>JAHUXG010026197.1:0-504853 GCA_020740815.1 Sciurus niger
AACAGAAGACATCAGGAGGGAAATAAAAAAATTCTTAGAAGTAAACGAGAACAAAGACACACCATATCAAAATCTCTGGGACACTATGAAAGCAGTACTTAGAGGAAGATTTATTTCATGGGGTGCATTCAAAAAAGAAGTAGAAATCAACAAATAAACGACTTAACACTACAGCTCAAAGCACTAGAAAAAGAAGAGCAGACCAATATCAAAAGTAGTAGAAGACAGGAAATAGTTAAAATCAGAGCCAAAATCAACAAAATCAAAACAAAAGAAACAATTGGAAAAATTAACAAAATAAATAGTTGGTTCTTTGAAAAAATAAATAAAATTGATAAACCCTTAGCCACACTAACAAAGAGAAAGAGGGAGAAAACTCAAATTACTAAAATTCGGAATGAGCAAGGAAACATCACAACAGACACGAGTGAAATACAAAACATAATTAGAAGCTATTTCGAAAATCTATACTCCAACAAAACAGAAAACCTCGAAGACATCAACAAATTTCTAGAGACATATAAATTACATAAATTGAACGAGGAGGACATACACAACTTAAATAAACCAATTTCAAGCAATGAAATAGAAGAGGTCATCAAAAGCCTACCAACAAAGAAAAGTCCAGGACCAGATGGGTTCTCAGCCGAGTTCTACAAAACCTTTAAAGAAGAGCTCATTCCAATACTCCTCAAACTATTCCATGAAATAGAAGAGGAACCCTCTTCTATTCCATGAAATAGAAGAAGAACCCTCCCAAACTCGTTCTATGAAGCCAATATCTCCCTGATACCTAAACCAGACAGAGACACATTGAGGAAAGAAAATTTCAGACCAATATCCTCAATGAACATCGATGCAAAAATTCTCAACAAAATTTTAGCAAATCGCATACAAATATATATTAAAAAGATAGTGCACCATGATCAAGTGGGTTTTATCCCAGGGATGCAAGGTTGGTTCAACATTCGGAAATCAATAAATGTCATTCACCATATCAACAGACTTAAAGTTAAGAATCACATGATTATTTTCAATAGATGCAGAAAAAGCATTCGATGAAATACAGCATCCTTCATGGTCAAAACACTAGAAAAAAAAATTGGGGTAGTAGAACATTCCTTAACATTATAAGGCAATCTACGCTAAGCCATGGCTAATATCATGAAAAACTGAAAGCGTTCCCCCTAAAAACGGAACAAGGCAGGGATGCCCTCTTTCACCGCTTCTATTCAACATCGTCCTTGAGACTCTAGCCAGAGCAATCAGACAAACCAAAGAAATTAAAGGGATACGAATAGGAAAAGAAGAACTCAAATTATCCCTGTTCGCTGATGACATGATTATATATTTAGAGGAACCTGGAAATTCCACCAGAAACTTTTAGAACTCATAAGTGAATTCAGTAAAGTAGCAGGTTACAAGATCAATGCTCCTAAATCCAATGCATTTTTATACATAAGTGATGAATCTTCAGAAAGAGAAATTAGGAAAACTACCCCATTCACAATAGCATCGAAAAAAATAAAATACTTGGGAATCAATCTCACAAAAGAGGTGAAAGACCTCTACAATGAGAACTACAGAACACTAAAGAAAGAACTTAAAGAAAACCTTAGAAGATGGAAAGATCTCCCATGTTCTTGGATAGGCAGAATTAATATTGTCAAAATGGCCATACTACCAAAAGTGGCTAGCACAAGATTCATGCAATCAATATAAAATCCCAAGATTACCTTAGAGAAATCGCAAAGCAATTTGAAATTCATCTGGAAGAATAAAAAACCTAAATATCTAAAGCAAATCCTCATTAGCAGAGCTCGCACGTGGTAATTGCAATACCAGAACGTCAACTATACTACAAAGCAATAGTAACAAAACAGCATAGTATTGGTACCAAAATAGACAGGTAGATCAATGGTACAGAATAGAGGACATGGACACAAACCCAAATAAATACAATTTTCTCCTACTAGACAAAGGTTCCAACAATATGCAATGGAGAAAAGATAGCCTCTTCAACAAATGGTGCTGGGAAAACTGGAAAACTATATGCAATAGAATGAAATTAAGCCCCTATCTCTCACCCTACACAAAACTCAACTCAAAATGGATCAAGGACCTTGGAATCAGACCAGAGACCCTGCATCTTATAGAAGAAAAGTAGGTCCAAATCTTCAACTTGTTGGCTTAGGATCAGACTTCCTTAACAGGACTCCCATAGCACAAGAAATAAAAGCAAGAATTAATAACTGGGATAGATTCAAACTAAAAGTTTTCTCTCAGCAAAGGAAACTATCAGCAATGCGAAGAAAGAGCCTACAGAGTGGGAGAAAATCTTTGCCAATCATACTTCAGATAGAGCACTAATTTCCAGAATCTATAAAGAACTCAAAAAACTCTACACCAAGAATACAAATAATCCAATCAACAAATGGGCTAAGGAATGAACAGACACTTCACAGAAGAAGATGTACAAGCAATCAACAGATATATGAAAAAATGTTCAACATCCCTAGTAATAAGGGAAATGCAAATCAAAACTACCCTAAGATTTCATCTCACCCCAATTAGAATGGCGATTATCAAGAATACAAGCAACAATTGGTGTTGGCGAGGATGTGGTGAAAAAGGAACACTCATACATTGCTGGTGGGGTTGCAAATTAGTGCAGCCACTCTGGAAAGCAGTGTGGAGATTCCTCAGAAAGCTGGAATGGAAACACCATTTGACCCAGCTATCCCACTCCTTGGCCTATACCCAAAGGACTTAAAATCAGCATGCTACAGAGATACAGCCATATCAATGTTCATTGCTGCTCAATTCACCATAGCCAGATTGTGGAACCAACCTAGATGCCCTTCAGTTGATGAATGGATAAAGAAACTGTGGCATATATATACAATGGAATATTGCTCCGCAATGAAGAATGATAAAATTATGGCATTTGCAGGCAAATGGATGAAATTGGAGAATATCATGCTAAGTGAGATAAGCCAATCTCAAAAAACTAAAGGATGAATGATCTCGCTGATAAGCGGATGAGGACATATATTGGGGGGTGGGAGGGGTTAGCATTAGGTTTAGGGTTAGGTTTAGGGTTAGAGATAAGGAGAGTGGTAAGAATGAAGGAAAGAAGGACTGTATAGAGGGAAAAGAGGTGTGGGAGTGGTGGGGGGGAAGGGAAAAAAATAAATATCATTTCCCTATGTAAACGTATGATTACACAAATGGTATGCCTTGACTCTATGTACAAATAGAGAAACAACATGTATCCCATTTGTATAAAATAAAAAAAAACAGTTAAAAAAATAAATAATAATTTTATTTTAGATCACCGATGACTAATGATAAGACACACCTATATTCAGAGTCCTTATAGAAGAGTTTAGGGTAGTTTAGGGGTTTGCAATATGGGGCCTGTGGTCTCAAAGTTACTTGGGGTGTTTTTCAAAATTGTTTATTTCTGGAATCTGTCTCAGAGTTATTGAATTGGACTCTCTCAGAATAAAGTCCCTGAATCTGCTCTTAACGCAGACACCCAAGGAGAGTCATGTGTGCTACAAAGTTGACAGTCATTGGACTACATGATCTCCATGGTCCCTTCTGGTTCTAAAGGTCATGAAAAGGTCTAACACATAGAAGAGACAATGTCACCTAGAGATGGAATTATTTTTTAATTGAGATTGAAGGATGTTGAGGCTAGGGAAGTGATTTTGGAAAACAGAGAACTTTAGAGATTATGCAATTAAATACATACAGAAAAATCATACTGCAATATTGAAAAGAACAAAAGAATGGTGTTTGTAAATGAATAATTCTGGAATGTCTTGTGATGGAGAAAGTGACTAGAAGTAACCATTTTACTTGCTGATAGATTTAGTTATAATTAGAAAGCGACTGAGGGAATAAATTCCAGATGCTTCTCTTTTATGTAGTGGCACAGTGACATCGGGTTAAGCAAGGGCTGTTCCACTTAGGTTAGAAAGGACAAGTGTTTGCCACAGATTGCAGTAAATATTTTTGGTAGACTGCCTTTAACCATCATTCTGGGGGTGGATAATACTTCAATGGTGATAGGAGGAACATAAACTGAAGAACCATAGCACAAGTGAGGAAACATGATGTTCTGACTCACAGTGAACAGTGATTGTTTGGGAAGTGTCATTCACTCACCTGTTTTGAGAGAGTTGCTGAAATAAAAAGCATATTCTGGGTCAGAAAAATTCCAAAATGGAAAACATTTTAAAGTACAATAAATCTCACTAGTGAACCAACTTCTCTAGACTGTAAGTAGCCATGCACACGCCTTGAATTTTCAGTCTCTCCCAGGAATATAATTAATTGCTGGAAGAGCTATTTACAGGGTTAGATGATGTCTTCAAAACAGACATAGTAGCTCGATGTGATTGTACAGAACAGTCATCCCAGATACTTGGAAGTCTGAGGTAGGAGGATCATAAGATCAAGGCCAGCTTCAGCAACTGAAAATACCCTGTCTCAAAATAAAAGTTAAAAACAGGATGGGGATGTCGCTAGGTGACAGAGCACTTGTACAGCATGCACACAGCCCTGGATTCCGACTCAGTACTTCAAAAACAAAAGCAGACATGGTCAATTTGTGCCATGTCAATTCTTTAGACCATGCCTGTATTCTCTCTCCCAGACTTAAAAACTTGTGCCTTTAAAAGTTTATTTGTGATACCCATCTGTAGGGGTTTAATCTTGTTAATCTTGTTTAATCTTTGCAAACCTGTGGGTCCTGTTGAACTCCAAGTGCATCTCCACACTTTGCCACCAGGACAAACAACAGAGTACAGAGTTCGCCTTAGTGATACAATAAATAAAAATATTTTTTTTTAAGAATCTGGGTGAATGCCAGTTACCTCAGGAGCTTTACATCATGTGGGATTTTCTTAATTTTCCCACCTTTTTAAGGGCTCAGTCACATCTGGCTTATTGTAGAAAAAATATATATAACCCTTGTCCTTGGCCTTGGTGAACTCCAAACTTTTATAAATATTGTGTCATTAAATCCACATGATCTTAGAACACCACTGACCAAAAATGTGGCACTAGTGTACACTATACCATCAATGATTAAAGCAACATTAAATGTTAGGAAACACCTTTGAAATTTTTTATTCAATAGAGATTTATTTCTGTCAGCACATTTAGTCTCCCTGAAGTGTTTGTTGGGTAAGACATCCCTTGGAGATTTTTCTCCAGTTGATTGTCCATTTGGAGCAGGCTGATCAGACAGCTTCAGTATTTCCTGATTATAAACCCCCTTTTCAAGTTGAGTACATTGGCACCAGGGAAAGGCCTGAAGACAGTTCGGGTGCTGACCTTTTTACACATAGCCCACACATCTTTTTTCAATCCACCTGCTCTGTGGACTGGAGTCTCCTCCTTCAGCTACCTGAAGGAAAATCAAGTTCAGAGTTTTGTCAGGTCACTCTATGATATAATTGGGAAAGAAAAGAGAAAATTACAGGAAATAATATAAACTGGGCTCTTTGTTCATGTGTAAAATGAGAAGAACAGACAGAGAATGAGAAAAACCCCATCTATGTTTTTGTCAGTTTGGATGCCCACAATCTTATGGTTGCTGTAAGAATGTTTTTTATTATATCGTTCATGTTGAGTACACTTGGGAACCTTTGCCACATTTAATAATATCTTCATCTGTCAATATTTAAAATACTCTGAACTCACATCTTAACAATTTAATCAGAATATCTACATTGTACCAGGTTTGATAACTTGCTGCCATGGAATAGTTAAGGAATGTAGAACATGGCTGATTAATAGCACTTTTATTACTGTCAATGAGGCCCACTACCTATGTGAAATAATTGTAGTGGTTAATTTGAATTGTTGAGTTGATTGGATTAAGAGATGCCAATGATTAAGAGGATTCTGGGAGTGTCCATGATGACTTGCCTAGGAATGATTGGAATGTGGGATAGGATCTTTGGTGAGACCCTCCCTAAGCATGGGCAGCACCACCCAGTAGGATGGTGACTTGGATGGTACAAAAGTTTACAGAAAAAGGAATCAGATGCAGATGCAAGCTCTACTCTTCTTGAACAGGTTCTTCATTTCTGCTTCAATTGTCTGAGGATAATGGACCCTGGCTTCTTCATTCTTCCAAAGTGGACTCTGCCAGGGATTCTTCAGATATTTTCCTGGAGCCTTGGCCTTGGACTAGGGTAGCACTGTTGATCCTTCTTGTTCTGGGGCTTCCAGCTCTTGGACTGCACAGCTACATGTTCTTTCAGCTCTCTAGCCTGCAGATGGCCATTGTGGACTATCCAGCTTCTGGTCTTGTAAGACAATCTAATAAATCCCCTGTTATAACCATACATCATGTTGACTGTTCCTCTAGGGAACCCGACTAATACAATAATCAAAGTCCATCCTATTTACTTCAGAACTCACATTTTGCATAAAATAGAATAATTTCACATGAACTCTCTGTTCTCATATCATGACTCCATTCTCCTACACACCTCTGACCCAATGGCAACGAAGGTTAGGAATTTGGTGGGATTTTCCTTTCAGTATTTCCATGTCAGAATTGATTTATGTCCACATAGATAGTTTCCACAGAAACTTAATAAAATGTATCTAAGATGCACCTAGGAAAAATATGAGAAAACACAAGTGTCCAGGAATACATGACAGGTGGATGGATCTAGTTCTTGAAGTGCACACACCTACAATGAATGCTTTAACCATAGTGTGGCATTTAATTCTGAGGATGGACATCACTTACTTTGTTGGTTTATTATTAAAACAATCTTTTAAAGACTCTTTTGGCATGTTTATTGACTGGCTCCTACACAGCAATAATGTCAAACTTCACATCTCTCTGTGCTCATGTATCTTAATGGAAATGAGAATAACATCCATGTAATGAGAAACTAAAATTCAGAGTCTAAAAGGAAGTTACTTTCTGCAGATTAGTAAGAGACATGCATTTAACATTCATCTATGCAACTATGTTAATATGTACAGTTTTAATGTTTTTATGTAGCAGTCAAAATTATCAGGGCTGGGATATAGCTCAGTTTGTAGAGTGCTTGTCTGTCAAGCACAAAGCCATGGGTTTAATCCCCAACACCACAAAAATAAATAAATAAATAAACAAACAAAACAAATAAATAAATACATAAATTTTCTTTACAAACAGTGAAATAAAAATAATGCCACCCATCACCACACAAAATATGACAGATAAGCCTAGTTTACAACCTAATAAATATTTGGTCATTATATTCTTTCAAAAATATTAGGAACTTAATCATTAAGGAAATAATGAGTCTACTATTTCTGTAAGAATTATGTTGTTTTGACCAAGAGTCCTGACGAGAACAACTTGAAAGAGGAAAAGTTCATTGGTTTCTGGTTTCAGAGGTTCAGTTCATGTCCTGCTCAGTCCACATGTCTGGGCCTGAGGCAGGGAACAATGTCAGGGCAGAAGGGCATGAAGGAGGAAAAGAGCTCAGAATGTGATGACCAGGAAGCAGAGAGAGAGAGCTCCACTCACCAGGGACAAATTAGAAACCCAAAGGCAGCCCTAGTGGCCCACCTCCTCCAGTCACCCTCTACTGCCTTTAGTCACTACCCAGTTAATGCTGATCAGTGACTAATACACTGATCAGGTTACATCACCCATGGTCTCACATCCTTGCATTGTCTCCCCACGAGCTTTGGGGTTACAACAGCCAAGCCAACCATAACAGTCTACTAAGAAACGCATCTGTCAAACACACTGCAGCAGGGAATGATGGAACCTCTACACATGTCTCAGAACAGGCTCAAGGGCTTCCTGTCACTTCCCTCTGCACCCACTCTACTTTTCCCAGGCTCATGAAAATCTCTTCCACTGTGTTTGAATGTTGTAGATGCTCTTAAGTGGATGCATAGGGCTCATGTGTCCATGCCCCAGACACAAAAGGAAACTACTGCCTCTGATCTCTGGTCTATGTCATGTCCCCCAAAATGAGGAAAGTACAGAGAGGAAATCACCCGATGCAATGAAGCCACACTGATTATAACCAGTGAGCAGAGGAAATGTCTAGTCATGGTGAACACAGCTTTTATCTCCTCTCTGCTAAACATGGTATAGGCTTTGGGGAATCAGAGATGAAAGAGATTTGTTGTTCCTCTCCGAATACACTTTCTACACGAGGATGACAGTAAAATGAAACAAGAATCAGGAAAAGAGCAAGTTCAGGTCACCACATATTTTATTTGAAGAGTATGAAAACTGATCTTGCCATATTAAAGACTACCTACCTGGACTTGCCTCTGTTTTACACATTCAATTCTTGGTTACAGGGAACAAACATTTTCTGTTTAACTTGTATTCAGTGCAACTGTATAAAGCAGAATTCAGCTCAGATGATAAAGCTGGTTCTCAATGACACTAACAACCTTCTCTATGTTCAAAAAAAAAAAAAGGCATAGCCAACAGCAGTGAAATTTAATTGTGAATCTCCAGGTCTAATGTTTCCTAATTATGAATGACCTATGCAGAGTGCTAGAGTCCCCAACTGCAGCCACATCTCAGTATATTTGGAACATTCTCCTTTTTCCTGAGTCATAATGAAATCCAGGCCTGGCTCCAGGTCTCCTTTTCACACTGAGTGGGCTGAATGTAACAGGAGTGTGGGCAGCTCCAGGGATACCCTGTGGAGTTGGTGTCCATCTATTGTCCCCTACTGTTTCTTTGACCTTTCCCTCTCCTCTGAGCCAAGGTGCAGCAGGCAACATGCATGTGGTGTCCTTTGATCAATCAGATATCCCAGGACTAAAGTGCACAGGGAATGAGGGGTCCCATCCTGGACTGAGGGGAGAGTGAAAGTGCAGCTGGTGTGTAGGAGGCAGCTGCCCCACTGCCCTGCCCATGCTCCCTGTGTCTCCCATCCACAGAGCAAGTCAAAGGTGGCTGCAGTTCCTCTACCTAACAACCTAGAGAGAACTACACACAAAAACTGTGTCCATATTTATACAATAAAATGATGTGCCACGCAGACCTCATAGAAATCCTTGCAGGTGAATTCAAATAATCTGCACAGAACATTGGTCAACACTCTGCACTCAGAATCTCCCATTAACAATTCATGATGTTACTGATGGTTACTCTTCTCATTCTCAGCATCATCTTCATAAACCTTTTCTAATGCTTAGGACAAGTGTAAATGGGGCATTTACCCCCTTTGTGGAGGACACTCTGGGAAACAGAATCACTGTGGCAGGAATAAAAAAGCTTTGCATGAGATTGTGGTTACCATCACCACCAGGTTTATAAACCCACAGTCTCTATAATTAAGATTTTGCACATTTAAGTCTCCTGTGTGACTACCAAAACATCATGTTCTTCCTGATGAGGAGGAGACAATGCATAGGACATTCCCTCTTCCAATCTTCATCTCCCCCAGAACTTGCTGGTTTGCACTGAGTATCTGTTTGGTCATTACCCAGGAGAGCAGACCCAACACACATCCTTAACAGGAGTGCAATGGCCACTCAGGATGTACACTGAAGCAGTCTCAGAGAGCAGGTGCTTGATGCAAACGATCAAGGAAGAAGGAGTCACAGGTATGCAGCCCACTGAACTGGGAACCACTGAGGGGAAGGGCTAGAAGCAGAGGCTGAAACTTTCCGTGACCTTGGAGGCTCATGTCTCAGAGCTCATAATCACTCAGATTTTTTTAGGTTATCACAAAATCTATCAATGATGGGAGAAAAATAGAAAAAAGTTCAAAAATATTTTCAACTCCAACACTACAGTCAAAGAAGTGTATGTGTACTATTCACTACTTTCATTTCATTTTATTTGCTTTATATTTCCATTTATAATAGTGCAAATTCAAAATTTCAGTGAAATAATAACTTTCACCAGTGTCAATGCACAGTCCACAGGTATTCATTACTTTGATATTTTTGTGAAAACATCATCATTGCCCATCTCCAGAAATTATTTTTTTTAACACAAAACTATTTTCCCATTTAAAAAAAATGTTCCAAGCCTACTTCTCTAACACTGACCACCATCATTCTCCATGAAATATCATAAAAAATCAAAACCATGAAACTGCAAAAACAGTTACCACATAGATTACATTTACAGGACAAGAAGTTTAGCATTTCTGAATTTTCCAACTGGTTTTGCAACCAGAATCTGTGGGACTGAGATTAGGCTGTCCTCCCGTGCAATCTCCTCAGGGCACTCTTAATGTCCCTGTTCCTCAGACTGTAGATGAAGGGGTTCAGCATGGGGGTGTCCACAGTGTACATCACTGAGGCCACCACACCCTTTCTGGAAGAATGAGATACCACTGATCCAAGGTACAATCCAAAGGCTGTTCCATAAAATAAACTAACAACTGCCAGGTGAGACCCACAGGTGGAGAAGGCTTTGTAGTTCCCACCTGATGACTGGATGCTCAGGATGGAGGAAACAATTTTATAGTAAGAAAACAGAATTCCTGAGAGGGGGAATAAACCACAAAAGGCACCTTGACAATGTTATTAGAGAAAGTATCAGAAGAGGTACGATTAAGGAGCTGAGAAGGGTCACAAAAGAAATTAGCAATTTTTGAATCCTTGAAGTATGTGAATTGTAAGATAATCAAATTGTGCAACTGGGAATCAAAAAGGCTAACCAAAAAGCTCACCAAAACTAAGAAGCCACAGAGGTGAGGGCTTATAATGACTGGATAATGCAGGGGGTGACAGATGGCCACAAACCGGTCATAGGCCATCACAGTCAGAAGAAAATCATCCACACATGCAAAAATGATAAGAAGAGACATCTGTGTCAGGCAGCCAACATAGGAGATGACTCTGCTCTGAGTTAGGATGTCCACGATCATCTTTGGGACTATGGTGGAAGAGAAACAAATGTCAATCAAGGACAGTTGGATAGGAATAAGTACATGGGGGTGTGGAGGTGGGAGTCAAAGCTGACAGCCAGGAAGATGAGCAGGTTTCCAAACACTGTGACCAGGTACATGGACAGGAACAGTCCAAAGAGGATGGGCTGCAGGTCTGGATCCTCTGAGATTTCCAGGAGATGAAATTCTGAGACACCTGTTAGATTTTGTAGTTCTGTATTTGTTGGACACCTTGGGAGGAGTGGGAAGAGATGTTGGGAAACAGGAAATACATAAGCAGATACCCAGCACTCTGTATAAATTTGAATTCATGAATTCACAAGCAAAGTATTTAAACTTGAAGTCAATTCCCTTTGAACAAAACTCTTATGGAAAATTCAATCTTTTTAGACACTTTCATTATTGATATCTGTGTTATTCATGTTCTTCCTTTTGGACCTATATATAGACACTCACATGAACAATATTAGAAGAACAGGAGCATTAGAGAAATTAAGTCCATGATCTCAATAAATGCAGCCTACTCTTTCAGAAATAAAATAAAAATAAAATAAAGAATAGATAATAGCATCCTCATATTTTAAAAATCATTCTAATGAAAGGAAATTAAGAAATTGCCCAATATATCTTGATTTGTTCTAAGTCCTTCGGACAAATTCCTTGAGTTACAATATTTAAAACACTAAGGTGTTCATTCTCTTACAATTGACTCAAGGTTGATTGTTCACAATCAAAAGACATTTTATGTGAAAGTTCATCATTCTTTGACTTTCTGATTCCCCTCCTCTCAAATGTGTACTTTAAAGAGTATGTGGTAATAAACAAGTATCCTTAGCCTTGGTGGACTTTAAATTTTTTATGTTTGTGTAATAATCATACCTAATCGTGTGATTCACTGTGACGTATTTGAGCATAACATAATTTAGACACCTTCATTCCCCAGTTACCTCCTTATTCTCTCCCCTTCCTCTGCCTTTTGATAAATGTGATTGAGTTCACATAATCAACAGTACTACTGATGGAAAATGTGGCATTATTGTACACTGAACCTGTCAATCATTCATAGATTATAAATGATAAGAAACCTCTTTGAATATTTCATTTTTGTGCAGGTTTATTTGTAAATATTCATGAAATACATGGTATATAAAAAGGCACTATTTTTTATCCTTTTCTAAATTTTTATTCTGGATGTGATTGGGGCCTTGGATATTTCTTCAAGGGGTTTCTGGTCATAACCAATCAAATTTACAGATCAGCATGTTAATACCAAGGAAAGGCCCAAGTGTAGTTTTGAGTCTCAACATTATTTCTACTGAACAAATTTTTGCATGAATATTCCCTGATACATGGATTGCAATTACTTACTTCATCTCCGTGAAGGAAACTAGGTTCATTATTTTGTTAGTCTCATTAGGACTGAATTAGGAACATAGGCCAAAGAAATTAAAGAAATCATGTAAACAGTCAAGACAATTGCATCATCTATAAAATGGGGGTAATAATTACCTCCTATGACTGTTGTAAGAAAGTATTTTTCAAATCTTTTCAATGTTAATGGTTTGGGGGCGCATTAGTTGGCAGGTTCACCTATGGAGATTTCTTATTTTTTATTAGCGCATCACAGTTACATGTACTGTGGGAATCATTTTCACAGTCATTGAAACCGTCATACAACCATAGACATACAACCATAGATATATTTATTTCCACTTCAGTCTCCAATATTTTCCTCCTACATTTCCTGTGGAGATTTTAATATACCCAGATACCTAGGTCTCAGACAAATCTAATTAGAATATGCATTTAAAGTTTTTAGGTGAGTAACATGGCTGGGGACCCTGATTTTAGAGTATTTCCTGGCATTTAGAAAATACTGTATGAATATTAACTATTGCTACTTTCCATAATGCCTACTGCCCATATTAAAATAAAAACAAGATATATTTGCATAAGACAGTAATTAACCCCCTGAGCTGTGCACTGACCAATGGCAAAAAAGGAGAATTCAAAGGTCTTCAGGACTTTGAGATTAAAATTCAATGATAATTAAAGGGATATAAAATCAAATATATCTTACAAGACAGGAAAGAAATAAATAGCGCACATGAGCACTCTCTCCCATAGCAGAAGAGCCAGAAATCAATTTGTGGACATTCATTTTCTTCTCTTCTTCTTTTTCCACTAGTATAAGAATTCCTTAGGGATTGGAATAACATGGACCAATTAGGCTAATCATGAGTTCTGTGCTTTGGGCCTCCAAGGTCAAAATTGTCAGTAATCCACTGTGCCTCCAGTTCTTCAGTGAGGTCTACAGTCCTGGGAGTCCATGCCTGTGTCATCTCTTCCCATGGCTGTCTGCATCAAGAAGCTCCTGAGAATGTATTGATATAAAAACTGTGGGTATTTGGCACAAGGTAGGAGAGATCTGCATGCTTTGGTCATGGCCCAGTAGACACAGAGCATAAACCAGTAAGTGCTAATGAGATGCTGGATAGAGAAAAGCCCATTAGTAATATATATCTTCCAACATTACATCATTCCTGTTTTATTGTTCCTCCTTCCCTCCCACTTGATCTCCTTCCTCTGCTCCCAAACTGAATATATATATCACATTTTCTTTATCATTTATCTGTTGAAGGACACCTAGGTTCGTTCCACAGAAAATGTGGTGTATACATGATGGAATATTACTCAACTTTAAAGGAAAAGAGATTACAGCATTTGCTAGTAAATGGATGGAATTGGAGAATATCATGTTAAGCAAAATAAGGCAAGCCCAAAAAGCCAAAGGCCTAATATTTTTCCTAATATGTGGATGCTAACTCACAAAAAGTGGTGAGAGTATAGGGAAGAATAGAGTTACTTTAGGTAGAGGGAAGGAAGGGAGGGGTAGGGGCTTTTTCTTAGGAAGGACAGTAGAGTGAAACAGACATTATTACCTCATGTACATATATGACTGCATGACCCATGTGATCCTACAACACGTACAATCAGAAAAATGAGAAATTATACTCCATTTATTTACAATATATCAAAATGCATAAATGCATTCTACTGTCATGACTAATTATAACAAATTAAAATTGAAAAAGGAAAATTCCATTAGAAAGCCTGTTTCCCCATCATCAAGAGAAACATGACGATTTGTGGGTTCAAATGGGAGGATACTAATGTGCTAAGTTTCGGCTATGAATACTAAGTTTGTGCACATGGTCAAGTGAGGCTCCTGGAGATCTCACTTGGAATTTTGCTTTTCTCCCACCTTGCTCTATTCCATAAATAGAGTTTATGGAATAAATAGAGAGCAGAAAACATGTTCCTTAAAATTATGTCTTAAGTTCCCGAAAATGTTTATGAAGGTGATGCAGAAAATGGGGATGAGGAAGACAGAAACTAGACCATCATGGACAGTTGTGCCAGGCAATGAGGCCTGTGTTCTCTACAGGTTGTTGGAATTCATCTCCCTCATTTCCCCAGGAATGAGTGCCACACTAATTTGTTACAGGAGAGAAAGGAGCACAGAAGTTTTGTACAACCTGTGTTAGTTATTCAGGTCAAAAATGTTGAAGCCATGATTGAATTGAGCAGCATAATTACAGATGCAGTGATTCTGGCTAGGAGGATCCTGGTGGGTTGTCCCTTTGATGACTAAACCATCCTTTCCTGCAGTCCGGTCACTCCAGGCTGAGACCGATTCCTTCTCTGCACTGCCCTTTGGGGGATTCTGGTAGATCAATTTTCATAGTGGGTGGTCTCTACAGCAACGAGTTGGGAAGAGTGGCTGAGATATAGAAATTCAGCAAAGAAAGGGAAGCACACACTTGTTCAGCAGAGAGCCCTTTCCTCACCCGGGACATCCTGTGACTCTTCACATCCTCCTGCATTCTTGTAACCCACCTAGTGAGTCCCTGAAAGAGCCTTGATTTTATTATTACTTAGGTGGGTGGAAAAAGGCAAAAAAGTACCTGAGAGATGCAGTTAAGAGTGCTGGACTCCTGCTTAAAATATTCTGCTGTTTGGGAAACAACAGAAAAGATCGCTGCATCTCACCAAGTGATTGACAATGTCATCTGAGCACTTTCAGCTCTGCGCATGGTTTCTTCAACATAAAGCAGGTTTTTAATGTCTCTGAGATCCAGCAATGTTGTCCAGGTTGGTATAACTTTATTGAGTTAGAATTTCTCTATGTGATTAAAATGTGAAGAATGAATAAAATACAATCAAATAGAGGGTAGTGATGTTGGGGGGGATTTTTCTTTTTTTTTTGTGGTACTGGGCATCAAATCCAGGGCTTTGTGCTTGAAAGGAAAGCCCTCTATCACAGTTCAAGGGTAGTGATTTTTAATAATAATAATGTTATTCTTCATACTGTTCAAGCAAAATATGTTGTGACCTGAAATTGCCATATTCCTATTTCTGTATTGTTACATTTTGATTTTATCCTCATATCAGTATGGGCTGTGTAATTTGAGAGGAATGATTGTCTTTATTCTCTGAATCCCCAGAGAATGAATCATGTTTGGAACAGAAAAAGCATGTTAAACTGTTTGTGTTTTTTTATATTTTTCCTAGTTGTCAATGGACCTTTATTTATTTAATTTATTTGTGTGTGGTGATGAGAATCAAACCCAGTGCCTCACATATGCTAGGCAAGTGCTCTACCACTAAGCCACAACCTCAACACAAAAGCATGCTAAACTTGAACAGACTCTTCCTTGTTCACAAATCCTGGTGGTACTGAGTGTGGCTTCAACACACTTGATTCTTTCCTGTCTGTACTTTGACCATTTCAGGAATATTCCACAGAGGCAAGGTTGAACAGCTCTTGTTTGTGTCTGTGTCCTTGGCACTCAAGAGCTTACATCCATTAAACAGCATCTATAACATTCAGTTGTTTGAAGGCAAATGCAGAGATTTTCAGGATTGTCAAAAGAACAAAAGAGATACCAAGAGAGGTAACAGGAATGTCTTATTCCTTGGGCTGAGACACACTTTAGACTCACATTATCTTTGACAATTGTGTGTATGAATATACCTACTATTTTCTTAATGATTGAATTCTTTTCTAAAGACATAATATCAAAATATATATTCGGCTCTAAACATCGTTTATATGCCCCACATTGAGTGGTGCAGGTACTGTGCTCCCTCTTTCCATTAAGTACTACATTCATTGGGAGGTGGAGAGATTTTCACATGCTCTGCTTGTGAGGCAGGTCAATATGCAGCATGGAATCCTAGATTCACTACCTTCCATCTCAGGGCCATTGCTTCTCTTGTTGGAGTCACATGGAAATAATACTCCCAAAACTATAAATTGCCTTGATCGGTTACCTTGGATTATAACTAGAAGGGTCCCAGTAATATTTTTGTTGGTACATATTAAGAAAAAGTGGACTTTACAGGTGAAGATGACTGATTTTTTATTGGGATAGTGTATGTAGGTGATCTATAATTACATAGAACTTGTGGCAATTATGGAAATCAAAGTAAACCCTGTCTCCACATATTATATAGTAATTTTCATTTTTGTGAAATGGAGAAAAGCAGAAGAATTTTGAAAGGATTTTCATAATAACATAAGGTAAATGATGTTCCTACTTTGGGTAATGGTGTGCGTCACATAAAGCCATTGAGGTAGCTGTGTATATTTCATGCATGACTCTAAACCACATTTTGATGCAAACTAGCACATTTCAAGGGTAATAGGTGTCACTATAGGCTACTTAGATGAGCTACTTACGTACTTTGCTGGTAAGTTCTAAGGAAAACTCTTTATGGACATGTACAATGATACTGACATGGAAACATCAACAGGGAACAATACCCTCCCAATTCATGATTGTAACTATGTTTGGGACATGTCTGTAGAATGGACTCTTACAGAGATACAAAGAACTCAAATTTCATAGGTAATTATTCAGGCCTCAATCAAATATGGGTTTGGATACAAATATATCACACGTTTGTATTTTAATGTGGACAGTAGGTATTATGGAAAGTAGCAATAGTTAATATTCATACAGAATTTTCTAAATGCCAGGAAATACTCCAAAACCAGGTTTCCCAGCCATGTTACTCACCTAAAAACTTTAAATGCATATTCTAATTAGATTTTTGTCTGAGAACCAGGGTATCTAGGTATATTAAAATCTCCACAGGAAAGGTAGGAGGGAATAGAAAAAGTATTGGGGACTGAAGTGGAACTAAATATACCTATGGTTGTATGACGGGGTCAATGATTGTGTGAAAATGATCCCAACAGTATGTGTAACTGTGATGCACTAATAAAAAATAAGAAATTTCCATAGGTGAACCTATGAATTAATGATCTCCTGAACCATTAATATTGAAAAGATTTGAAAAATACTTTCTTACAACAGTCATAGGAGGGAATTATTACCCTCATTTTATAGATGATGCAATTGTCTTGACTGTTTATATGATTTCTTTAATTTCTTTGGCCTATGTTCCTAATTCAGTCCTAATGAGACTAATAAAATAATGAACCTAGTTTCCTTCATGGAGATGAAGTAAGTAATTGCAATCCATGTATCAGGGAATATTCATGCGAAAATTTGTTCAGTAGAAATAATGTTGAGACTCAAAACTACACTTGGGCCTTTCCTTGGTATTAACATGCTGATCTGTAAATTTGATTGGTTATGACCAGAAACCCCTTGAAGAAATATCCAAGGCCCCAATCACATCCAGAATAAAAATTTAGAAAAGGATAAAAAATAGTGCCTTTTTATATACCATGTATTTCATGAATATTTACAAATAAACCTGCACAAAAATGAAATATTCAAAGAGGTTTCTTATCATTTATAATCTATGAATGATTGACAGGTTCAGTGTACAATAATGCCACATTTTCTATCAGTAGTACTGTTGATTATGTGAACTCAATCACATTTATCAAAAGGCAGAGGAAGCGGAGAGAATAAGGAGGTAACTGGGGAATGAAGGTGTCTAAATTATGTTATGCTCAAATACGTCACAGTGAATCACACGATTAGGTATGATTATTACACAAACATAAAAAATTTAAAGTCCACCAAGGCTAAGGATACTTGTTTATTACCACATACTCTTTAAAGTACACATTTGAGAGGAGGGGAATCAGAAAGTCAAAGAATGATGAACTTTCACATAAAATGTCTTTTGATTGTGAACAATCAACCTTGAGTCAATTGTAAGAGAATGAACACCTTAGTGTTTTAAATATTGTAACTCAAGGAATTTGTCCGAAGGACTTAGAACAAATCAAGATATATTGGGCAATTTCTTAATTTCCTTTCATTAGAATGATTTTTAAAATATGAGGATGCTATTATCTATTCTTTATTTTATTTTTATTTTATTTCTGAAAGAGTAGGCTGCATTTATTGAGATCATGGACTTAATTTCTCTAATGCTCCTGTTCTTCTAATATTGT
Source organism: Sciurus niger (assembly GCA_020740815.1). Lineage (NCBI taxonomy): Eukaryota > Metazoa > Chordata > Mammalia > Rodentia > Sciuridae > Sciurus > Sciurus niger. The sequence continues at coordinate 18,355 of JAHUXG010026197.1, forward strand.
TCATGTGAGTGTCTATATATAGGTCCAAAAGGAAGAACATGAATAACACAGATATCAATAATGAAAGTGTCTAAAAAGATTGAATTTTCCATAAGAGTTTTGTTCAAAGGGAATTGACTTCAAGTTTAAATACTTTGCTTGTGAATTCATGAATTCAAATTTATACAGAGTGCTGGGTATCTGCTTATGTATTTCCTGTTTCCCAACATCTCTTCCCACTCCTCCCAAGGTGTCCAACAAATACAGAACTACAAAATCTAACAGGTGTCTCAGAATTTCATCTCCTGGAAATCTCAGAGGATCCAGACCTGCAGCCCATCCTCTTTGGACTGTTCCTGTCCATGTACCTGGTCACAGTGTTTGGAAACCTGCTCATCTTCCTGGCTGTCAGCTCTGACTCCCACCTCCACACCCCCATGTGTTATGTACAAAGCAACCTTTCTCTCCCGTTAGAAGAACCCAGCCTCCCAACCCACCTGTCAATCTGCCGTTAAGCCCACCTCTCCCGTTACAGGAATTTCCGGCTTACATCGCCATAACCTTTCTGCCTCCCACATTACGTTCCAATTTGACATTGGTCCATCAGTCAGCCTGTAATAATTTTCCTCCGTGATTGGTTCCTCCCAGCCCGCGAAATTCCAATATCTGACAAGGAACCCTGCGCCATCCTTCTTCTTTCCCTTTCCCTTTCCCCCGGAGCGGGCACGTTTTGTCCTCATAAAATAAAGTTCCTCGTGTGGGACCTGTATCTGCGGAGCGTTTTTTCTGGGAGTTATCCACGAACCAAAACTGTCCTTTAAATCTAACTAACATCTGGTGCCGAAAGACCCGGGAAGGGTTTTTTTCCGCTGACTAAGCAAGCAGAATCCCATGCGATTTCTCCTGCGCCTGCAGATTCAGGCTCACCTTCCATTTACCTGGATGCCCAGTTTTCTGTATACAACACCGGACTCCAAAATTGGTGACTTCCCCTTAGGCAGGTCCCTGACCATTTAAACACACCTCGGCCACCTGCAGTCCCCTCAGTCCCCTCCTTATTTAAGAAGCGGCTGCCCCAGTTCCCTCCCCTCACTCGTGGCCTTTCGCTGCTCGCCCTGCGGCTTCACCTCTCGCCGCTCTGCGGCTTCTCCCCTCGTGGCTCCTGCCGCTCAACTGCTGAGGTGTGGAGGTACCTCCTTGGTCCTCATAATTGGTCTTAGTTGTTGGGTGGATTCTGAATTTTATGGTGCTGAGATTCTTTCTCAGGGTTTGAAGCTCACTCTCTTCTGCCGCTACTCGTCCCTCTCGCCGCTCTGCGGCTCCCCCCCGCCCCCTCGCGGCTCTTGCTCGAAATCCTGGCCAGGCCTTCAAACTCTCTCTCGGCTTTTTTGCCTGGTTAAACATTGATTTCAGGTGACGACTGAACCATTGTTTTTAACCTCTCGTTGCCTGGCACTGTGGATTCTGGGACGCCAAATCCACTACCCAGGTGGGTCTCAGATTACCATGGAATTCAAAACATCCAACTCAGCAAACTTGCCCCTGAGATGCTTATTAAATCATCTCAAACCCCTTCACCTATTCCCTGAATCAGAGCTAAATTGTCCTTTAGATAGTAAGTCAGAATGGTCTATTTATGACACCCTAAATTCTAGCTTTATACTAGTTATAATTAACTACATATATGGGCAACTTGGTGAATGGAAAGGAACTTTTCCCCTTCTTGTTTTTCCTTTCTTGCTTGCTAAACCTCTCTTGGTTTCTCCCCCACCTTTTAACCCTTCTTTCCCTTCCAAGTTCACCTCATTCTGTTTCTCCTTCCGCTCCTCCATTCAGCCCTCCAAGTTCCCCAACCATGCGGTCTCCTACACACATCCTAGCTCCTTTACTGGAGGTGGCTGACATGGAGGGAGTAAAACCTGAACACATTCTCTTGGCTAATTCCTTATTTTCAAATCTTTTCTTTCTTATCTTAGCTCTCCCTACAGACTCAAGAAATTAAAAGGACCTAAGCATCAAGTCTCTGCTAGAACATATTAGCCCCTTTCAGAGTCAGATCTCAGTTAAGGGTTACATTGAAATGTAAATGAAGAAAGTCTCAGTAGGAGACCAGTTTCAAACCCAAGAAAAAAAAGTGTCTATTTTAAATTTCTCCTGGGCTACAACTCAGAATACTTTTCTCCCTTTCAACTTTTCTCTCCTTCTTATTTTCTCATGCTTTAATTAATAACCATTATCATTTTTCTTCCAGGACTTTGTTTTTCTTAAATACTGTATTTTTGAGCTCACAATTTTGATCCTACAGACCTAGATTAATGATTTTTGATTGGTTCTTTTTATCCAACTCTAGAGTTATTTTTGAACATCTGTTACATTGCAATGGAGATAAATATTACAAGACCTTTGCTTTTGTATTAAATATAAGCGTGCATAAAAATTAAATTTTTAAAAATGGATCCAAATATTTTTAATTCACGTGATTTAATGAGGTTCAATTTAAATTGGGTAAACTAATAAAAGTAAAATGTCCTTAAAATTAACTCACAAGTCTCCAAGTGGCCAAACTAATAAAATATTAATGTTTATAAAATATCTAACATCAACTTTTCTAGGAATTTTCTTCAACAGAAAAGAGACAGAAAATACTATTGGCACACTTGTCTAATATCTTGGTTTTTCTATAATAAGATGAGAGAATTGGAGTCAACATGTATGGGATTACTCAAATGTGTTTGTTAGAGACATCTAATTAATTTATAAGGTTATTCCATGGAGTAACATACTTAAAAACATTATTCTTTGTATATTAAATGTGTTCATATTTTCCAAGTATATCTATCATCAATAGGGTATATGTAAAATAACATTTAAGAAAGAGTGTAATATGCAGTAGCAAAAATGGAACTCAGCCAAAATTCAACATAGCTATTGCACAAACTGAATGTTTTACTGTTGGTAATACCATTTTGTATTTTCCTTGTAAACTCTAATTGTTGCCTGATCAATATTTTGCAGAAGTACTGCTTCAAGAGTGAACACCGTAAATTAACATGGAATAGTAAGCCATCACCTATAGAACAGATAATGTAAACCCCAATTAGATAAAAGGGGGTAAATAACTGTAAAGTTATAGACATTAAAGCTAAAGCCCAGTACTCTTACTTTATGACTGGTGAGACTGACTTGCTTGATGTTTAAGATCAAATTTAAAGATAGAGATTAAATACAGAGGTCAAGAAAGTCCATATTTGGGTCTTGCCCTCAAAGTCAGCCTGAACCCAGGGAACAAGAGGACTTCTCCAAGGAGCTTTGCAACTCTGGGTCACACAACCTCCTGAGCAAGGAGATTGATGAGACTGCTAGAGAAAAAGCCACTCAGTGCATCTGCTGCAGAGGAGGGTCACAGAAAAAGGGAGACATCCCTGGCATTTTCAAGGAAAGCCATGTCATCAAAAAGACCCTGCCTAACCAATTGCACTAATGGAGCTAAGAAGTTGCTCTTAAGTTCTCTATGAGTTACCCCTGTGGAAACTTAGCTGACTCCTTTAACAGACAGGAACAGGTCAATTTGACCAGCTTTGATCTTAAACATCTAGCGAATCAGTTAAAATCAAAGTATAGCCATTCTTGGGCATTTAAAAATAATAGTAACTATCAAGAGAAAGTGCTAGAGTCAGAAGTTTTTAGTCAGTTTAAGGCCTACAGACACAAATAGGTTTAAACTATGTTTGCTAGTAACAGAAGTATAGAGATCTGTACTAAATTTTGTGTTCACATTCCTGATGACCTAAACAATGTTAAAGCTCCCAAATGAAGGCCTGTCCTCTCCAACCTTTGCTAGGCCTTGTTATGGGAACAACTTCTCAGTTCTTCCACTCCCTGTCTTTTACTTCCATGTCAATTAATCAACTTGTATTGCAGAAATATCAGGATTTCACAAAAATTGGAGCCTGGCTGCAGATGTGCCTCCAGGATTGGAGCCTGGCTGCAGATGTGCCTCCAGAGAAACTATCAAGTCTCCAGTTCTTCCTGTCACAATGATACCAGCTCTACATCCACACCTCAGCAGGAAGTAATTACAGAAGACTGACCTTCATCCATGTACCCCTCCAAAATTTTTTTTATAAAAAAGGAAATGGGGGAATGTTAGGTATAAAGCAATCTTTCTCTCCCGTTACAGGAACCCAGCCTCCCAACCCACCTGTCAATCTGCCGTTAAGCCCGCCTCTCCCGTTACAGGAATTTCCAGCTTACATTGCTGTAACCTTCCTGCCTCCCACATTACATTCCAATATGTCACTGGTCCATCAGTCAGTCTGTAATAATTCTCCTCCACGACTGGTTCCTCCCAGCCCACGAAATTCCAATATCTGACAAGGAACCCTGCGCCATCCTTCTTCTATCCCTTTCCCCTTTCCCCCGAGCGGGCACGTTTTGTCTGCATAGAATAAAGTTCCTCGTTTGGGACCTGTATCTGTGGAGCATTTTTCTGGGAGTTATCGATGAACAAAAACTGCCCCCTTATATCTAACTAACACCATGTACTTATTCCTATCCAATTGTCCTTGATTGACATTTGTTTCTCTTCCACCATAGTCCCAAAGATGATTGTGGACATCCTAACTCAGAGCAGAGTCATCTCCTATGTGGGCTGCCTAACACAGATGTCTCTTTTTATCATTTTTGCATGTGTGGATGATTTTCTTCTGACTGTGATGGCCTATGACCAGTTTGTGGCCATCTGTCACCCCCTGCATTATCCAGTCATTATAAGCCCTCACCTCTGTGGCTTCTTAGTTTTGGTGAGCTTTTTGGTTAGCCTTTTTGATTCCCAGTTGCACAATTTGATTGTCTTACAGTTCACATACTTCAAGGATTCAAAAATTTCTAATTCCTTTTGTGACCCTTCTCAGCTCCTTAATCGTACCTCTTCTGATACTTTCTCTAATAACATTGTCAAGGTGCCTTTTATGGTTTATTCCCCCTCTCAGGAATTCTGTTTTCTTACTATAAAATTGTTTCCTCCATCCTGAGCATCCAGTCATCAGGTGGGAACTACAAAGCCTTCTCCACCTGTGGGTCTCACCTGGCAGTTGTTAGTTTATTTTATGGAACAGCCTTTGGATTGTACCTTGGATCAGTGGTATCTCATTCTTCCAGAAAGGGTGTGGTGGCCTCAGTGATGTACACTGTGGACACCCCCATGCTGAACCCCTTCATCTACAGTCTGAGGAACAGGGACATTAAGAGTGCCCTGAGGAGATTGCACGAGAGGACAGTCTAATCTCAGCCCCAGGGAGTCTGGTTGCAAAACCAGTTGGAAAATTAGAAATGCTAAACATCTTGTCCTGTCAATGTAACCTATGTGGTACCTGTTTTTGCAGTTTCATGGTTTTGATTTTTCATCATATTTCAGGGTGAATGATGGTGGTTATTGTTAGAGAAAGTGACTTGGAGCATTTTTTTAATGGGAAAATAGTTTTGTGTTGAAAAGTAAAAGAATTTCTGGAGATGGGCTATTATGATGTTTTCACAACAATATCAAGGTAATAAATGCCTGTGGACTGTGCATTAACACTGGTGAAATTTAATCATTCCATTAAAAGTTTGAATTTGCCCTAATATAAATGGGAATAAAAAGCAAATAAAATGCAATGAAAGTAGTGAATAGTACACTTGCACTTCTTTGTCAGTAGTGGAGGAGCTGAAAACATATTTGAACTTTTTTCTCTTTTTCTCTCATCATTGGTAGACTTTGTGATAATCTATAAAACCTGATTGAGTATGAGCTCTGAGACCTGAGCCTTCAAGGTCACAGAAAGTTTCGACCTCTGCTTCTAGCCCTTCCCCTCAATGGTTCCCAGTTCAGTGGGCTGCATACCTGTGACTCCTTCTTCCCTGATCATTTGCATGAAGCACCTTCTCTCTGAGACTGCTTCAGTGTTCATCCTGAGTGGTCATTGCACTCCTGTTAGGGAGGTGTGTTGGGTCTGTTCTCCTGGGTAATGACCCAACAGATACTCAGTGCAAACCAGCAAGTTCCGGGGGAGATGAAGATTGGAAGAAGGAATGTCCTATGCATTGTCTTCTCCTCGTCAGGAAGAACATGATGTTTGGGTAGCCACATAGGAGAGTGATAATGTGCAAAATTTAGATTATAGTGAATGTGGGTTTATAAACCTGGTGGTGATGGTAACCAAAATCTCGTGCAAAGCTTTTCTTTTCCTGCACAATGATTCTGTTTCCCAGAGTGTCCTCCACAAAGGGAGTAAATGCTTCATTTACACTTGTTCTAAGCAGTACAAAGGGTTTAAGAAGATTAAGCTGAGGATAAGGATAGTAACCATCAGTATCATCATGAATTGTTAATGGGAGATTCTGAGTGCAGGGTGTTGACCAATGTTCTGTGCAGATTATTTGAATTCACCTGCATGGATTTCTATGGGGTCTGCATGGCACATCATTTTATTGTATAAATATGGACACAGTTTTTGTATGTAGTTCTCTCTAGGTTGTTAGGTAGAGGAACTGCAGCCACCTTTGACTTGCTCTGTGGATGGGAGACACAGGAAGCATGGGCAGGGCAGTGGGGCAACTGCCTCCTTCACACAAGCTGCACTTTCACTCTCCCCTCAGTCCAGGATGGGACCCCTCATTCCCTGTGCACTTTAGTCCTGGCATGTCTGATTGATCAAAGGACACCACATGCATGTTGCCTACTGCACCATGGCTCAGAGGAGAGGAAAAGATCAAAGAAACAGTAGGGGACAGTAGATGGACACCAACTCCACAGGGTATCCCTGGAGCTGCCCACAATCCTGTTACATTCAGCCCACTCAGTGTGAAAAGGAGACCTGAAGCCAGGCCTGGATTTCATTATGACTCAGGAAAAAGGAGAATGTTCCAAATATACTGAGATGTGGCTGCAGTTGGGGACTCTGGCACTCTGCATAGGTCATTCGTAATCAGGAAACATTAGACCTGGAGATTCACAATTAAATTTCACTGCTGTTGGCTATGCCTTTTTTTTTTTTTGAACATAGAAAAGTTGTTAATGTCACTGAGAATGAGCTTTGTCATCTGAGCTGAATTCTACTTTATACAGTTGCATTGAATACAAGTTAAACAGAAACCCTGTAACCAAGAATTGAATGTGTAAAATGGGCAAGTGCACTTTGGGTAGTCATTATAAATATGACAGGATCAATTTTCATTAAATTATGTTGTGACCTGAAGTTACTCTTTTCCCGATTCTTGTTTCATATTACTGTTATCGTCATATGGGAAAGTGTATTTGGAGAAGACCGACTAACCTCTTTCATCTCTGATTCCCCAAAGCCTTTACCATGTTTAGCAGAGAGGAGATAAAAGCTGTGTTCAACATGACTAGACCTTTCCTCTGCTCACACACACTGGGTATAATCAGTGTGGCTTCATTGAATTGGGTGCTTTCATCTCTGTACTTTCCTCATTTTGGGGGACATGGCATAGATCAGAGATGAGATGCAATAGATCTCTTTTGTGTCTGAGGCATGGACACATGAGCCCTATGCATCCACTTAAGAGCATCTACAACATTCAAACACAGTGGTAGAGATTTCATGGGCCTGGGAAAAGTAGAGTGGGTGCAGAGGGAAGTGACAGGAAGCCCTTGAGCCTGTTCTGAGACATGTGTAGAGGTTCCATCGTTCCCTGCTGCAGTGTGCTTTGACAGATGCGTTTCTTAATAGACTGTTATGATTGACATGGTTGTTTTAACCCCAAAGCTCATGGGGGAGACAATGCAAGGTTGTGAGACCATGGGTGATGTAACCTGATCAGTGTATTAGTCACTGATCAGCATTAACTGGGTAGTGACTAAAGGCAGTAGAGGGTGGCTGGAGGAGGTGGGCCACTAGGGCTGCCTTTGGGTTTTTACTTTGTCCCTGGTGAGTGGAGCTCTCTCTCTCTGCTTCCTGTTCACCACATTCTGAGCAGTTTCCCTCCTCCATGCCCTTCTGCCCTGACATTGTTCCCTGCCTCAGGCCCAGAGCTATGGACTGAGCGGGACTTGGACCTAACCTCTGAAACCAGGAGTCCAATGAACTTTTCCTCTTTCAAGTTGTTCTCGTCAGGTCTCCTGGTCAAAGCAACATAATTCTTACACAAATAGTAGACTCATTATTTCCTTAATGATTAAGTTCCTAATATTTTTGAAAGAATATAATGACCAAATATTTATTAGGTTGTAAACTAGGCTTATCTGTCATATTTTGTGTGGTGATGGGTGGCATTATTTTTATTTCACTGTTTGTCAATAAAACTTATGTATTTATTTATTTGTTTTTTTATTAATTAATTAATTAATTAATTTTTGTGGTGTTGGGGATTAAACCCATGGCTTTGTGCTTGACAGACAAGCACTCTACAAATTGAGCTATATCCCAGGCCTGATAATTTTGACTGCTACATAAAAACATTAAAACTGTACATATTAACACAGTTGCATAGATGAACATTAAAAGCATGTCTCTTACTAAACTGCAGAAAGTAACTCCCTTTTAGACACTGAATTTTAGTTTCTCATTACATGGATGGTATTCTCATTTCCATTAAGATAAATGAGCACAGAGAGATTAGAAGATTGACATCGTTGCTGTGTAGGAGCCAGTCAATAAACATGCCAAAAGAGTCTTTAAAAGATTGTTTTAATAATAAACCAACAAATTAAATGATGTCCATCCCCAGAATTGAATTCCACACTATGGTTAAAGCATTCATTGTAGGTGTGTGCACTTCAAGAACTAGATCCATCCACCTGTCATGTATTCCTGGGCACTTGTGCTTTCTCATATTCTTCCTGGGTGAGTCTTAGATGCATTTTATTAAGTTTCTATGAAAAATGTCTATGGGTACATAAATCAATTCTGACATGGAAATGCTGAAAGAAATATCCCACCAAATTCCCAACCTTGGTTGTCATTGGGTCAGAGGTGTGTAGGACAATGGAGTCATGATATGAGAACAGACAGCTCTTGTGAAATGATTCTAGATTATGCAAAATGTGAGTTCTGAAGCAAATATGATGTACTTTGATTATTGTATTAGTTGGGTTCCCTAGAGGAACAGTCAACAGGACATATGATAAACAGGGGATTTATTAGGTTGTCTTACAAGACCAGAAACTGGGTAGTCCACAATGGCCATCTGCAGGCTGGAGAGCTGGAAGAACACATAGCTGTGCAGTCCAAGAGCTGGAAGCCCCAGAACAAGAAGGATCAACAGTGCTACCCTAGTCCAAGGCCAAGACTCCTGGAAACTACCTGAAGAATCCCTGGCAGAGTCCACTTTGGAAGAATGAAGAAGCCAGGGTCCATTATCCTTAGACATTGAAGCAGCTATCAAGAACCTGTTCAAGCAGCATAGAGCTTGAATCTGCATTTGATTCCTTGTTCTTAAAACTTTTGTTTCATCCAAGTCACCATCTTACTTGGTTGTGCTGCCCATGCTTAGGGAGGGTCTCACCACAGATCCTATCCCACATTCCAATCATTCCTAGGCAAGTCATCATGGACACTCCCAGAATCCTCTTAATCATTGGCATCTCTTAATGCAATCAACTCAACAATTCAAATTAACCACTACAATTATTTCACATAGGTAGTGGGCCTCATTGACAGTAATAAAAAGGGCTATTAATCAGCCATATTCTACATTCCATAAATATTCCATGGCAGCAGTTATCAACTCTCGCACAAGGTAGAAATTCTGATTAAATTGTTAAGATGTGAGTTCAGAGTATTTTAAATATCCACAGATGAAGATATTGATAAATGTTGCAGTGGTTCACTAGCGTACTCAATATAAAACATATAAAAAAAGCATTTTTACAGCAACTATAGGATCATGGGCATCCAAACCGAAATAACCATAGATGGGATTTGGCTCTTTCTCTATCTTTTCTTCTCCTATTACACATAAACAAATAGCCTGTAATCCTGTAATTTTCCTGTAATTTTCTCTTTTCTTTCCCAATTATATCATAGAGTGACCTGACAAAACTCTCGACTTGATTTGCCTTCCGGCAACTGAAGGAGGGGACTCCAGTCCACAGAATAGGTGAATTGAAAAGATGTGTGGATTAGATGTAAGAAGGTCAGCACCCAAACTGTCTTTGGGCCTTTCCCTGGTGCCTATGTCCTCAACTTGAAAAGAGGATTTATGATCAGGAAATACTGAGGCTGTCTGACCAGGCTGCTCCAAATGGACAATCAACTGGAGAAAAATCTCCAAGGAATGTCTTACCCAACAAACATTTCAGGGAGACTAAATGTGCTGACAGAAATAAATCTCTATTGAATAAAAAAATTCAAAAGTGTTTCCTAACATTTCATGCTGCTTTAATCATTGATGGTGTAGTCTACCCTAGTGCCACATTTTTGGTCAGTGGTGTTCTAAGATCCTGTGGATTTAATGAAGCAATATTTATCAAAATTTGGAGTTCACCAAGGCCAATGACAGGGTTTATATATATTTTTTTCTTAAATAAGCCATATGTGGTTGAGCCCTTAAAAAGGAGGGAAACATTAAAGAACCCGAAATGATGAAAATCTCCTGGGTTAACTGGCATCCATCCAGACCCTTTTTTTAAAAAACAAAATCATTTATTTATTTATTGTATCACCAAGGAGAATGCTGTACTGTGTTGTTTGTGTAAGGAATTCCACGGAAACCACACTGGACAAGGGAAATAACATAAGGGAGTTTATTAAGCGAACAGAGTGTCTCCCTGCAGGGTAAGAGAGAAAATGAGAAGAAAAGAAAGGGAATGAGAAAGGGGGTGTGCAAGAAAGTGTGAAATCCAGGAGGATAGAGAAAGTGAGGAGGAGAGACAGAAGGATGAGAAAAGATGATGGGGCAGCTACAGTAAAGCAATTGAATTCCTCTGGGCTAATAGGGGACCAATATGGGAGAAGGATACTTGCAAGCTGACTGATGAACCAATAGCTAGCTAGGATGTTCACAGATTGAAATGTGGTTGGGAGGCGGGAAAATGGCTGCAACAGAAAGGGTCGGGGAGCAGCTTTATACATTACATTCCCCTGTTTCTGTTTTTATAAGAAAATCTTTTGTTCTCCAGTTCTTTCTGAGACCTTCTCTCTCCTTCCTGCCTAAGTGACTGGGTCTGGTTTTGCAGGTGAGATGTAAAAAATCCATTTTCCCAGGGGCAGTCTTCAACTTGCAGACTTCCAGAGGCAGATGGTTTTCATGGACTTCATTTCACCATAATTTAACTGATCCCCTATTTCTACACTAACTGTCCCCAATTCTGACTTCATTCACCCCTCTAATTTTAGGAACTCCTTTGCTGTAGGGAAAGGGGGTCGATGACCACTCTGGCTTCTTTGAGCTGGAAGGGAGCAGTGTGGGGCAAGCAGTTTGGAGTTCCCTTTTTAGAAATTGGGTCAATTGAGGGGTCCAAGGTAGAAGTCCGGTTGGGGAAGAGCAGGTTGTAAAGGCATCTGGGGATGGGTGCTTCTATGAGAGAAGAACAAAAAGACATGAGTCAATCCTCACCAGGGGGTGGAAGAACTGAGAAGTTGTCCCATAACAAGGCCTAGCAAAGGCTGGAGAGGATAAGGCCTTTATTTGGGAACTTTCTTTTGCTCTCCAGTTCTTTCCGTAGCTGCCTCTCTCCTTCCTGCCTAAGTGACTGGGGCTGGTTTTGCAGGTGAGATGTATTTTGAGTTGTAGCCCAGGAGAAATTTTAAATGGACACTTTGTTTTTCCCTTTGGGTTTGAGACTGTTCGCTCACTGCACCTTCCTCCATTTACATTTCAATGTACACCTTGACTGAGATCTGAATCTGAAAGGGGCTAAAATGTTCTTGCAGAAATTTGATGCTTAGGTCCTTCTAACCCTTTTTCCTGGTTCATAATTAATTTAGGTTTGAATGCAGAAAATTGTCAAACAATTATCTCCCACTAATTATGGGGAATGGGACTGCTTATATTACATGGGGAAGCAGGGGAAGATGGAGAAGCAGAGTCTGGAGGCACTTGAGCCTGCAGGAAGAGCTAAGAAGCAAGAAAGAAGAGACTTGAAGATAAGGAATCCCTTTCCATCTGCCCGCTCACTCATGGAAGCTGTGTGCCATTACACAAATGGATTTTGATGGCTTTAAGTACCAGGGGTTGGGCAAAGGATTCCCAGGGTGGAATCTGCCAGATTGGAGGACCCAGATCCCATGGTGGGGACTGATACAGCTGAGTCTGTGCCCTGGCGTCCCGAGGCCACAGAGTAGTTGACTGTAGATGAGAAGGTGGCACAGAGATGGTGTCATCACACAAACATCAATGTGGGGCCAGGCAAAAGCCAAGAAGAGTTGAGGACCTGATATCAGTGTTTTTGACTGTGAGTGCACGAGCGTGAGATGAGTCTCAACCCTGAGAGAATCTCCACCATAAAATCAGGAATGCACCCGGCAGATAAGACCGACTATAGGGGCCAGCCGTAATTATAAAAGTTGTGGCTGGGGGTACCCCCACCCCTCAGCTGCCTCCAGGGTATAAATCGGCCTAAGAGAACCGGCCTAGAGGACTCACCAATCTGAAGTCTGGTGATGAATGCAGAGCAGAGCGTCCAGGCAGAATGGAAGGTGGGGCTGTGTCCGGGGGACACTGGGGTGTCAGATGGGGTTCTACTAGCTTAAGAGACAGTGGAATATTCCATCCGAGTCATGGCACCAATGTAAGGAATCCCACAGAAACCACGCTGGACCCGGGAAATCACATAAAGGAGTTTATTAAGCAAACAGAGTGTCTCCCTGTAGGGTAAGAGAGAAAATGAGAGGAAAACAAAGGGAACGAGAAAGGGTGTGCACAAGAAAGTGTGAAAGCCAGGAAGATAGAGAAAGTGAGGAGGAGAGACAGAAGGATGAGAAAAAATGGCGGAGTAGCTACAATAAAGCAACTGAATTCTGCTGGGCTAACAGGGGACCAATATCAGAGAAGGATACTTGCAAGCTGACTGATGAACCAATAGCTAGCTAGGATGTTCACAGATTGACAAGTGGTTGGGAGGTGGGAAAAATGCCTGCAACAGAAAGGATGGGGGAGCAATTTTATACATTACAGTTTGTCCTAGTGGCAGATGTGGAGATGCACTTGAAGTTCAACAGGACCCACAGGTTTGCAAATTTAACAAGATTAAACCCCTACAGAGGGGTATCACAAATAAACTTTTAAAGGCACAAGTTTTTAAGTCTGGGGGAGAGAAAATAGGCATGGCTTAAAGAATTGACATGGCAATAATTGACAATGTCTGCTTTTGTAGTTTGAAGTACTGAGTAGGAATCCAGGCCCTTGTGCATGCTGTGCAAGTGCTCTCTCACCTAGTGACATCTCCATCCTGTTTTAAACTTTTATTTTGAGACAGGGTGTTGTCAGTTGCTGAGACTGGCCTTGATCTTGTGATCCCCCTCCTCAGCCTTCCAAGTATCTGGGATTACTGGTTTGCACCATCACATCCAGCTACTATGTCTGTTTTGAAGACATCATTTAACCCTGTGAATAGCTCTTCCAGCAATTGAATATATTCCTGGGAGAGACTGAAAATTCAAGGCGTGTGCAGTCTAGAGAAGTTGGTTCACTAGTGAGATTTATTGTACTTTAAAATGTTTTCCATTTTGGAATTTTTCTGACCCAGAAATATGCTTTCTATTTCAGCAGCTCTCTCAAAACAGCTGAGCGAATGGCAGTTCCCAAACAATCACTGTTAACTGTAAATCAAAGTGTCATGTTTCCTCAGTTGTGCTATGGTTCTTCAGTTTATGTTCCTCCTATCACCAGTGAAGAAGTATTATCCACCCCCAGAATGATGGTTAAAGGCACTCTACCAAAAATATTTACTGCAATCTGTGTCAAACAGTTGTCCTTTCTAACTTTAGTGGAACAACCTTTGCTTAACCTGATGTAACTGTGCCACTACGTGAAATAGAAGCATCTGGAATTTATTCCCTCAGTCGCTTTCTAATTGTAACTAAATTTATCAACCACATATTTTAAAATGGTTACTTCTAGTCACTTTCTCTACCACAAGACATGCTAGAATTATTAATTTACAAATACCATTGTTTTTGTTCTTTTGAATATTGCAGTATGATTTTTCTGTGTGTATTTAATTGCATAATTTCTAAAGTTCTCTGTTTTCCAAAATCACTTCCCTGGCCTCAACATCCTTGAATCTAAATTAAAAAATAATTGCATCTCTGGGTGACACTGCCTCTTCTATGTGTTAGACCTTTTCATGACCTTTAGAACCAGAAGGGACCATGGAGATCATGTAGTCCAATGACTGTCAACTTTGTAGCACACACGACTCTCCTTGGGTGCCTGCAGATTCAGAGACTTTATTTTGAGAGAGTCCAATTCAATAACTCTGGGGCAGATTCCAGAAATAAACAATTTTGAAAAACACCCCAAGTAACTTTGAGGCCACAGGCCACATATTGCAAAACCCTAAACTACACTAAACTCTTCTATAAGGACTCTGAGTATAGGTGTGTCTTTTCATTAGTCATTGGAGATCTAAAAAACAAAAAAATTTTATTTTTATTTTTACACACTGCATTTTGATTCATTATTCACAATTGGGTACAATTTTCATTTCTATGGTTGTACACCATGGAGAGTCACACCATTGGTGTAATGATACATGTATGTAGGGTAATGATGTTTGTCTCAATCCACTTCCTTTCGTACCCAACCCCTCCCCTCCTCTCATTTCCCTTTAGGCAATTCCGCATTCTTCCATTCTTCTCATATCCCCTTCTCCCTTATGTATCATCATTCACTTATCATAGAAAAAACATTTGGCTTTGGTTTTTTAGGACTGACTTACTGCATTTAGCATGATAGTCTCCAACTCCATTCCTTTACCTGCAAATGCCATAATTTCATTCACCTTTAGGCTGAATCGTAATCCATTGTGTATTTACCACCATTATTCATCATTTAACTGTTGAAAGGATCCTGGATTGGTTCCATATTTTAGCTAATGTGAATTGAGCTGCCATAAACATTGATGTGACTGCATCACTCTCGCATGTTTATTTCAATCCTTTGAGTATAAACTGAGGAGTCGGTTAACTGGGTCAAATGGTGGGTCCTTTCCAAGTTTTCTGAGGAATCTCCATACTGCTTTGTCAGTGACTGTACCAATTTACAAATTCACCAGCAGTGGATGAGTGTGCCATTTTCCCCACATCCTTGCCAACACCTATTGTTGCTCATATTCTTGACAACAGTCATTCTAATTGTAGTGAGATGAAATCTTAGGGTGGTTTTAATTTGCATTTCTCTAGTTACTAGAGATGATGAGCCCTTTCCATATATTTGTTGATCACCTGTATATCTTCTTCTGTAAAGTGTCTGCCCAATTTCTTAGCCCAGTTATTGATTTGGTTCTTTTTATTTTTTGGTGCAGTTTTTTAAGTTCTTTATAAATTTTGGAGATTAGTGCTCTATCAGAACTGAGTGTGGTGAAGATTTTCTCTCTACTGGGTCACTTTTCACATTAGTGATTGTTTCTTTGCTGAGAAAGAGCTTTCTAGTTTGAATCCATCCCATTCATTGATTCTTACTTTCAATTCTTGTGTTTAGGAGTCTTGTTAAGCCAACATGATGAGCATTTGTGCTACTTTTTCCTTTCTTTGGTGCAGGGGCTCTGGTCTAAAGTCTAGGTCCTTGATCCATTTTTAGTGAGCTCTGTGTTTTAACTTAGGCTTCAGACAATGTTGTTCTAAGTCTTATTGGAGCATTTAGAAACTTTCTAAATCAAGAGGACTTGTAACATTGTTGCAGAAAAACAGAGGTATATTTGCCTGCTTCTTCGACATATTCTAATGGAGATGATATTTTCTTAAATGGAAGGGGTATGTATAATTCTATTTTTCATCTTCAACGAGTGTCATGCATTTAACAGTGATCTTTCCTTTTTATTTCTTGTTTTCTTCACCTTCTAGTGTTGTTAAGTTGAGTGTCTCTAAATTTGGAAACACTTGATTGTTTTGTAAATAAACAACAAAGACCAAAAAAGGAAGAGACCTGGAAGGTTGAGTTTTTCACAACTGAGAAGTACAGTTGTATATTTGTGAATGTCAATTGTGAAAACATAACATTTGAATATGTGAATTCAAAATATTTGCAGTGTTGGATGCTCATTTGTTCCTTTTTTGAAATTTTTAATTAATTTTTTAATGTGTTTAATTTGTTGTACATGACAGTAGAATGTGATTTCGTTGCTTGGTCGCTTGTGACTTAAGCAGCATGAGTATTGCTTCTCAATGAGAATTTTACAATACAGTTCTTTTTCCTTTTCTTGTCTTTTGAGGGTAAGGTTATTATTGGATGTTTAATTTCATTTTTGTTTTCTTTTATTTGTTTGTTTCTCTTGTTTCTATTTCTCCCTTTTCTTCTCCTGCCAAGAGTCAAATTCTGGTTGTTTCTCCCTTTATATTTTTCCTATTTTTTCTCCTTCTTCCTTTTAACCATAATCTGCCATACATCTTCTGCCTTTTCTTGATTCACCTTTGAAATTATAAGCTGTCTGCAAGTTTCTGACACTTTTTTAATTCTCTTAATAAACTGCATTTTTATCATCTTCTAGAAAATATTGGTTTATGTGACTATTGCCCACAACATTCATTTATTGGCATTATTACTGCTTCAGACGATATAGTTCGCAACTGCTGTTTGCTTCAATGCCAAATCTAGCTCATGGTAACTCATTGATTTTGATTGGCAATTGCTGACCCCTGATTCCTGCTTTTTTTTTTTTTTTTGGTAATTA
Organism: Sciurus niger; assembly: GCA_020740815.1. Lineage (NCBI taxonomy): Eukaryota > Metazoa > Chordata > Mammalia > Rodentia > Sciuridae > Sciurus > Sciurus niger. The sequence goes on from JAHUXG010026197.1 coordinate 35,165, forward strand.
ACATTGTAGATGTCATAGTGTATTATCAAAAACGGGACTGAAACCTGGGCTTCAGGGGTATCACTGATGCTATAAATGAGATTATTTATGATGAGTATACATTTAAGCACTCTAACAGGTCAATAAATGATCAGAAAACAGAGTTCTGACTTCCTCATTAGATATTTAAGGGGTGGATGCCTTTATTTTTTCTTTATGTTTCACAGAGTAATGGTGATTTTCTGGACTGTGGTGTGGGATTAATGGAGAGTTTTAAACAGGGTAAATTTTCAGTTTTGGAAAATTGAAAATTTGTGGAGATGGTTGATGGTGATTTCTGCAGAACAAGGTGAATGTCATTAATGTGAGTGAAGGGTGCATTTGGTATGGTCACAATGTTATATATTTTATTTATATCTTCCCCTAATAAAAATGGACAGTTGAAGCAGATAGATCTTTTTTAAAAAGTGAAAGAAGTAAGTAGCACATACAAATTCCTCCTAATTAGAGTTAGGATGCAAAATTTGTGCACATTAATTTGCTTTGCTTCCTCCATGAGTGTTTAAAGGTTCTTAGAGATGGGGCAACGTGGACTTATTTGACTAATTATGAGCTGTGTGCTTTGAGCTTCCAGGGTCCTTTAAGAGTGAGTGATCACCTGTGCCTCCAGCGTTTTCATTTGATGGTTCCTGTCCAGCGAGCTGCATAGGTCTGTGTCCAGCCATGGTTGTCTGTATCAGAAACTCTTGAAGTGTATTCATATGAATGCTGTGTACATAGCTGGGGCCTTTACTGGGTTCCAGGCATAGGTGGGTCCTGGGATGTGCATCTCTTGGTCAAGACCCAGCAGAGAACCAGCATGACCCAGTAAGTGCAGAGGGGGCCACTGGATGTGGGAAGGACTATTGGAAGTATTGTTTCCTCTTCATGAGGAAAAACATTACAGTTTGGGGATCCAGATGAGAGGATACAAATATGCAAAGTTTCAGCTATGGGGAGTAGGGAAATTTATGTTTCTGTTTAAGGTGGAGTTCTCAGAAATATGATTAAAAATTTGTTGTCCCTCCACTAGTTCTATTTCCCATAGAAATTTCACCCAGAAAAACACAAATGGATCTGTCTGAAGTGGTTCCTATGGAGTAGGAAGGATCATGATGGAGTTTATCAGAATGTGGCAAATGAAAGAAACCTTTGTATCCTGAATTGGTATAGAGGCTTCCTAATTTCAGGTGAAGAGGAACATGTTCTATGTGATTTGTTGATTTATTTGTGCATCATCTGACTTTAGTTATGTATGCCCACTTTATTATTATTTCATAACAAATGAAAATGTGACTTGAAAATGTAAGGCTCACTTCTTTGTTAGGTAGGAAAGAGTGAATCCTTGTTTGCCTTGGGTTGTCTGACATGGCCCCAGGGCCTCAGGCCAGAGATTCCTGGCAGGCTGTCCCATCAAGCAGCCAGGCAGCCATTCCTCCTCCTGTCACTGCAGAAAGAGTGTCTTTCCCAGGGTGCTGCTCCTTGTGGGATTCCTGAGGTTCACAGGGCAGAGCAGTGGGAGTGCCTGCACATGCATATGGAAGAACAGCCACAGGTGTCAGGAGGGGTCACAGTAGGGAGGTTGATGATCTTTCAGTGCAGATCGTGCTCTTGGACCTCCTCCAGAACCTCCCTGAGCTCACCCCATGCTCCTCCAAGCTTGAAAATAGTCCTTCCAATCTGAAAGCAAACATGAGGTCAGGGTTTGATCTCATTCCCATTCATAAAATTGGAAATATTTTTAAATGTGCCTCAGATTTATCAAGACATATGCTTAAAACATTCTGTCTGTGGGTAAACAATAAAAATATTTACTGGATCAGACTCGGAGTCTGACATTTCAATTTTGAAACTTCCCAGCTGCTCTCTTTATCTGAGAGGTAGGGAGGGTTGTTTGCCCCTCTGAGACTCAGCATTTCCATCTGAGTTTATTTCGATTTGGTACAACTCTAGTGAGTCAGGATTAAATGGAGAATGATTTCTCTTTTTATAATTAATATGTGGCATATCTACAAGGTTAAGGCAAAATAAAACTTAGGTAGTATCATTGTTATTACTAATGACAAAGATAAGTCTCATGCCACTCAGCTAATGCCTGAAGTGACCTGAAGTCACCATTATCCTAGCTCTCTAGGGGATGCTTTATGTATGACCCTATAGATGCGCATGTTGTATTTTTGGGAAGACTGCCTCCCCCTTTCATTTTGGATTCCACATAGACTGGTTTTCCTGGCACAGGGGAGGCATCAAAAGCAAGTCTGTTGAATGTTTAAGTGACCCACCTGTCTTTCCTAAGACTGGCCCAAAACCATTTGGTTCAGTACACTTGGCATTTCTGTCCGCAATTTTGTCCCTTTTATGAATGTCCCTTGGGAATAAAGGCAGGTTCACACAATGTCTTGCTTGTGTCCATCTCAAGGTGATAAAGGCCCTTTATTTTTCAATGAATATCATCTTACATAGTCAGTTTTTAAAAGATCATGGCAGGGAGATTCATGGGCTTGGCAACAGGAACCAACCAAGGTTTCAACTGAAGGGGTCACTCAAGGCTTCTGCTTTCCACAAGGCCACACTTCTGAGTTCCACATCATAGCAAGCTCCAGGGTTCCTAGACAACTGTTTTCCTCCAGCATTGATATTTCCCTACTCATGGAATATTTTACTAAACTCACAGGGATCAGCATTTGTTAAGTTTCACATTTCCCATAGGTGCCAGCCAAGTTGTAGAGATGCTCCTGTTGCTCCACTGAGCAATGTGAGCAGGAGGAAGTGGAGGGAGTCACACACATTCTGCACACACTGTCAGGTTGGTGATGCAGGACTGAATGTTGCTTTCAGTCTCCAACCGGTGTACTCTCTCCTTTCCTGGAACAAAATAGAAGTATTCCCTACACAAGACCAAATTTCTTCACAAATTATCATGGAGACACTATTACTAACTAGGGTACCACTGTATTTTGGTTTCAAAAGTAATGATTAAGTGAATGTAGGTGTTAATGACTTTGTCTTACAGGGCCATATGTGTTGGTCATTAATAGTAGGATTGGACTTGCGATTTAGTTGGAAATCAAACAACTACCCTCAGATAACCTATTATATAGAAGATTTTGCTTGTGTAATGAGGACAGGGGTCAAAAAATTTTGAATTGATTGCCATATAAATAACTTTCAGGTTAAATGATGTTCTGTCTACAGTTAATGCTTTGCATCATTTCCAGACTGAATGAAGGAGGTGAATGTACTTCACAGCTCATTTTAGGGTCAGTAGGAATTGTTTTGCAGACTACTTAGATATGATTTGGGTACTCAGTAAAGTTTTTTAAAGGACAAGTGTTTATGGGTACATAAGGAACACCGATAAGGAAACTCCAACAGGAAATGACACCTGCCCTGTTCATGACAGTAGATGTGTCTGGGAGACATGTTTGCAGGAGAATAGAATGAGGCAAAGATGTTAAGAACTCAAATTTCTTAGGTGATTGTTCAGATCTCTCTCCAATGTTAGTCCTGAGACAAGTGTTATCCAATTCATATTTTTTAAAATAGGTAGTGTGTAATATTGACTATAATAATATCTTATATTCATGGAGAATGTTCTAAGTGCAGGATATTATTAGATAGTAAGTTTTGACACTGGGGTAAGAAAGGACCACCACACACTTCACAGGTACACATGCTGATTGAAGTGGTGTAAGTCTGACATCAGGTGGATGTATTAACGAGACATAACTATGAGATATGGAACTTGAAAATATTTTTCTTTTACATAAGCATTGTATTACATGACATTTTACGAATATATAAAATAAAGTGAATAGTAGTCTGTTCCTCAGATTGAACATCTGCTAATTTTATTTCAGTTTTTCTGTGCTTCTAACCCTTTCCCAATGCAATCCTACTTATTTATTTTTTGGTGAGTTCAGATATACACATATTGAATGTCATAAATCTTAACTGTACATTTTTCACAAATATACCATAAAACCTTACTGCTTTGAAGCATCAAACAAATCCCAATATCCCAAGAAAATTATCTCTGTCTCTTCCCAGGCAACTTTTTTCTCCCCCAGATGCAAGTTACTGTTGTGAATTTTTAAACCTAGGTTCATTTTGCCTGAAATCAGACAATATACATGGTTTTAGATCAGCTGTCTCAGCACACAAAAATTGGGAGATTCAAGCAGGGTATGTGCTTCAGGAACATGTTCCTTTGTATTGCTGAGTAGCATTGCATTATATGGATGCATGAAAATATGCTCATGAGTTCAGTTTGGTTCTTTCTTATTTATACCATTGGGAATATATGGCCTGTGGACATTTGAAAATGCCTATTCTACTTATTTTAATTTCTTACTAATACTAACATGCTAATGACAGAGCTTTGCATTTTTTCTAGTTGCTCTTTGGCTTGTGATATGCATCTTAACATATGACAATTTACTTAGAATCAATATTGTATGAGCTTAATGAATACAAAATATTAAATAATAAAAGACTTGATTTTATTCTATCTTTATGAAGTTAGTAAACATGTTGTATCTATGGATTATATACCCTACAATATAGTGTTGAAGTTTATCACTGAATAATAATAGGTTTTGAAAACAAATGAAGTGAAGAAATGTGTTACAGTATGTTGAAGAGGATTTACAGTAAGTCAGGCAATTTAACGTTCCCATTTGTTTCACCCACAAGTTTTGCATCCTTGGTGACCATCACTTGCACTACTCATTCTCCTGGTGATTGTTGGTCTTGTACAATCCCCAGGATTAGTTATTATTAGTGCATTGTAGTTATAGACTGGGGTTCTTTCTGACATAATTACACAAACATGGAATCTAATCTGCTCCAATTCAGTCCCCAGGACTTCACCTTTCCCTTCCCTCCTCCCTCTTCCTATCTTCTTTTCTCTACTCGTCTTTCTTGCATTTATTTATGCTTTTCAAAATTAGTGTTTTATCAATATACATGAAGGGCATCTTCACTGTGGAATAGTCATAGGTGTCCATAGGACAGTTTGGTTGATTTCATTTCACTTTTCCTCCCATTTTCCACCCCTCCTCCCTGCCCTGACCCTCAATCCCTTCTCTGCTGTACTGATCTCTACTGCATTTCCATAGGATTCCAACCCTTTCCCTTCCTATGTTGACCTAATTTCCACATATGAGAGTTTCTCCAGTGTTGTTCACAGGAAGAGTGCTGGACATTGTCAAATGCTTTTTCTGCATCTATTGAGGTAATCACATGATTCTTGTCCTAATCTCCACTTACATGGTGTGTTACATGATTGATTTGCATATGTTGAACAAACATGGCATCCCTGCAATGAACGCCACTGGCTCATGTTAGGCTATCTTCTTATTGTGTTTCTTAATGCATCTTATCAATATTTTGTTAAGAAGTTTTACATTCTATGTTCATCAGGTTTATTGGTCTGAAGTTTTCTTTCCTTGACTTTTCTGTCTGGTTTTGGTTTCAGGGTGATCCTGCCTTTATAGTATGAATTTGAAAGTGTTCCCCTTTTTCTATATCATGGAATAATTTGAGAACTGGCATTATTTCATCTTGAAAGGTCTGGTAGAACTTGGTTTAATATCCATCCATTTCTGGTCTTTTCTTTGTTGGAAGATTTGAATTGTTGCTTAAAATTATTTGTTTCATATTGGTTTATTTAAGTTTTGTATATCCTCCTGATTCAATTTGTTTTGGTGATATGTCTAGGAATCTTGTCAATATCTTTATAATTTTCCATATTATTGGAGTATCAATTTTCCAAATACTTTCTAGTGGTCCTTTGAATTTCAGAAGTGTCTTTGATGATATTTTCTTTTTTGTCACACTGACTTTTGTGATTTGGGTCTTCTCTTTCTTTTGGTTAGTTTGGCTAAGGGTTTATCAATCTTGTTTATGTTTTCAAAGAAACAACTCATTTGTGCTGATTCTTTTTACTTTTTAATTCTCATTTTTATTAATTTATTTTCTGATTTTAATTATTTTCTATCTCTAACTGAGTTTGGAATTAGTGTTTTCTTCTTTTTCTAGGTCCTTGTGTTATGATGTTAGGCTATTTATTTGGTACTTTTCTTTTTTTTTTTTTTTAATGTAGAAACTCAGTGCTATAAACTTTCGTCTTAGAACTATCTTCATCCTGTCCCAAAGATTTTCATATATTGTCTCTCTATTCTCATTTCTTTCTATGAAGTTTTTATTTCTCCTCTGATTTATTTTATGTTCCATTTAATGTTAACAAATGTGTTATTTAATCTCCAGGTGTTAGTATGGTTTCTGTGTTTTCTATTGTCATTGATTTCTACATTAATTCCATTATAATATGATAAAATTCAAGAAATTATATCCTTTTTTTGGTACTTACTAAGATTTGCTTTGTTTCCTAAAACCTAATGTTTTAGAAACTCTTTCATGTGCCACTGAGAAGAATATGATTTCAGCTTTTGTTGGATGAAATATTCTACAGCTGTTTCAAGTCCATTCGATTAGTTATAATATTTACTTCTGAACAGTCTTAGATTATGTCTGAATCACCTGTCTCAGAAAGGGGTGTTGAAGTGACACAGTATTGCACTGTGGTCTCATTCTTCATATTGAGATTGTTTGTTATGTGCATGTATGCAGGTTCACTGATGTATGGGGCATGAAGTTTTATGTTCATAATATCTTGTTGTTGGATGATTTCCTTAGTAACTATGAAGAGACTTATTTTTTCTCTTGCAGTTAATTTGCTTCAAGTCTCCTTTGGTAGACGAGTATCTCCTTCTGCTTGTACTTGGTTTCCATTTGCATGATATATCTTTTTCCATCTTTTTCCATCCTTTCACCTTGGTTCTTTGGATGTCTTCTTTAATTGACTTTTCTTTTAGTGTGATTCATTCACGTACCCATCTTTATTTTAATTTTCATTTTTCTGCATAAAATATTTCATTGACTCTGTAGAGCTGCCTCAGTGGTTAGGAATACTTTTAGCTTCTCTTTATTATAGAAGTTTTTAAATCAACTTCAATTCCAAATGCTAGTTTTGCTGGATATTGTAATCTTGGTTGGTGCCCATTTTCTTTTGGGTGTGATAAATATTTTTTCAACTCCTCTTGATTTTTAAGGTCTTGATTGAGAAATCATTTGATTTCTGAATTGTCTTACCTCTAAATGTGATATGCCATTTTTCCTTGAGGCCTTTCAAATTCTCTCCTTCTCATATAGATTAGGCATTTTCATCATAATGTTTCTAGTGGAGGATCCTTTTTGGACGTGTCTAAGAGGGGTTCTACATGCATCTTGTATTTGGAATTCTATATCATTACCAAGATTGGAAAAATTTCTGATATTATTTCAGTTCAAACATCATATATTTCTTTATTTTGTATTTTGGAGCCTTCATCTATACCAATGATTCTTAGATTTGTTGTCTTAATGTCATTCCAGATTTCTTGAATATTCTGGTCATGATATCTTAACAATTTTTCTTTATTTTTGAGCTTATTTTCAAGCTTTCAAACATTGTGTTCGATGTCTGAGAGTTTGTCTTTAAAGGGGTCTAATCTATCATTGATGTTTTCCATTGAACTTTTTGTTTGATTTATTGAGTCATTTCTGCAATTTCTGTTTCATTCTGTTTCAGAATCTCCATCTCTTTGTTGGAATGATTGTCAAGTTTCTTTACTAAGTAAATTCTTTACATCTTCTTTTATCTCATTGAACATTTTAACAGTGAGGTCACTAAATTTGTATTCTCTGAAATTTCCTCCATTGTGGTGTCAATGGAAACAGGTCTTGATGTGTTTTGGGTTATTTGGGGTGGATTCTTCAGTTGCTTTTTCATACTGCTTGTAGGTATACCTGTCTTCTAGGGTGATTATTGCTTCTACTTTTATGCAAGGAATTATTTAGTGAACTTCTTTCTCTGAAGATCCCTAGGTTCGGCAAATATCCAGGTATCAATACCTTCACTCAATGTGCATCCCTGCTGTTTCCATTTTAAAAGAAGATATTGAACTCTCACTACAATCACTTCAGAACAAAGCTTGTACTAATAAGCCTTAAGAAAAATAAGAACTAGATAAAATTCTCCACACTTCCTGTAATCCAGGTATAAAATTGCACCTGTGTTTATTTACTGGTTTTCAAGGTGCCCAGTGTTCTCCCTCTTGATCTTCTAGCACCTGCACAACAGAGCAAGTGGACCTCCTGAGCATAGGAGAGGGATCCTAGAGAGGGATCCCAGGAATCTCAATCTCAATTTTTTTTTTGATGCTATTGATTGAACCCAAGGGTGCTTAACCACCAAGTCACATATCCAGCCCTTTTCTATATTTTATTAGAGACAGAGACTCATTTAGTTGCTTAGGGCCTCGCTAAGTTGCTGAGGCTATATTTGAACTCATGGTCCTCCTGCCTCAGGCTTCCAAGTCACTGGGATTACAGTCATATGCCACTGTGCCTGGTTCTCAATCTCAAATTTAAAAAAATACCTTATAGCAAATTTACAAGGTCAGTAATTATTAGTACTATTTAACAGATGAGGAAGTTTTAGGAAGTAATTATGTTACTGGTTGTTTTCTTCTGTTTTCTGTTGTCCAATTCAATCACAGTGAAACCTGACAGATACTGACCATCTCTTTACTTTACATAGCTGAACAAAGAATATCTGTAAAACCACAGAACAGAATGAAGACAAAAACAATGAAGAATTGTTTTGTGTGGTGGATATTTTAATGATCTATGGGTTGATACAAAATATCAAACTTTATACAAATATCAATTTAATATAATACAAAGAAGGAAATATTATTTATTTAAATATAAATATCAAAATTTAAGCCAATTCAAAGGTTTTTCTTAAGGCTTAAGATTTTAGAACTGTTTACAGGTAGTATACAAGAATGCCACATTTCTGGTAACCAATATTATTAATTATGTGCACTTACCAATATTTACCAAAATTTAAAATTTATCAAAGGCAAGGATGCTTGTTAATTTATATAAATTTTCAAGAAAAATTTGAAATCCACAAAGGAGAGGGAAATAAAAAAATCAAAGAATGATGAGATCACTTGAAGACAATTTGCACACCATATTTTCTGATTATGATCTCTCACCTATGATTGAGTTGTCAGAAAATTTAACGTATACAGCACACAGTACTTTCAACATCTTAAACCACATGAATTTATCTGAAGGTGATAGAACCAAACAAGGCATATCAAATTGTTTGTGAATTTCCTTTTACTATTAAATAGACTTATTAATAGTACTTTCCTTAATGGAAAGTCATTACTCATTCTAGATTTTTTTTTCATAAAAGAGTATGCTATATTTTATTGTGATCATGATTCTTTCTCCATTTATCATGGACTTCTAACAATGTTCAGATCAAAGTCTCCTAAGAGGATATGAAAGAGAGGTGAAAAATGCAGAAAGTGAAGAAAGAGTGTATAAAGATTGGGTGTTACACTTCTGAGAAGCATTGTTGAAGCTGCCTAGTACTCAAGTGTGAATTATTTTGTGAATACTTCCATTCAAATATATACAGACTGAGGGGTGCCAGTTACACATTTCTTCATTCTCACATTCTGCTTTTTCAAAAGGTGTTCAAGCAATATCCAGGTACAAAATCTAACACCTGTCTCAGAATTCCAACTCATGAGACTCACAAATGATCTAGACCTGCAGTCCATCCTCTTTGACCTTTTCCTGTCCATGTAACTGGTCACAGAGCTTGGGAACTTGCTCATCCTCCTGGCTGTCAGCTCTGACTCCCACCTCCACACCCCCATGTACTTCTTCCTCTCAATCCTGTCTTGTGAACATTTGTATCATTTCTACTATGTCTCCAAAGATGATTATGGATATTCAATCTCAGAGTGGCATGATCTCCTATGTGGGATGCTTGACACAAATGTCTCTATTTGCCATATTTGTTTGTATGGATGTCATGATTCTGACTGTGATGGCCTATGACCGATTTCTGGCCATCTGTCACCCCCTGCATTATCAGGTCATTATGAACCCTCGTCTCTGTGGCTTTTTAATTTTGGTGTCATTTTTGCTGAGCCTTTTGGACTCCCAACTGCACAATTTGATGATTTTACAAATTACCAGCTTCAAAGATGTGGAAATTCCTAGTTTCTTCTGTGACCCTTCTCAACTTCTGAATCTTTCCTGTTCTGATACCTCCTCTGATAACATTGTCAGATATTTTCTTGCTGCTGTATATGGCCTTTTTCCCTTCTCAGGGATCATTTTCTCTTACTATAAAATAATTTTCTCCATTCTGAGGATTCCATCCACAGGTGGGAAGTACAAAGCCTTCTCCACCTGTGGGTCTCACCTGGCTGTTGTTTGGTTTTTTTTGGAACAGCCTCTGGGGTGTACCTGATTTCAGCTGTATCACATTCTCCCAGAAAGGGTGCAGTGGCCTCAGTGATGTACACTGTGGTCACCCCCATGCTGAACCCCTTCATCTACAGCCTGAGGAACAGGGACATTAAAAATGCACTTAGTAGATTCCACAGCAGACTTTTCTAATCTCATCAACTGTGGTGTCCAGTCACAATATATCTTGGAAAATTCAGCAAAGCTAAACATTTTTCCTTTTAATGTGTTGCTTGGGTAACATAAATAGTTTTAATTTCTTATGATGTTTTATATTGCAATGCTTTTAGAATGTATTGGTGATTTTTCACACAGGGATCAAGATTTCACTTTGTTAAGATGACAAGCTTTCGAGATATATGACAGTTAGTTTCACAAGAAAACAAATAAGCATAAATTTATCTACACTATGCACTCAAAAATGGTGAAATCTGTTACGTTTTGTTATTTACACATAGCATACCAAAAGTGGACTCAAGAAGCTAACAAGTTTTAAAAGTGAAATTAAAAAGTTACTGGGCACAGTGACGTACACCTGTAATCCCAGCAGCTCAAGTGGCTGAGGCAGGAGGATCAAGAGTTCAAAGCCAACCTCAGCAATTTACCAAGACCCTAAGGAATTTGTGAGACCCTGCCTCTAAATAAAATATGGAATTGGCTAGGAATGTGGCTCTGTGTTTAAGCGCCTTGGGTTCAAATCCTAATATACACACAAAAAATTTAATAATAGTGTTCTATAGTTTTCATTATCAAGGTACTTCAACAGTTTTATTAGATTAATCCCAAAGTATTTTATCATTTTTCAGCTATTGTGAATGGGATAGTTTTTCTAATTTCTTTTTCAGCAGATGAATCATTGGAGTATAGAAATGTGATTGATTTATGAGTGTTGATCTTGTATCATGATATCTTCTGTTGGATTTTTTTTGATCTTGTAATTATAGGAACATGTCATCAGCAAACAGATAATTTGATTTTTTTCCTATTTATAGCCCTTTAATTTCTTTCACATATCTGATTACTCTGGAAAGAATTTCAAAAGTAGTGTTGAATAATAGTGAGCAGCCTTTACTTGTTCCTGTTTTTAGAGAAAATCCTTTCAACTTTTCTGTGTTTAGTATGATGTTGGTCATTGTTGTCATTTACATCCTTTACATTGCTGTGGTAAGTTCTACTATCACTAGTTATTTTAGTGTTTTAAACATGAAGGGATCCGGAACTTTGTCAAATGATTTTCCTTCATTTATTGAGATGATCTTATGAAAAGTATAGAGCACTCTAGAAAAACAAGAAACCTGAGAAGATGGAAAGACAGAAAGGCCTCCCTTGTTCTTGGATAGGTAGAATTAATACTGTCAAAATGGCCATACTACCAAAAGCCCTATAGAGATGCAAATTTCCAATGATATTATTCATAAAACTAAAATGGAGCAGTTATGAAATTTATTTGGTAAATTAAGAGGCCCAGAATAGTCAAAGCAATCCTTAGTGAGAAAAGTGAAGCAGGAGGCATCACAACCCTACATCTCAAATTATACTACAGAGCTATGGTAACAAAAACAGTATGGAACTGGCATCACAACATTAATGGACACAAAGAAAAACCCACAAAATTACTGCTGTCTGACCCTATACAGATAACTGCCAGAAAAATACAGTGGAGAAAAAATAGCCTCTCCAATCAATGGTCTAGGAGACCTGAAAATCCACAGGTAGCAGAATGGAATTGAATGCCTATCTCTCGCCCTGCACAAAAGTCAACTCAAAGTGGATCAAAGACCTAGGATTTGGACCAGAAACCCTGCAACTGCTTGAGGAAAACGTAGGCCCAACACTCCAATGTGTTGGCACAGAAACCAACTTACATAACAAGACTCCTACAGCACAAGTAATAAAATAAAAAATCAGTTAAATTGTATGGCATCAAATTAAAAACTTCTTCACAGCAAAGAAAATAAGAGAATGAAGAGAGAGACAACAGAATGGGAGAAAATCTTTGTCATCTGCTCATATAGGGCGTTAACATCCAGCATATACAAAGAATTTTAAAAATGTAACACCAAAGAAACAAATAACCAAATCAATAAATGCGTGGAAAAAGCAAAGGTCGAATGTTCTCTCTGATATGTGGCTGCTAACACACAACAAGGGGGGAGAGATTGAATTAGTGGATTAGACAAAGGGGACTGAGGGGAAGGGATGGGGGACAGGAATAGGAAAGACAGCAGAATGAGTTGCACATAACTTGCCTGTATTCATATATGAATACACAACTAGTAAAACTCCACATCCTATACAACCACAAGAATGGGATCCTAATTAGAAGAAGTTATACTCCAGGTATACATAATATGTCAAAATGTACTCTACTGTCATGCATGTCTAAAAAAAACAAATTAAATAAAGATAAAAAGCTCTCTCACCACAGGAAAAAAGTAAAGATCTAAACAGACAATTCTCAAAAGAAGAAATACAAAGGGTCATTAAATTGATGAAAAAATGTTGAACATCTGTAGCAATTAGAGAAATGCAAATTAAAACTACATTGGGATTACATCTCACTCCAGTCACAATGGCAATAATCAAGAATACAAATCACTGTAAATGTAGTCTAGGATGTGGGGAAAAGGGTACACCCACACACTGTTGCTTGGACTGCAAATTACTGCAAACACTCTGGAAAGCAGTATGGAGATTCCTCATGAAACCAGGAATGGAATCAACATATGACCCTGCTACCCCACTCCTGGGTATATATTCACAAGATTTAAAATCAGCACACTACAGTGATGCAGTCACAGACATATTTATAGTAGCACAGTTCACAATTGCCAAGCTATGTAACAAATGTAGGTGATGTTCACCATATGAATGGATCAAGAAAGTGTGCTCTATATACAAAATGAAATATTAATCAGCCACAATGAAGAATGTCATTATGGCATTCTTGAATGGTGGATTGAATTGGCAACTATCATGCTAGATGATATAGAACAGTCCCCAAAAGGTAAACATTGAATGTTTTCTGTGATATGTGGAGGCTAATTCAAAATAAGGGGAAGGGGATAAAAATAAAAATAAGAAAAAAATGGAGAAAGGAAAACAAGAGAGGGGAGAGGGAATTTCACCACAATAGGGAAATGATCAGCAGAGTTGATGAAGGGGATTCAGGAGGAAGTAGAGGGACTGGAAATGGGAGTTACTTTGGAATGAATCTGACTGAACCTGTCTGCATGGGTGTGACACTGTGGGTCCAGGCATTCGGTGTGTCCACAGGACAATAATTAAAAACAAAAGAAGTGAACTGTGAGTGAACTGAAGAGGGATTGGTGGGATGGAGGGAGGAGGGGGCAGGGAAGTTCTCTGGGCAGAATCAGAGCAGCTTGGGTTTCATTCTTTTGTGATCATGTTGGGGTGTAATCTGATGTTGTGTCATAACTGAAAGAGTAACAGAAAAAAAATAAAAAATTGACGTGTGTACTCACCAGTTACTTCCCGACCAAAAAAAAAAACACCATTGAGTCGCAAGCCCAGCCTCAGATTTTCTTCTTTTTTCTTGTGGTAATTTTGTTAGGGGTTTATGTTGAAGAACTGAAGCCATGTCTGGAATGCACTGTGGATTTGAGACTCATGGCATCTGGGCAGCTCAGGGCTGGCAGGTGCTCCCTTCACAATCAAACCACCTTTTACACTTTTCTGACACTCCAGGATGGGACCCTCCTTTCCTTGTGCACAGTTCTTTTGGGATTTCTGGTAGATCACAGGATAGAGCAATCAATGGCCTAAACTGCTGGTTCTGGAGAAATGGCTGAGATGATAACTCATGATTAAGATCAAGTATGTACAAAATAACTCAGCATAGATGACTCTCTTCCCGGGGATATGCTTGCAACTGACCACATCCTCCTGCATTCTGGAAATCAGCTCACTCCTTCTGAATAGTAGAAAGTAAGTCTGGCCTGGATGTCCTTTTTACTCTTGAAACTAGAAAGATGATGTGCCTGCAGCTAAGACCTCTGTGTTTTGCTTAAAACCCTCAAATGGTTAGAAAATAGTGAAAATGTTTAGCACACCACACCCAGAAATACATAATTTATATTTGACTGCTGTTGGCTGGACTCATTCTTTCTTAAATGGAGGGCAGGTATGTTAGTGTCTCTTTCTTAAATGGAGAGCAGAGTGTTAGTGTCCTGATACTGAACATGGACATTCATTTTATTTCTAGTTGATTCAAGGCCATGAAGACAGATTAATATGCATAAAGTTATAAAATATGGATAAATACATGTTAGGTAGTAATTATTAACATGGGAAAGTTTGTCCCCATAGTATTCATTGCAAATATCTTGTAATATCTTGTGATCTGAAGTCCTCATTTTTATATATCTGTATTGTTGCATTTTAATTTTGTTTTTGTGCAAGGATATGCTGTGTATTGGGAGAACAACACTCTTTCATTTCTGATTCCTCTGAACCTATACCATATTTGGCACAGAGGGGATAAAAATATAAATACGTGTGTTAAACATTGAGTAGATGCTTCCTCTCTTTACTTCCCAGGCATAATAACTGTGGCTTCAACAACACTGGTGTTTTCCTGTCTGTGCTTTTATCTTCTAAGGACTGTGCCACAGGAGGCAGGTGGATATAGCTCACTTTTTGGTTTGTTTCATGCATTCATGAGCCCTATATCTCCACTTAACTGCATCTAGAACATTGGATTATTCAAAAAGAGAGGTAGATATTTCCAAGAGTTTAGGAAAAGCAAGTTCTGTACAAAAGGAAGTGGTGGAGCTGGATCTGAGACACAGTTCAGAGGTTCTCCTCATTCTAATGCTGCAGTGTCCTTTGCTAATTTCTTCCATCACTAGGCTCACTATTTGCTTAGTAACTGAACACTTCCTTTTGTCAAGAAATCATAATGACCAAATATGTACTAGGCTCCAGACTCGGTTCTTGTTCTTCACACTGTGGTGCTGGGTACACTTCTTTCTGTTTCCATTAAGATGCATGAACCCAGAGGCTGCCTCTCTGGACATGGTCTCCATTCTCCCCCAAATGTTATTCCTTGCCATTCCAAAGGATTCTCTCTGGGGATTGCCTTCCTTCTCTCTTGAATATGAACCTGCTTTCCTAAATAAACCTGTTTAAAAAAGAGAAGCATGAGCACAGAGAGTTCAAAAGATTTGCAACCATTCTCTCTATGTAGCTGGTGACTATCTGCCCTTGTGTGTTTTCAAAAGTTCTTGTCTTTTTCTTTTTGCCTTTTGTCCCAATTCAATCATTATGGAATCATTATAGGTACTTCTTTTTCTATTTTTGTCACTTTAATTTCTTTCTCTTTCTTTATTGCTCTGGCCTGATTTTCAAGAATTATATTGAATAGGAATGGTGAGAGTGGACTCTTTTTTTGCTTCCTGATTTTAGAGTAAATGCTTTCATTTTTTCTCCATTCAGCATGATGTTGTCCTTGGGTTTGTTGTATATAACCTTCATAATGTTGAGTTTAGTTCCTTCCATCCCAAGCTTCTTTAGCATTTTTAACATTAATGGATGCCAGATTTTGTCTAAGACCTTTTCTGCATCTATGGAGATGATTGTGCAATTTATTTACTGAACTGTGTATATTGAACCAAACTTCCATCTCTGGATGAAACTCACTTTGTCATGGGTAGCATCTTCTTGGAGTGCTTTTGAATGCAGTTTGCCAATATTCTATCAAGGATTTTTCATTTATGTTCATGAGGGATAATGGTCTGTAATTTTCTTTCCTTGTTAAGTCTTTGTCTGGTATTGGTATCAGGATTAGACTGGTTCTCAGAAAGTTTTTTGAAGTATTTTGTCCTTTTCTTTTCATGGAATAATTTTGAGAATGCTGGTGTTCCTTGTTTAAAAGTAGTGTAGAACTTTGCTAAGAATCTATAGATACTGGACTTTCCTTTCTTGGAAGACTTTTAATTACTTTTTCAATTTCCTTACATGATATCAGTCCATTGAGGTTTTCTATATTTCCTGGTTTAACTTGCACAGGATATACATCTAGAAATTTGTTAATGTCTTCTAGATTTTCCATTTTATTGGAGTAGAAATTAAAGAATTAGTTTCTAATGATCTTCTGAGATTCAGAAGTGTCTGTGGTGATACCCCTTTTTTATCTGAAATTTTATTTAGATTTAGTCTTGTCTGCCTTTTGGTTAGATTGGGGAAAATTTATCAATTTGATTTATCTTTTTTAAGAACCAACTCTGTGATGCATTGATCCTGTTAATTGCTTTATTATTTTCAATGTCATTAATTTTGATTCTGATCTTAATCATTTCCTGTCTTCTGATTTTGGAATTAGTTTTTCTCTTTTAGGACCTAGAGGTATACTATTATGTGGTTAAAATGATCTATTTTCATTATGTATACTTTTAAGAATAGAAAATGTAAGTAAAAATTAGATGGATCTTAGGTTAAAAAAAGAAATAAAATAGGCAATTATTAGTAAGAATATATTTCTGAATTAGAGAAAAAGCACATGCCTTTTTGTATATTCACTTATATACTTCTTACTCCATCAATGGGAGAAATTCCTTAAAGATTAGAAAAGCTAGCTCCAATGTGAATAGTTCTCAGCAGTGTCCATGGACAATGCAATTTGTGTGTGTGTGTGTGTGTGTGCTTGAAAAATCTGCCCATGCCCCAACTATTCCATTTGATGCTCCATTTAATTGAACTTCATGCTTATTTCCCCTTCTCTCATGACAAACTCTTATCTGAACTAGTACTCATGTGAATCCAATGGACAAAGACTGAGATGTCACTGGGTACTGACAGGGGAGGAGCATCAGATCTACACTCCTCTGTCATGAACCAGGAGAAATCCTATGTAGCTTATTCAAGGCTGAAAGACTTGGTGGATAGACCCATGTTTCTTCATCAGAACAAAGATGACAGCTTGGTTAGTAAGATGGGACTAATGTACAAATTTCAGCAATGAGAACTTTAAAAATAAGGTCTTGGTTGTGGCTGAGCCCCTAAAACCTTATTCAGAGTTTTGCTTAGCTTCCATATAAATTCTACTTCTCTTGATATTTGTCAATGATAGCAGACACAGATCCCTCTAAACTGTTTTCTAAGCTTTCCAAAAGCATTATTAAGGATATGAGAGGGATGAGGGGGAGGATGACTATACCTACACTGTCATGTTACCTCACTGAGGGATCCTCAGTACCAGTTGCTGAGCTATGTTTAAGTAGATTGCTTCATGTGCATGATATTTCCCACTTCATTTTTATTTTGCAGAAAAGGGTGAGGAACAGCATTTGTATGTAACATACACTGTGTTAGGGAGAAAAGAGATAAGATGTGATTGCATTGGAGTGTCTGACTGTGAACACAGAGCATTATTTCAAGAGCATCATGGCAGGTTATTGCATGGGGAACTCATCCACTGACTTCACATCTCTGTTATTCCAAGAGGAGAGCCTTGTCCACTGAATTCCTTGGTTCTCCTCATGAAGGACAGTGGAGAGCTGTGGGTGGTAAATGCTGTATGCAGCATAGGAGGGAGAGCTAAAGATCACAGCAGTGATCACAAAAGGAGTAGGTACATAATCATTCAGCACAGGAGAGTATTTTGTCCTGATGCAGAATATCCTTGCTTCTGACCACATCCTTCTCCATTATTAAAATGTAGCCACTTAATGACATAACTATGCATGAAGTCAAGTTTAATGCCCTTTCTAGTTAGGACCATGAACTGATTTAAAATAATCCTCAGATTCACCTGTATCTAAGACCTCTGACCTCTGCCTAACCATTTCTGATCATTGGGAAATGAAGCAAAACAGAGAAATAGGTAACCCAGAGACTGACAATTTAATTTAATTCCTGTATGTGTCACTTATTGTATCTGTGACTTAGGGCTGGTAGTTATCATCTGTGAGGATTGAATTTGTCATTTGATTAATTTGGAGTAACATGACTGTATTTAGTGAGGATTAACGAAGAAATGGTGGTCCCTGTGTGAAGGAAATATGGAGATTCATGAAATGAGGGGAAAATAAAGTTGATGTATAATAATTATTGATATTGATGTGTTTAATATTCACACAATTTATCTAAATTATCCTCTTATATGAGTCACTGTTTTCCTTTTTCTGTAATGGAATATTTCATTTCAGCCCTTAAGTAAATAAATGCTGTGTATTTGGAGAGGAATCACTGGCCTTCCTCGATGACTCCCACAGTACACACCCTTTGTGACACAGAAAGTGCATGAAACAAACCCCTGTGTGAAGTGTGGAAGCAGCACTCTCCAGGCTCATAGTAATTGGCCAGTGTGGCTGGAACACACAGGTGCTTCCCTGTCTGCACTCTCATCTCCTTCAGGAATGCCTCATGGGACTAGAGACCAGTTAAAATAGCTCTTATTGTGTCTTTATGTTAGACACATTGGACCTCTAAATCCAATTAAGAGGATCTACACCATTCAATTATTCAAAGATCCTGGCAAAGATTCCCATGGCTATAAAAAAATGTAGGCACAAGGAGACAGCTATAAGCCAACATTATGACCCAGCTGAGCCACATTTTAGAATTTTAATTAACCCATACTGCAGTGCCATTTGAAAATTTTATTCATCCTTACAGTTACTCTTTTCCTGGTGATCGATCCTGTATTTGAAGAATATCACAATGGTTCAGTGTTCAATAAGTTCTAAAATTGCATGAGGTTCAACTCGTGGTATGGAGTGGGTTGTGATTCTCTCCATTTCCATTAAGTAGTATGAATATGATGGTAGTCAGTTTTGCAAATGAACTGCATACAGTAGCAGATCTTAGCTATTGGACTGAAATGCTCCTTTCTTCTCTCCCATTCCAGGCCACATCATTTTCTACTGGAGACAAACAGAAAAGTTACTCATTATAGCAGATGAAATTTCTTAGTGGTTTATCATGTGAATGTTGTTACTAAGCAGACTGCAGAGGTATTTCAATAGGAGAGCTTCTGAATAAGATGATGTACTTGACAGTGACTGATATGTCATTGGACAAGAAATGTAAGTTTTTGATCGTGAAATTGAACATTCATGAATCATTAGAAAGTAAAGACATCCTTCACTTATATTGTTTGTGGAAAATTGTGTGATGTGGGAAGAGGCATTAAGAATATTTAAAGGTAGTTTTGATCTGCATTTCTCTAATTGCTAGAGATATTGAACCCTTTTTGCATATATACTTTGAAAGATTGTATATCTTCTGTGAAGTGCCTGTTTAGTTCCTTAGTCCATTTATTGATGGAATTTGTTTCCCAGTGTTAAATGTATTTGAATTCTTTATATAGACTAGAGATTAATGATTTATCTGAGGTGCATGTGGTAAAAATTTTCTTCCAATCTGTAGGCTCTTTCTTCACATTATCACTTATTTCTTTTGCTAAAAAGCTTTTAATTTGAATCCATCCCATTTATTGATTCTTGATTTAGTTTCTTGTGCTTCAGGGGTCTTGGTAAGAAAGTCAGATCCTATCAGAATGGTAATTTTAAAGAATACAAGCAACAATAAATGATGGTGGAGATGTGGAGAAAAATGTACACTAATACATTGCTGGTGGGAATGCAGATTGGTGCAACCACTATGGAAAGCAGTATGGAGATGCCTCAGAAAACTTGGAATGGAACCACCATTTGACCCAGCTATCCCACTACTCGGTTTATACCAAAAGGACTTAAAATTATCAAATTACAGTGACACAGTCACATCAATGATGACAGCAGTTCAATTCACAATAGCTTAAATGTGGAACCAACCTAGGTGCCCTTCAACAAATGAATGGATAAAGGAAATGTGAGATACACACACACACACACACACACACAGACATACATACATATGATGGAATATTACTCAGTTTTAAAGAAATTGGGACATTTGCTGGTAAAGGGATGGAATTGGAGAATATCATGCTAAGCAAAATTAGCCAAACCCATAAAACTAAAGGCCAAAATTTTCTCTGTATGTGATTGCTAACTCACAAAAAGGAATGACTAGGGAAGAATAGGGTTACTTTATATTAGGTAGAGTGGAGAGAAGAGAGGGGAAGGAGTAGGGGTGGTAGGAAGAACAGTAGAGTGAAACAGACATTATTATTACCTCATTTACATATATAACTCTTTTACATATATTTACATGTGTGACTACATGACCAATGTGATCATACAATATGTGCAATAAGAAAAATGAGAAATTACAGTCCATTTATTCACCATGATTCACCAAATCATGATTCACCAAAATGTACAAATGCATTCTACTCTCATGTACAATTAATTAGGACAAATTTTAAAAAAAGAATATTTAAAAGATCATTACAATAATAAACTGACAAACTGAATGATGGTCATCCCTGGAATCAAATGCCCTGCTAAGGTTAAAGCATTGATTGTACACATGTATACTTCAAAGACTAGATCCATCCACATATTGATGATGTCAAGCATTGTATTCCTGGGCCTCTCGCATGGTGTTATATTCTTCCTCGGTGATTCTTAGGTACATTTAGTTTTCTTTGAAAACTGTTAATGTGTACATAAATTAATCCTGACTTGAAAATATTGGAAGTAAAATCCTCCCACCAAATTCTTGATTATGTTGGGGTCAGATATGTGCAGGAGAATGCTGTCATGCAATATGAGAACTGGCAGCTCATGTGAAGTCATTGTAGATTATGAAAACTGTGATTTCTAAACCTAATAGGATGAACTTTGCTTATTCATATAGGTAGTGGGCATGACTGACAGTAACAATAAACAATATTAGTCAGCCACATTTTACAATCTACAAATTCAATGACAGCACTTATCAACTATGGTGTGAGGTAGATATTCTGATTAAATTGTTAGTGTGTGAGAACAGCATATGTAGACATTCATTAATGTTGTCTTAGGTAGACCATCGAGTGTTTACAAATTTTCAAAAAGAGAGGTATATCTGCCTGCTTTTGAGATATGTTCTAATGGAGATGATTTTTCTTAAAGGGGAAGGGGATGTGTTATTCTCTATTTTATCTTTAAAGAGTGGCATGTGTTTGAACAATGATTTTAAAATTTTTATCTCTAATATTCTTGGTCTTCTAAAATTGCTAAGTTGAGTGCCTCTAAGCTTGTAAACACTCACTAGTAGTAAAATAAGTAACAGAGAAACCAAAATTCAAGAGACTTAAGAAGGTTTAGAAAAGAGCTGTACATTTGTGTATGTTAGTGTGGAAACATTACTTTTGAATATGTGAATTCAAAGTATTTATAGTGTTGGGTGCTCATTTGTTCCTTTTATCCAACCCTCTTTCCTTTTCCAAGTGGTGTCCAGCTACACATAAGCATTAAAATGCTGCCCATTTCTCATCTTCCTCCTCATAGTCTCAGATGACCCAAACTGCAGCCAGTTCTGGTTGGATTGGTGCTGAAGGTGGACCTGTCTAGGAACTCTGGAACGTCATCCTGTCCATCAGTTTTAGCTCCTTACTACACACCTGGACATTCTTCTTCCTCTCCAACATGACCTTGACTAACATCAGTTTCACTTCCAAAGTGGTCCCAGAGATGATTGTGACATCCAAATTGACAATAGAGTCCTCTTGTACCTGGGCTGCCTGACACAGATGCATCTTGTTCTCACTTTTGGAGGTATGGATGATCTGATGCTCATTGTGATGGTGGATGACCAGGCTGGGTTCCTCTGCAACTGCTTGCATTGTCCAGTCCTCCTGAGTCCTCAGTGCTATAGTTATAGTTTGGGTGTCCTTCTTGATTAGTCTTGGATGCCAGCTACAATATTTGATTACCTTCCCACTACCCCTTACAAGAATGTGGAAAATTCTAACTTCTTCTTAGAAAGTTTTTACTCTAATCTTGTCTTTCCTCATACATTTTCAATAACAAAGTTTGGTAGTATTAAGCACCTTTGGAGTGTGCCTTGGTTCAAGTGTCCTGCATTCTACTCGAAAGGTGTGCTGGACTCCATGATTGTGCAGTGGGCACCTGGATGCTAACTCTTTCACTTAAGCTAGAGGAACATAGTCATTATACCACCATTGAGGAGGCTACTAGCAGCATGGGGCATTCTTAGGACCCAAGGCACCCTATGGGAATACAGGTTGGAAACACAACAGAACTAAATCTAGTTGTGGAAATACTCCTCCCTGGACACGTGCTTCTGATTTGGAAAACTCTGTCTGCATCATGCTTCACATTAGAGTTATGGTTGCTGAGGTTGGAATGGGAGGAATGGTGAGGTTTTCTACTGTGTACAAAGTTTAAATGTTAGAAGATGTCACTGATGTGGTTCAAATGGTCATTTTTTGCATTGATATTTTACCCCAATATAATGGACATTAATCACAGGTGTCTCTTCAAGAAACACAGAAATAAAGGAAATAAATAGAATATGTAGGATTCTTCCTAATTAGATTTAGGGCCATAACCTTATGTGGACATTCATTTACTTTTGTCTTCCCCATTGATGGGAAATACTTCAGATGGGGATTTCATGGACCAATTAATCTAATTATAACCTCTATGTATTGATCTTCCAAGGTCATATAATAGTCCATACCCTACCTGTGCCTGCTGCCCTTCAGTTGGTGCTTCCTGTACAGTGAGCTGCATGGCAGTGTCTCCTCCTGGGGGTGTCTGCATCTGGAGGCTCCTGAAACATCAACTGTACCTGTGGACACAGCTGAGCCTTCACTGGGCTCCACTCTAGTTAGGGTCTTGGGATCAGCACCTGTTGGTCATGACCCAGCAGAGAAGCAGCACAACTTAGTAAGTACGGAGAGGACATGGATGTGGGAAGGATTGTTGGAAACAGTGATACCTCGGCACAAGGACAAACACCACAGAGTAGCCAGATGGGAGGATACCAGCATGCAGGTTCAACATTGGGGTTGTGGGGTTCAGCTTTTTTGGGGACATCAGAAATTTCATTCAGAATGTGCTCTCCACCCACTCTGGTTCTAATTCACACAGAAATCTCTCCCACAACAGCACAAAATGGGTCCTTCACGTGTTTTTTAGGCTCCATAAAAGGACAATGGCGGAGATAAGGATGATGGTGAGGATGACAGAGGCCAGAGCACCATGAACTGATGTGCAGCACTCCCCATGCTCAGGGGCTGAGGAACTCACTTCCTTTCTTTTCATGGGCACCATCTCACTTTAGTTTATGTATCCATATTATTATTATTTTACAGAAAATGAAGAATTGTGTTTTACTTCTGTAATGTGCACTCATTTGTCAGGTGGAAATTGTGCAGCGTTTTCTACATTGGGCTCTCCGACCATGGACCCCGCGCATCACAGGAGAATCCAGACAGGCTGTCCCCATCAGCAAGCCAACGTGTCATTCACCTTCCCTCTCGCTGCAGAAGGAGAGTCTCACCCACTGTGCACTTCCTCTTGGGATTCCTGAGGATCTCAGGGCAGAGCACTGTGGGCACCTGCTTCATGCACTATTGCAGAACAGCCACAGGTCACAGGAGAGGTCACAGTGGAGGAGGCTCATGATGTGGGGTACATCAGGCTGCTGCGCCCCCTCCAGTAGCTCCTTGGGACTCACCACATGCTCCTCCATGCTTGAAAATAGCCCTCTCAATCTCACTACAAACCTGAGGTCAGGTGTTGTTTTCATTCTTACTCATGAAACTGGAAACATTTTAAAAATGTACCTGTCAGTAAGATCTGTTGACCTCTGTGGAAAACTATCTTCTATGAATGGATAAAAATATTTAATGTGTTAGTTTCAGCATAAAAACTGATCACTAGTGTCTCTCCATTCAGTCATGCTATCTGAGATGATTTCAAGTTGATGCAACTTAAGTGAGTAAGGATTAAAAAGATACTTGATGCTGTTAGGTAAATAATATAGGACATATAAAAAAAAACCTGGAAAGAAAAAAATCTGGATATCATTATAACTGTTAGTAGTGACAATGTTAATCTTCATGTCACTCAACTCATATATCCCATGACCTGAAGTTACATTTTTCCCATTTCTTGATGGGATGTTTTACTTTTGAACCTCCTTCCAGCAGTGTCCATGGGAATAGGCACAATTTACAGCAGTGTTTTTCTGTGTGCAGGTTTTGACATAGACACCCTTAATTTTATTTCATATCATCCACAGTACACACATTATCAGAAATCATGGCAGAGATTTTCATGGGTTCAAGGAAAGGCAACAAGACTGAGCTGAAGGTCACTGAACCTGCACCTTCCACTGAGGCACAGTCAGAGTTGCACTGCCTCCGCTGCCCTTAACCATGGCTTTCCTCCATAATGCTAATAGTTACATAATTATGCAGTTTGTGTATTAAAATTGCAGTGACCAAATATTTACTGAGTTCCAAATCCTTTGCTGCTACCCATGATGTTCAGCTGGTGTTATTTTGTTTCCATTTAGTAGCCAGCAGGGAGAGGAGGAGAGGGTCACACACTGTGCTCACCCTGGCAGGTGTGATGTGGGTCTGAATTGTGGCCTCCCTGACTCCAGCCCAGGGTAATGTCTCTTCTGCTGGAACCAGAGGGAAATATTGTTTCCTGGGCAACATGAAATTTCTTCAGGAGTCATAAAGTACAGAATAGTAATCATTAGTTTTTAACCTCATTTTCATGTTACGTATTAAGATTGAGAAGATGTAGGTGACATTGAGTACTTTTCTAGGGACATAATTGTAGGTCATTTATAGTGTATTTGGACATTCATTTTTCATTTGAAATCAAACAACTATCCCTGGACAATGTACTTTACAGGCATTCTTATTTTGTGACCCTGAGAGAGGCAGAAACATTTTGAAATGATTGCCATATTAATAAACTGTATAGTTAAGTGATTTCCTTTCCTCAGGTAACCGTTTACATTTGACAAAGACTTAAAGTAGAGGATGTACTTCATAGGTGGAATGAATGTCATTTAGTACATTTCAGGGTCAATGAGGATTGCAGACTACTCAAATGAGCTTTATGTACTTTATAGGCAATGTTGTGTGGAAAATTATACAGAGAGATAACAGTAATACAGAAAAAGAACAGAAATGTACTCTTTCTACTGCATAACTCTTGGTGTGTCAGGGAGACAGGTTTGCAAGGGAAAGCAATCAGGCAGAGATATTAAGAACTCAAAATGTCTTAGGTAATGACTTATAACTCAATCCAATATTAGTCCTGATACAAGTATCATTTATATGCTTTAATATAGGCAGTGAATATTATTGAAAATAAGAGTAGGGAATATTCATGGATATACTCTAAGTGCCAGAATGTTGTTAGACAGTGACTTCTAACTCTGGAGTAAGAAAGGAAAACTGAGAAATTCACAGGCAGACATGCTGCTTAAACTGGTATACTTCTGACATCACTGTGCACATATAATCTAAAATATCTGAAAATGCCTATAGTAATTGGGACACAGTCACCTGATATGCAATTGGAAAGATTTAAAAACAATTTCTTAAAATAATAATATAAGTTAGGTAATTATTTCCCCATTTTACTATTTGGAAATTCCCAGAAGTCTTTACTTTATTTCTTGTACTGTTCTTTTTTTCATCGTTTTCCAATTAGATTACAGAGCAAATGTAAAACTAATGGACCTGTTTCCCTCATGTGGATTAAATAAAACTATTGTGATCCATGTGATCAAAAATGGCCAGATGTTGCATGAAAGTAAAATAGGTGATTGGAAATGAGAGCTGAGCTTTGGGGCTTTTCTTGGCGCAGAAATCTTAAGTATGAACTTGATGAACTGAGATCACCAAACCATGAAGCAGTTTCATCAGGCCAAATGGAGAAGAGAATCAAGGGGAAAAAAAAAAGGTGAGGAGCCATTTTATATGCCAAATAATTTACTGACATTACATGGGTTGATTCAAATAAACCTGCATATAATTAAATTATTCAGAGTATTTTCTGTTATGTTTTGGACCTGAGGTGTGCCTGAAAGCTCATGTATGAGACAATGCAAGGATGCTTAGTGGTGAAATGATTGGGTTATGAGAACATTAACCTAATAACTGCATTAAGTCCTTGATAGAGATTTACTAGTGGTGACTGCAGGGAGGTAGGGTGGGGCTGGAGGAGGTGGGTCCCTGGGAACATGCCTTTGGAGTTCATATTTTGTCCTTGCTGAACAGAGATCTCCCTCTGTTTCCTGAGTGCCATGTCCTGGCCAGCCTCACTTCATGCCCAGAGGAATGGAGTCAGTCATCTATGCAGTAATATTTGTGATACTGTGAGCCTCAAAATAAACTTCCTCCTATGAAAAGGTTCTCATTAGGTCTATTGTTCACAGAAGTGAAAATCTTGACTAAAACAGTTTCTTACTCGTTATGATTTTAAAATTATAGACAGGTACAGTGCACACTAATGCCACACTTGGGTCAGTGCTACTATAGATACTGCACTGACTCAATAATAATTATAAAAATTACATGTTTAACATAGTAAAGTATACTTATTTTATATTCTAAAATATTTGAATAAAAATCTTAAATCCACAGAGGAGGCAAATGAGGAGATCAAAGAATGACAAAATCCCTTGAAGAAAATGGGCAAATACTGCTTTCAGATTATGACCCATTATCCTCAATTTAGTTGTCTGGAAATGCTGTCCTTAGTCTGAGATATCTTGCCAAAGGACTTGGTCCAAAAGCCTTTGAATCAGTGAGGTATAACAAACTGCGTTTTTTTAAAAAAGTTTTCATTTGTTCTAGTTAGTTATACATGACAGTAGAATGCATTTAGGAAGGATAGAAGAGTGAAATGACATTATTACCTCATGAACATGTATGACTGCATGACTGATGTGATCAAACTGCTTCTTAACCTCCATTGTAGGAAGGCATTGCATATTCCCTATTTTTTCCTTAAACTGTGATCAAGAGCCGATTCTCTCCTCTGCTCCTGGATTTCTAACATTGCTCAGTTCACTGTCTCTAAACTGAGTATGTAAAGAGGGTTGAATGAGAGAGAAAGTAATACTGAAAGAATGTGTGGAGACTAGGTGTTTGATTATTAAGCCTTATTGTTGAAGGTGTGTAGACCTAAAGCATGAGCACCTTCCTTGCATGTACTTGAATTCAAATGTTTACATGATGAGGGGTGCCTTTTTTATGTATTTCTTTTTTCACACTTTGTTTTTTCAAAAGGTGTCCCAGCAATATACAAGCACAAAATTTAACTCGTGTCTCTGAATTCCATCTCATGAGCTTCTCAGAGGATCCCGATCTGCAGCCCACTCTCGTTGGACTGTTCCTGTCCATGTACCTGGTCACAGTGCGTGGGAACCTGCTCATCACCCTGACCCTCAGCTCCGACTCCCACCTCCACACCCCCGTATACTCCTTCCTTTCCAACCTTTCTTTGGCTGACATTGGTTTCATCTCCACCACAGTCCCTCAGATTTTGATGAACATTCAAACTCACAATAAAGTCATCTCCTATGTGGGTTGCCTGACACAAACGTCTCTTTTTACCAATTTTGTCTGTATGGGTGACAAAATGCTGACTGTAATGGCCTATGACTGGTTATGGCCATCTGTCACCTGCTGCATTATCCAGTCATTATGAACCCTGCACTCTGTGGTTACTTCATTTTGGTGTCTCTTTTGCTGTCTTTTGGACACTCAGCTGCACCAATTGATGATCTTACAAATTCCCAGCTTGAAGGATGTGAAGTTTCTTCTGTGACACTTCTAAACTTCTGAATCTATCCTGTTCTGACACCTACTATAATAAAATTGTCAGGTATTTTCTGGGAGCCTTTTATGGCCTTTTCCCCTTCTCAGGAATCTTTTTCTCTTACTATAAAATCATTTCTTCTATTCTGAGAAACCCATCCTCAGGTGGGAAGTACAAAGCCTTCCCCACCTGTGGTTCTCACCTGGCAGGAGTTTGCTCATTTTTAGGGACAGGTTTTGAAGTGTACCTTGGATCACTGTGTCACATTCTCCTAGAAATAGGGCAGTGACTTCAGTGATGTACACTGTGGTCACCCCCAAGTGAACCCCTTCATCTACAGCCTGAGGAACAGGGACATTAAGGTGCCTGAGGAGGCTGCACAGAAGGGCCGTCTAATCCCAGCCCCAGTGGGGTATCCTTGCAATGTATGTTGGAAAATGTAGCAAAATTAATATCTGGTCCTGTCTACATGCCTATTATGCTAATTTCTCATCAAGTTTTATAGTAGACTTATAGGAATCCATTTTGTTATGGGAAGTGTGGGATATTTTCACACCGGGTACAAAGATTCATTTTGGTAATATGAAGAACGTTGGAGATGGATTACAGTGATTGCTTAACAACTATATCTATATTTAATGCCACTAAGCTATGCAATTGATAATAGCAATAATGGCAAGTTTCTTAGTAATTAAATTTACCATAATGAAAGTGGACTGAAGAAGCTATTACTATTTGCAACAATAGAAGTAATTGATATTATAAATGGATTTTTTTTTCACTAAAAATTGCTGAAAATCAGTAGTTGATATTCATTTTTCTTCTAGGATTTCTATTAGGACATGTTAGAGTCTGTCATAGGATCATCCACTTGCCAGTTAATAGATCTATGCTTTGAACTTCCAAGGACACAACGTAGTCAATGAGCATCCTGTGTGTCCAGTCTTTCAACTGGATGACTCAAGTCAGGTTGGCCCCACGCCAGTATATCTTCTCACCCTGTGTGTGTCTATTAGGAAGCTCCAACCTTAGCAGAAATGATGTCAGCTCTAAAGATGAGTTGTGATGGGAGGTGATTGAATACCACCCATGTGGAATCTACTCTCCTTTGTCACGACTCACCTGAGGCAGTGTAAATACAGCTGTGGGAGGTGAAGGATGGAGGAAGTATCATCAGGCTGCCCAGAGGGGAGAGCCCTGCACAGTTTCAGTCCTGAGGAGTGAGTCATGGCATGTAGATGACATACCCGGTGGTGATGAGCATAGCTGCAATCTCACTAAAGTTTTCCTTTCCTCACACATTCATCCTTCTTGCCACAAACTGTCATCCACAAATGGAGGGAATATGTCTCTTCCAATGTCCTCTGCACCTGGAGATGTTTACGAAGGTGATGAGGAGGTGGTGGACCAGGATGAGGATCACCTCCAAACACATGTTCCTTCAGTGAGAGATCTCTGAGCGCCAGGTGCTAACTGTGTGCTATTTGTAGATTGTTTACTTCATCTGCACAATCTTCACAAAGGTATATGTGCCACATTATTTTATTGTACATAACAGAGAGGATCAGAGATTTTAGTAACTTGTGCTAGGTGTTTAGGTAAAATAGCTGAAGCCATATGTGACGTGCACTGTGGATTTGAGGTGCATGGCCTCTTGGCAGGCCAGTGCTGGCAGTTTGTCCCCTGCATAAGCAACCCTGTGTTGCACACTCCGTGTCATCAGGATGGGACACTTTTCCTGTGCACTTCCCTTTGGGATCTGGTACTTCATGGGACAGAACAGATGGTGGCATCACTGCACCCATTCAGGAAGAATGGTCTAGTTGAGACAAAGATCTAAGATCAAACTGGCACAAATAATCCAGCACAGGCCTTCCTGTGTCCCCCAGTGCAGGACACCCTTGCAACTGGATTCTATAATCAGCCCTCTCCATCTGAAGAGGAGAAAAAGTAGATCTGGGTTTTATTATTACTCAGGAATCTGGAAAGGGTTAGGATGTACTTGAGATGTGCCTCCAGCCAAGACCTCAGGGTTTAGCTCAAAATATTCTGGTAGTTGGAAAGCAGTGAATGAGGTTAGTGCATTCAACCCAGAGATTCCCAATTTAATTTTGGGTGTTGTTGACTGGACTCTTTCTTTCTGCAATTAAGGCAGAAAATATCATCCAACAGCAATATAATCGAAGTTGATTTCTAGTTGATGGAATGACCTTGAATCCAGATTAAATGGAAAACTTTTGCTCCCTATGTGATTAATATGTGATGAAGGTATAAAACATGGACCAAAGTTAGAGATTCATTGTTAATCTGTAAAGACTAACCTTCCTACTCTTCAACTGAAATATTTTTGAGCTGAAATTACTATTTTCACATTTCCATAGTTTTACATTTTCATATTTCCTTATTTAAGTATATGTGTGTATTTGGGTGGAAAGACTACCTCTCTTTCATTTCTGATTCCCCAGACCTTAAACCATGTTAGACATGGAGGAGATAAAAGAACAAAAGAAGTGTTGAACCCCTACTCTGTGCATGGTCCTGGCCAAGGTCCATGGAATTTTAACACTCTTGTGCTCTCCTCTCTCTACCTTCATCCTACTCAGGAATGTCCACAGAGTCAGAGACAAGATGGAAGTCCTTGACTGTGCCTGTGTCTTGGACACAAAAGTCCCATAGTTTTCCTTAACATCATCCACAACTTTCAGTTACTCAAGGACAATGACAGAGATGTCCATGAACCCAGGACAAGCAGAGTAGGAATAGAGGGAAGTGACACAAGTCCCTTAGAGCTTGGTCTGAGACACACTTTAGAGTTTCATATGATTCCAATGCTGCATTGTCCTTTATTTATTTTCACTCTCCTGATCTGTGTGTTGTGCTGTGTATTTGGAAAGAAAGTTTAACTCTTTGTATTTCTGTCTCCCTGGTGCCCTGTGCTTTGCTTGGCACAGGGAGGAATCTAAAACAGTTCTGTTAAACATTGAATTTCCTTATCCTTTCTTTGCTCTATTGACTAAAATTAATTTGGAAAGTGGACTCATTTTCTGTCTGTACTTTCATTCCTTCAAGAAATGTCCCATACAAATAATGACAAGGTAGGGGACAGAAACATGAAATACAGTGGAATGAACCTGCATAAATTTCCTTTGTACCTATATAAATTCACCACAGTGAATTTCACCATCATGTACATCCACAAGGATGGGATCTTAATTAGATTAAGATGCATGCCCTGCTTGTATAAATACATGAAAATACATTCTGTCATGTATAGCTGAAAAAGAACCAATAAAAAAAGAAAAAGAGACAACTTAGGTTCTGCACATGTCATGGACAGGGGCAAAATTTTACATACATATTATATATGTATATATGTATATATGTGTTATATATTAAAACATTATCAGGAATAGTAAAATTTTGAGATATCATGATAAAGGTTTTCTTTTTTCTTTGGTACTATGAATTGACCTATGTACACTTAACCACTGAGCCACATCCCCAACACTTTCTATGTTTTATTTAGAGATGTGGTCTCTCTAAGTTGCTTAGGGCCTAACTAAGTTGCTGAGGCTGGCCTTGAACCTGTGATCCTCCTGCTTCCACCTCTTGTGTCACTGGGAGTACAGATATGTGCTACCGTGCCTGGCATGGCATAGATTTTCAAGAGGTTAATTAAAAAAAAAATATGAGGCAGAAACTGAAGCTACAACCTAAGCCTTCCACTGAGACCCATGTCACAGATTCACTTCTTTCCAGCCGCCAGTGCCCTTGACCTTGACTTTCCTCCATAATGCTGATAATTACCTAATCATGGAATTTGTTTATTACAATCACAATGACCAACCATTTATTGAATTGAAATATACCTTTGATGTTGTGCATATTGTGGAGATAGAGTAATTTCCATGTTTCCATGAGGCAGTGAGCAGGAAGAGGAGGAGAGATCCACACAGTGTGCCCTACCTCTAGGTGTGATGTGGGTCTGAAATGTGGCCTCCCTGACTCCAGCCCAGGGCACTGTCTCTTCTGCTGGAACCAGAAGGAAATCATATTCCCTGCACAAGTTGAAATTTCTTCAGGAATCAAGGAGAGAATATTCCTAGTTAGGGTGCAACTGTATTTTCATGATGCATATTAGATTGAGAAGATGTAAGTGATAATGGTTGTTTCTATACAGTCAAAAATGTAGGTCATTAGTAGTAAATCTGGACATGCATTTTCCATTGGAAATCAAACACCCATCCCATGTCAACATATAATGCAACATTGTTATTTGTGTTCCATGATAGAGACAGCAGAAGGACTTTGAAATTATTGTCTTATTAATACACTTATGAGATAAACTATGTCCTTTCTTCAGGCAATACCTTCCATCAGATAAAGACTGAAGTAGAGGAGTGTGTGCCACAGAAGGAATGAACACCTCATGATGTAACTAGTACATTTGAGGGGCAATACATGTTGTGTGGTTGTATTAATCAGAGTTCTCTAGGGTAACAGAATCAACAGGAAGGATGATTATAAAAGGGGATTTATTAGACTGGCTTACATGACCAGATATTGAATAGTCCAAAATTGCCATCTGCAGCTGGAGAGATGAAAGAAGGAGTAGCTGCATAGTCCAAGACACAGAAGCCCCAGAACAAGATAGATCAATAGTGCTACCCTAGTCCAAGACCAAAGCTTCTGGAAACTACCTAGAGAATTACTGGCATAGGCGACTTTGGAATAGTGAAGAAGCAAGAGTCCTATATCCTCAGATGATTGAAGAAGCAACCAAGAACCAATTCAAGAAGAGCTGCGTTTGCATCTGCGTCTGCATCCTTTTTCTTCCAGCTTTTATTCCATCCTACTGGGTGGTGCTTCCCATGCTCAGGGAGGGGTCCACTTCAGTTCCTATCCCATATGCCAATCATTCCTAGCCACACCCTCCTGGACTCACCCCGAGTCCTCTTAGTCATTGGCATCTCTTAATCCAGTCCAGTTGACAATTCAAATTAAACATTACATGTTGTGGACTATTTAACTGAGCTTCATGCACTCTTTAGGTAATTTTTAATGAAAAAACTGTTTATGGCTGTAAGAACCCAGAAACCACTCCAGACACGAGAACTCACTTAAGGGAGTATATTAAGCAAACAGAGTGTCTCCCTGCAGGGTAAGAGAGAAAATGAGAAGAAAAGAGAGAGAGCACACTTAAGAGACAGTGTGAAAAGTGAGGAGGAGAGAGAAAGAAAGTGAGTAGGAGAGAGAAGGCATGAATGTGAGGAGAATAAGAGAGAGAGAAAATGGCAAGGGAGCTATTCTTAAGCAGTTGAATTCCAGGTTAATGGGACCAATAATGGAGAAGAGTACTTGCCAGCTGACTGATGAACCAATAGATAGCTAGGATGTTCGCTAGAAGTTGGGAGGCGGGGAAATGACTGCAGCTGAAAGGGCGGGGGAACAACTTTATATTATAATGGGTACAAGAATGAACACTGACATCAACAGAAAATTTCACCTCCCCAGTTTATGAAACTAGTTGTGTCTTGAAGTCAGGTTTGCAGAAGAATGGAATCATGAAGAGATACTAAGACTCATTTTCTCATGTAATTGTTCAGATCTCTCTATCCAAAGGCTGTCCTGAGACAGGAACGATCAAATCCCTATATTGAAACACAGGTTGTGGGTGTTACTGACAATAAGAGAAAGTAATATTCATAGAGAGTGTTCTAAGAGCCAGGATGATTTTATACAGTGGTTTTCAACTCTGGTGTAAGAAAGAACCACTGAGAACTTCAAATGTAGTTATGCTGATTAAATTTGATTTGGTGTGACAGTCTAGTATGTGGATATTCTAAAATATCCACAACTGAAAATAATAATAAGACAGAACCACTAGATATGTAGTTGGAAATGGTAAAAAATAATTTTCTATAACAACCATACAAGGAAGGTAAATACTTGCCAACAATACAATTTGGAAATTACTGAGAAATGTTCACATTATTTCCTGTACTGTGCTCTTTTGCATTGTTTTCCAATTCAATCACAGTGAGAACGGACAAGTAATGAACCCCTTTCTCTTTTGTGACTTAAATGAGAGAGTTTCTTTCTTTCAACCTTTTCACCTTTTCAAAAGGTGTCTGAGGAATACAGAAGCACGAAATCTAACCCATGTTTTTTAATACCTTCTCATGAGTCCCTCAGAGGACCTGACCTGTAATCCATCCTCTTCAGACTGTTCCTGTCCATGTGCCTGGTCACAGTGCTTGGGAACCTGCTCATCTTCCTGGCTGTCAGCTCTGACTCCCACCCCCACACCCCCATGTACTTCTTCCTTGCCAACCTGTCCTTGGCTGACATTGGTTTTATCTCCACCACAGTCCCAAAGTTAATTGTGGACATTCAAACACACAGCAGAGTCATCTCCTTTGTGGGCTGCCTGACACAGATATCTCCTTTTCCCTTTTTTGGATGTATGGATTATATGCTTCTGATTGTGATGGCCTATGACCAATTTTTGGCCATCTGTCATTCCCTACATTATCCAGGCACTATGAACCCTCACTTCTGTGGCTTCTCAATTTTGGGGTCATTTTTGCTGAAACTTTTGGACTCCGAGCACAATTTGATGATCTTAAAATTACCAACTTCCAGAATGTGGAAATTTTGTTTCTTTCTTGAACCTTCTGAACTTCTGAATCTTTCCTGTTCTATCATCTACCCTATTAACTTTATCAAGTATTTTCTTGGTGTCATATATGACATCTTCCCAATTTTAGGGATCTTTTTTTCTTACTATAAAATTATTTCCTCCATTCTGAGAATCCCATCAACAGGTGGGAAATACAAAGCCTTCTTCACCTGGGAGTTATTTACTTATATTTTGGAACAGGCATTGGATTGTACCTTGATTCAGCTGCATCACATTCCCCTAGGAAGGGGTCAGTGGCCTCAGTGATGTACACAATTGTCACTTCCATTCTGAACCCTTCAGCTACAGTCTCAGGAACATGAACATTAAAGTGCTCTATGGAGGATGCACAGAAGAAATGTCTAATGTTGACATATGTCACATCAAGTTGCAATATTTGGAAATTCAGCAGAATTTAACATCCTGTCTTGTTAATTGCCCCCTTTATAAATATTCATGACTTTCATTTCTCACATGCTTTTAGTGGAATGACTGTAGCCAGTTTTATAAAGGTACATTAGGGAAGTTTTCACTTTGGATACAAAGTATCACTTGGAATGATAAAAAAAAATTTGAGATGATAATGGTGAATTTCTCTTAAAATTGTTTATGTGATTAATTCTGTTGAGTTCTATGCTTGTGAATGGATTCTAACTTTATATAAATTAAATTTGCCATAACAATATTAATAAAAAATGAAAAAATTTTTTTGCAAAAGAAATGAAAAAAATCACAGTTCAGAAGACCCTCTTCATCAGTAAAGATGAACTGATAAACACTTATTGATGTTCAATTTCTCCTGCTCTGCTTCCATCATTAATATGCTTCCATCTTAATATTAGGAAGCTCTTAGAATTTCTGATGTGCTTCAACTACTTGATGAGTTAGGAACCCCGGGCACTGAGCCTCCAAGGTCACAGGATAGTCAAAAATCAGCCTGTACCTCCAGCCCTTGGGATTGAGGATTCCAGTTCAGTAGGCTCCATGACTGTCTCTTTCTGCTAAGAGTGTCTGCCTCAGGAAGCTCCTATTTGAGCCTGTGTGGAAACCATGAGCCTAACCTGGGGGTCACTGGGTACCGGAGATTTTTGGATTTGGGTTTTGCCCTCCTTAGTCCTAAGTCAGCAGAGCCATAGTGTGAACCAGTAACTGCTGTGGGAGGGGAGGGGTGAGGAAGGACATTCCAGAGCATTATTTCTTCTGCATCAGTAGGAGCATGCAGATTGTCTGCCCAGAGGGGAGAACAAGTTACAGATCAGTGAGACACTGTGAGTTCATACTCTTGGTTGTGGTGAGTGTAACAAAGAGCTCATGGGATGTCTTGTCTTTTACCACACTGACTTTTCCTGCCATGCACTGTCAACCACAAGAGGAGAAAAGGTGTCCCTTTAAATGTGAGCTAAGCAATCTAAAAGTTATATGATGGTGATGAGGATGATGAGGACCTGGATGAGGATAACATTCAAATATATGACCATCTAGGAGAGACTCCTGAGTGCCAGGTGCTGAGTTCTGCATTTTATGTGGAGAGTTCAAATTCATGTGCAAAGGTGTCTCCAGGTACAAATGTCAGACAATTTTAATAGATAGAATGGAAAGTAGCACAGGTGTTTTTGTGCCTGTATTAGGTGATTAGGTTGAATAACTGATCTATGTCTGAATGCACTGTGGGCTGGAGGCACATAGCATCTTGGCAGGACAGGGCTGGCAGGTTGCCCCCTTCACAAGAAGCCATGTGCTTCTTTTCCTGTCACTGAAGGATGAGACCCAGTTTTCCAAAATTTCCTTTTAGAATTTCCAATGGATCTAAGGACAGAACTGTCAGTGGCACCAGCTGCACCACTTGTGGAGGAATGGCTGAGATGGGAAAAGATCTAATATCCAGTGGACACAAGTGTCCAGCACAGACCTTGCTGTTTCTCCATGCCAGGACATCCTTCAAGCTGCCATGTCCTCCTAAATTCTGGCAATCAGCCCTCTCCATGCAGAGAGGAGCCATAGTAGGACTGGGTTTAATTACTACTTAAGAATCTGGGAAGGATAAAGAATGTCCCAGAGCTGTACCTGCAGCTAAGACCTCTGGACTCTGCTGAAAGCACGCTGACTGTTGGACAACAGTGAAAAAGTTGAGTGCATCACATGCTGAAACTCACTCTTTACTTTTGGCTGCTCTTGGCTGGACTCATTCCCTCCTGACCAAAGGGCAGATTCCTAGTGTCTTTAATGTTGGAAATGTCATCCAAGATGATTTTTAGTTGATACAATGCTGTTGAAACCAGATTAAACAGAAAACATATGCTCCCTGTGTGAATTATCTATAGGGAAGGCATAAAACTTGGGTAAAAGCAAGAGAGATAGTTATTATGAATATGGAAAAGTTAATCATCATAGTATTCAACAGGAATATTCCGTGTCCTGAAGTTACTCTTTACCTACTTTTGTAATCCTACATTTTCATACTCCCCTTATGTATGTAATACCACATATTTGGTTAAAATGACCATCTCCCTTTCATTCATGAATCCCCAGGGATCATACCATTTTAGGCACAGAGGAATAAAAATTAAAAGGATGGTAAGAATGGAATAGACCCCTGCTCTGTGCACAGGTCCTGGCCATGCTCAGTGGGGTTTTAATACCCTGATGCTCTCCTCTCTGTACCTTCATCCTACTCAGGAATGTCCCACAGAGCCAGAGACAGGGCAGAGCAGCTCTTGTTTGTGCCTGTGTCAGGGACACATGAGCAACATAATAACTCTTAACAGTCAGTAACTCAGAAACTATGGCAGAGAAGTCCATGAGCCTAGGAGAAGAAGGTGGGAACAGAGGGAAGATTCGGAGAACTTAGAGCTTGGTCTGAGGCACACTTTAGAGTTTCACATTATTCCAATATTGCAGAGTCTTTTGATAATCACCTGGATCAGTAGACCCACTATTTCTTAATGATAGATACTGAACTGAAAACATGTTCATGACCAAATTAGTGTCACTGAAGCATACACTACTAATGGTTCACATAGTAAATTTTTAGTTTATATTTTAACCAAATAAGACTGGACCTTAAAAGCTGATATATCTTTGAAAAACTAGAAGCAAGAGGAGTAAATTGATTCCACAAGATTTCTCCCAATTACAGTGAGGGTCCAAATCTTGAGTGGACCTTATTGTCATTTCTTCATCTTCCTGCATTAATGTTGAGAAGTCCTTAGAGAAGAGCACTGCATAGACCAATTAATCTAATTATGATCTCTGTGTATTGAGCTTCAAAGGTCATATATGAGTCCACAGTCAACCTGTGCCCACAGCCCTGCAGTGGATGGTTCTTGTGCAGTGAACTGTGTGACTGTGTCTCCTGCTGTGGTTCTGAATCAGGAAGCTCCCAGCTGATAGCATATTATTAGAAATGCTGGGCAAAAGTTTGAGTCTTTGTTGGGCATCAGATATGTGTGGGTCTTTGGATATGCACTTCTTTGTCATGACCAAGCAGAGAATCAGACTAAGACGCTCATGAACATTCAGACTCATAGCAGTATCATATCCTATGTAGGCTGCCTGACTCAGATGTCTACTTTTATCATTTTTGGGTGTATGCATTGTACGCTTCTGACTGTGATGGCCTATGACCGATTTGTAGCCATCTGTCACCCCCTGCATTATTTGGTCATTATGAACCCTCGTAAATGTGGCTTCTTAATTTTGGTGTCATTCTTCTTTAGCCTTTTGGAATCCCAGGTACACATTTTCATGATTTTCCAAATCACCAACTTCAAGGATGTGGAAATTTCCAGTTTTTTTTGTGACCCTTCTCAATTTCTGATCCTTTCCTGTTCTGACATCTTATCTAATAGCATTGTCCAGTATATTCTGGGAGCCTTTTACAGTCTTTTCCCCCTTTCAGGGATTGTTTTCTCTTACTATAAAATTGTTTCCTCTATTCTGAAGATACCATCCTCAGGTGGGAAGTACAAAGCTTTCTCCACCTGTGGGTCTCACCTGGCAGTTGTTTGCTTATTTTTAGGAACAGCCTTTGAAGTGTACCTTGGATCAACTGTGTGACATTCTCTCAGAAAGGGTGTAGTGACTTCAGTGATGTACACTGTGGTCACCCCCATGCTGAACCCCTTCATCTACAGCCTGAGGAACAGGGACATTAAAGGTGCCCTGAGGAGGCTGCACAGCAGAAATGTTTAACATTTGCACATTTAGTAGCCAGTTGCAATGTGTGTTGGAAAATGTATTAAACCTAAATATCCAGTTGTGTTAATTCGCTCATTCAATGATATTAATTGCTTTAATTTCTCACACTTGCGGAATGACTGTAGCTAGTGTGGTAAGAATATTTGGAAATTTTTTTACATTTGAAACTAAGTGTGACTTTGGAAAAATTAAAAATTGTAGAGTTGAATGAACATGATTGTGTCTTAAGAATATCCACTTGATTAATCCTGCTGATCTACAAACTTGAGAATTGTGAAAATTATAACTTTTGAATTTCAGTTTTTTGTTTTTGGAACAATAAATGTAGGAGTGTAATAGCAATAGTGAAAATTCATAAATTGTGGAAGTCAACCAACAAACCTACACCCACATATTACATAGTGATTCTCACTTATGCAAAATGGAAAGAGGCATAAGAAGGTTGAATAGATTGTCATAATATAAACCTTGCTAGTTTAATGACATCATTCTCAGGCAATTCTGTGCATTGGTTAATACATTAGAAACAATTGTTTGTATTTCACAGATACACTGAAAAACACTTTTTGTCAAGTAGTACATTATATTGTTTACTATTGAGATGAAGTTTAGGTTCTTTTTTGTAAGTTCTTGAGAAAAGAGTTTATGTATATGTAAATCAATTCTGACCTGCCAACATAGACTGCAATGTCTATCTGCCAAATTTATAACACTATTTGGCTTTTGGTGAGAGATCTGCAGGAGAATGGAATCACACTGAGTTATTAAGAAGTCAAATTTCAATGTGATTATGCAAATCTAGACACAGTTTTACTTATGAAGCAAATATCACCAAATGATATTATTGTATGTTTTTATTTTCTTTTTCTTTTTTCTTTTTTTATTGTAAACAAATGGGATACATCTTGTTTCTCTGTTTGTACATGAAGTAAAGGCATACCATTTGTGTAATCATACATTTACCTAGATAATAGTTTTTGATTCATTCTTTTATTTCTATCCCCCACTCCCCCCACCCCTCCTATCCCTCTATACAGTCCCTCCATCCTCCATTATTGCCCCCCTCCACCCCCCATTTTATGTCATCATCCGCTTACAGGGAGAGCATTTGTGCTTTGGTTTTGTGAGATTGGCTTATCTCACTTAGACTGATTTTCTCCAATTTCATCCATTTGTCTACAAATGCCATAATTTTATATGACTAAGTAATATTTCATTGTATATATATATACCACAGTTTCTTTATCCATTCATTAATTGAAGGGCATCTAGGTTGGCACAGTGTACACTAATACCATATATCTGGTCTGAGATGCCATTGGTTATGTGCAGTCAGTTAAACCACATTCCAAATTTGAAATCTACCTAAGTAAAGGAAGGGGGCAGAATTATGAATGATTATTTATTTATTTATTTATTTATGTCTATTGGTTCTTCTTATTTATTCATGACAGTAGAATCTACTTTCATATAATTCTACAAGCAAGGAATTTATCTTATTCTATTTAGGACCCCACTCTTAAGAATATACATGATTAAGTTATTTAAGAAGACAAACAGTGTTTGTCTGAGAACTTCCATCCTTGAAGGAAGGGAAATCACTAACCTCAGAATTTTGAAACCCCTGGAAAGTAAATGGAACAGAACATTGTGTTCTGAGAATGAACAATCAGTTTTCATTTAATCTTCAGATTATGCAGGGTGCTCTCCTCTACAATGTTAATATATATTCTACATTGAAGGAATCTGGACCATTATCTTAGAAAAAATATAGTATGCTAAATGGCTTATTACTTTTGGTTAGTTACAATGAATTCTATTTGTGAAAGGGAAAGGATATTTCTTATGTCGTGATTTTCTTTCCCGGGATAGGATGCATGTTACTGTTATCATCAGTGTGTTACATTTAGTGTTTTTGGTCTTTTAACACTCTTCTCTTGAGGATCCCTAGAGTAGGCTGGACAGAGTGGCATGTGTCTATAATCACAGTT
This sequence comes from Sciurus niger, assembly GCA_020740815.1. NCBI lineage: Eukaryota > Metazoa > Chordata > Mammalia > Rodentia > Sciuridae > Sciurus > Sciurus niger. The sequence goes on from JAHUXG010026197.1 coordinate 76,156, forward strand.
AGTAAGGGTGAGGCAGGAGGATCAAAGTTCAAGGTCAGACTCTGAAACTTATTGAGAAAGTATCTCAGAATAAAATAAAAAGAAGTGTGGATGTACTTCAGCGATAGGTTCTTGCTTAATATGTAGGAGACCCTGGATTCAGTTCTGACTTCTTAAAACAAATTATGTACAGAAGGAGTTGAATGCTATAGAAAACAAAAATGGAGGATTTCCAAGAAGATTGAGTTTGTCACAGCTATGAAATATTATTGAAGGTGTGGGTCTCAAGTCTGGATACTCAACTGTGAATGTTTGGAATAAAAGTGTTTACAGAGTCCTGGGGGCTTGCTTGTGGTCTCCATTATCCCACCCTCTCTTCTACTCAAAGGCGTCCTATCCACGTGGAAGCACAAACCTAACATACAAGTAGATTGCCACCTCATGGGACAGTCAGATGATCCAGGAGCTGCAGCGAGTCCTCCTAGACTGTTCCTCTCATGTACCAGGTGACGGAGTGTGAACCTCCTCATAATGGTGGAGAGGGGCCACTCTGGGTTCACTCCCTGTACTAATCATGGACACTGCCTCTCTGGCTCCTTAGTTTGGCCTCACTGTTGTTAGATTCTAGGACTCAGCTGCACCATTTGCTTGCCTTGCAACTGTCTGTTTCCTGGAGGTGGAACTTGACCACCTCTTCTGTCACCCTCCTCATGTGTTCAGACTCTAACCTCAGGACTGATCTGGATACAGTGTCAGGAGCCTCCTGATGATTTTCTTATCACTACTGTGTGGGGAGTCTGACCTACACTCCTAAGTAGAGGAAGTTTCTAAACCATTTCTTCGACATTTATTTTCTCACATTCTGCTTTCAGAAGTATTATGAAGTCCTATGAGGATGGTATATTATAGAGTAATTTGGCAAATTAGGATCTCCATGCATTGAGTCTCTGAGTCCTATACCTTGAGTCTCCATGCATGTCATAGCTGACATTAGCCTTTGTCTGCAGCCCTTGAGCTTGATGTCTCCAGGCAGTGGTATCCACAGCTGTGTCTCCTCCTGTGGTCTTCTGCATCAGATTACTCTGTGCACCCAGCAGGGGATTCACATCCGTCTTGCATTTTCTTGCTCCTAACCAAGAAGAGTCATAGATTAACTCCATAGGAACTGAAAGAGATGGAGGATAGTACAGGGACTATTAAATGTACTATTCTCTCCTCATGAAGTCAAACAGGACCCTGTGGGCAGCCAGATGGGAGGGTTCCAATATATGACATTTCAGCTAAGATTAACATGAGAGGTAGGTCCTTAGTTGTACTTGCAACCCTAAATATCTCATTAGAAATGAGATATTGTGCTGGGGTGGTGACAATACCACCAGGAATTTCATGTCTGTTTCTCCAGTGAGAGATCCCAGGGGTGAGCAGTGGAAGGCATCTGCTACATCTACCAGAGGAATCCATCCAGAGACCACAGGGAAATATCAGAAAATATGTAGAGGATAACTTCACACAAACCAGTTTCTTGACCCAGACAGATATGTTCCTGTAGCTGAGCATCCCTCTCCCATTCTTGTGTCAGACTTCTCAATCTCAGAAGGAGAAATAATGTCAAGTGTTTGATTTCATTCCAACTCAGGAAACTGGAAAGTGAATATATCAGATATCTCTGTGGGTGAGAACTCTAAATTGCTGCTTAAAACTTACAAATGGAAGTAAGAACCCAGGTCTACCCACCTGGGAGCCTCAGGACTCAGTGCTTGTTCCCTGGGTGAGCTCAGCAACCATGCCCATACAAACTGCAGCTCCCCATTTACCAACTCATTTGGAAACCTATGTAGCCACCTTGGTTTATCCCTAGAAAGGAAGCTGCCATCATTAGGTGGGGCAGCTCCCAGCCTGAGATGCCTACTAGAGACTCATCATCAGGAGAGGTATTGTAAACCTTCGGGGACAACATAAACCTGTAGGGGGAAAAACTGCAATAACTGTGATCCACACTGCTGATGGGGAAGATACATGAACACCATGAAAAAACAGGGAAGAAAGTGCCCTAAACAAACCAAGATGCTATATTAATACAATCAATGACAGTGAGGTAGAAGAAATGTCAGAAAAGGAGTTCAGAATGTACTGAATTAAAATGATCCTTGCAGTAAAGGATGAGATAAGTCAGTACATGCAAGCAATGATTGGTCACTCCAATAAACAGTTAAAAGAGCAAATGCAGAAAACAAAAGATCATTTCAAATAAAGAGAAATTCCAAAAAAAAAATTTTGAAATGGAGGAAACAATAAACCGAATTAAAAACTCAATAGAATGTATCACCAACATACTAGATCACTTGTAAGACAGAATCTCAGACAAGGAAGATAAAATACTTAATCTTGAAAACAAAGTTGACCAAACAGAGAAGATGGTAAGAATTCATGAACAGAACCTCCAAGAATTATGGGATAACATGAAAAGACCAAATTTAAGAATATTAGAATTGAGGAAGTCACAGAGAAACAAACAAAGGGATGAACAATCTATTCAATGAAATAATATCAGAAAATTTTCCAAACTTGAAAAATGAAGTGGAAAATAAAATACAAGAGGCTTATAGGACACCAAATATACTAAATTACAACAAATCCACACCAAGGCATACTATAATGAAAATGCCCAAATTACACAATAAAGATAGAATTTTAAAGACTGCAAGAGAAAAGCATCAGATTACATACAGGTGGTTACCAATACAGATGTCATCACATTTTTCTGCTCAAACCCTAAAATCTAGGATGACAGGGAACAATATATTTCAAGCTCTGGAAGAACATGGATGCCAACCAAGAATCATACCCAGCAAAACTAAACTTCAGATTCGATGGTGAAATAAAATCCTTCCATGATAAACAAAGTTAAAGTATCTACAAATAAAAAGCCTGCACTACAGAACATTCTCAGCAAAATATTCCATGAGGAACAAATGAAAACCAACAGTGTAAGTCAGTCAAGTGAGGAATACCCTAAAGGAAAAGCCAATCAAAGGAGAAATTAAGTTAAGTTAAAAACCAAAAATAAGCCAAAATGACCAGGAATACAAATTATATCTCAACATTAACCCTGACTATTAAAGCTCTAAACTCATTAATCAAAAGACATGGACTGAGAGATTGGATTTTTTTTAAAAAGTCAATTATATGTTGCCTTAAAGAGACTCATCTCATACAAAAGAGATTGAAGCTGATAGGATGGGCAAAAACATGACATGCACACAGACTCAGTAAAAAAACAGGAGTTTCCATCCTCATATCAGATAAAGTGGACTTCAAGCCAAACTTAGTAATAAAAGATAATGAAGGACACTTCATACTGTTTAAGGGAACCATAAATCCAGAAGACATAAAGATCGTAAATACTTTTGCCCCAAACATTGGCACATCCATGGATGTCAAACAAATTATTCTCAATTCCAGGAATCAAATGGATCAGAACACAATACTACTGGGTGACTTGAACACACCTCTCTCACCACTGAATATAACTTCCAAACAAATACTGAACAATGAAATCATAGAACTCAACAATATAATCAATAAATTAGACATAACATATACATAGAATATTCCATCCATCAATGAGCAAATGCATTTTTTCTCAGCAGCACATGCATCCTTCTCTATAATACACCATATGCTATGGCACAAAGTAACTCTTAATAAATACAAAAAATAGTAAATACAAAAAAACACAGATACTACCTTGTATTCTATTAGATCATAAAGGAATGAAATTAGAAATCAATGATAAAATAAAAAACAGAAACTGCTCCAACACCTGGAGGCTAAATAATATGCTATTGAATGACACATGAATAGCAGAAGACATCAGGGAGGAGATTAAAAAAGTCTTAGAACTAAATAATAACAATGATACAACATAACCAAATCTCTGGGACACTATGAAAGCAGTACTAGGAGGAAAATTCATGACATGGAGCACATTCAAAAAAAGAATAAAATATCACAAATAAATGACCTAAAATTACATCTCAAAGCCCTAGAAAAAGATCAAAACCAAATGTAGGAGAAGAAAAAATAATTAAATCAGAGCTAAAATCAATGAGTTGCAACAAAAAAACAATTGAAATAATTGACAAAATGAAAAGTTGGGTCTTTGAAAAAGTGAACAATATTGATAAGCCCTTATCACACTAATGAACAGAAGAAGAGAGAAAACCCACATTATTAAAATTCTTAATGGAAAAGGAAATATCTGGACAGAAACTACTGAAATGCAAAACATAATTAAAAGTTACTTTGAAAATCTATTCTTCAACAAAATAGAAAATCTTGAAGGGAAATCAATAAATTTCTAGAGACATATGACCATTCCAAACTGAATCAGGAGGAGAAACACAATTTAAATAGATCAATTTCAAGCAATTAAATAGAAAAAGAGATCAAAATCCTACCAATGAAGAAAAGTCCACACCTAGGTGGATTCTCAGCTGAGTTCTACAAGACCTTCAAGTAAGAAATAATACCAATACTCCTCAAAGAGTTCCATGAAAAAGAAAAGGAGGAAACCCTTCCAAACTCCTCCTATGAAGCCAGTATCACCCTGATATCAAAACTAGACAAAGACACATCAAGGAAAGAAAACCTCAGACCAATATCCCCGACGAACACAGATGCAAAAATCCTTAACACAATTCTGGCAAACCACATACAGAAACATATGAAAAAGATAGTGCACCATGCTCAGCTGGGATTCATCCCAGAAAGGCAAGGTGAGTTCAACATCGGCAAATCAATAAATGTAATTCATCACATCAATACACTAAAAGTTAAGAATCATATGATTATTTCAATGGATGTAGAAAAAGCATTTGATAAAACACAGTACTCTCTCATGCTCAAAACTCTAGAAAAAAAAAAGGGATAGTAGGAACATACCTCAATATTGTAAAGGCCATCTATGGTAAACCCATAGTCAACATCATTCTAAATGGAGGAAAAACTGAAAGCATTCCCTCTGGAAACTGGAACAAGAGAGGGATACCCTCTTTCACCACTTTTATTCCACATAATCCTTGAAACACTAGCCAGAACATTTACACAGACCAAAGAAATTAAAGGTATATGAGTAGAAAAAGAAGAACTCAAACTATTACTACGTGCTGATGACATGAATCTATATTTAGACTTTAGGGCTACCTGACACAGAAGTCTCTTTTTACCATTGTTTGATGCATGGATTATATACTTGTGACTGTGAAGGCCTATGACCTGTTTGTGGCCATCTGTCATCACAAACCCTCATTTATGTGGCCTGTAAATTTTGGTATCTTTTTTGTTTGGCATTTTGGAATTTCAACTGTGCATTTTGATTTCATTGCACTTTACCAACTCCAAAGTGTAGAAATTGCTAATTTTTCTGTGACCCTTCTCAACTTCTGATTCTTGCCTGTTCATTTTAAAATGCACCAAAATTAAGTATCCTATGTTAATCTGACTTTCAGTAATAATGATCTATTTAATTCCTCAAAAGCTTTTAGTGCTTTTAGCTTTTAGTTTAGACAGTATTAGGAAGGAAGGTTTGGAAAATTTTCATACTTGTAATAAAGTATCACTTTGGAATAATGAAAGGTTTTGGAAATGATGATGTATAATTCATGAAAATATGTTTGTTTCTAATGCTGTATATCTATATACTTGAGAGCAGTCTAGATTGTAACTTTGTAATATTTTACTTCTATTTACCATAATAATGGTAATATGAGACACTATGAAGTTTTAAAAAATACATTGAGGAAATTAATAGTAGAGAAAAACCACTTTATATGTTGATACAAACTGTAAACATTTATTGATTTTAGTTTCTACTCCTCTTTTTCTATCTTCAGTATTAGGAAGCTCTTAGAGTTGCTGATGTGCTTCAGCTACTTGGTAAGTTAGGAACCCTGTGCACTGAACCTCTAAAGTCACAGGATAGTCAACAATCAGCCTGTGCCTCCAGCCCTTGGGCTCCATGACTCCAGTGCAGTGGGCTCCATTCCTGTCTCTTCCTGGTGCATCTGGAGCTCCTATCTGAGTCTGTGTTGACACCCTGAGGCTGAAGTGGGGAACACAGGGCACCAGGGACATTTTGGGCTTTGAGTCTTCCCTCCTTAGTCCTAAATCAGCAGAGCCCCGGTGTGAATCAGTAACTGCTGTGGGAGAGGAAGGGTGAGGAATGACATTCCAGAGCATTACTTCTTCTCCATCAGGAGGAGCATGCAGATTGTCTGCACAGAGGGGAGAACAAGGTACAGATGATCAGTGAGACACTGTGAGTTCATACTCTTGGTTGTGGTGAGCTCAATGGAAAGCTCATGGAAAGTGTTGTCTTACTCCCAACCTGACTTCCTGCCATGCACTCTCATCAACAAAGGGAGAAGACATGTCTTTTTAAACATTGTCTTCAGACTCCAAAAGGTACATGAAGGTGATAAGGATGGGGTTCAGGATGAGATAAGTATCGAAACATCACAGTTATTTATGGAGAGATTCCTGAGTTCCAGGTTGTGAGACTTGCCTCATTTGTAGGTAGTTTGAATTCCTGTGTGACATATTTCCCAGGTGTAAGTGCCAGTCATTCCATGTTAGAGAACAGAAGGCAGCACAGACGTTGATGTAAAGTCTAATAGTGTTTAGTCTGAAACACTGAAGCCCTGTGTGAAATGCACTGTGTCTTTGAGGCACATGGCATGCTGGCAGGCCAGTGCTAGCAGTCTGTCCTCTTCACAAGCATCCCTGGGTTATACTTTCTGTCACTCCAGGATGGAACCCTTTTCCTGTGCACATTCCCTTGGAATTTCTGGTAGTCCCAGTGACATCAGTTGCACCAATTCAGGAAGAATAGCTGAGATGAGACTTGGGTCTCAGATCAAATGAGCACAAGTAATCCAGCACAGACCTCCCTGTCTTCCCCACCTCAGGATGTCCTTGCAGCTGCCACATCCTCTTGCAGTTTGGTAATCATCCTTCTCTATCTGAAGAGGAACCAAAGCAGGTCTGGTCTCATTACTACTCGGGGACTTGGCAAGAGTCAGGACTGTACTTGATATGTTTCTGTAATCCAGTTCAGTTGAAAATATTCTGATGGAATTATATATCTTTTTCTGTGAAGTGTATGTTCTCTTCCTTAGCCCACTTATTTGTTGGGTTATTATTATTATTTTTGAAGTTAAGTTTCTTGAGTGGAACCACCTTTTAACCTAGCTATCCCACTCCTTGGTATATACCCAAATGACTTGAACTCAGCATACTAAGGTGATGCAGCCACATCACTGTTTATAGCCACTCAATTTCACAATAGCTGAACCATAGAACCAACCTAGATGCCCTTCAATGAATAAATGGATATGTAAAATGTGGTGTATACATACACAATGGTATATTACTCAGCTTTAAAGAAGAATGAAATTATGGGATTTTCAGGTAAATGGAGAAGTTGGAGAATATTATGCTAGGTGAAATAAGCAAATCCTTAAAAAATAAAAGTCAAATGTCTTCTCTGACATGCAGATGCTGATTCATAATGGGGGGAGGTGGGGAAAATGGAGAAACTATGGATTGAACAGAGGGGGGTGGGAGGAGGTTGAAGGGTGGAAAGGATGGTGGAATGAGATGGACATTATTACCCTATGTACATGTACAATTGCATAAATGGTGAGACTCTGCATCATGTATAACCAAAGAAATGAGAAGTTGTGCTCCATTTCTGTACAATGAGTTGAAAGGCATTCTGCTGTCATGTATAACTAATGAGAAAAAATAAAAAGAAAATAAACATGGAAGTGTTTAAAAAAAAACATAGAAACAAACGAAGTAAATTTAGTACACAAAGTTCCTCCCAATAAACTAGGGTCCAAATCTTAAGTGGACCTTCATTTTTGTTTCTTCATACATTAATGTTGGGAAGTCCTTAGAGATGGGCATAGCATGGACTAATTAGTCTAATTGTGAGCTCTGTGTATTGAGCTTCCAAGGTCATATATGAGTCCACAGTCAACCTGTGCTTACAGCCCTGCAGTGGATGGTCCTTGTCCAGTGAGCTGCATGGCTGTGTCTCCTGCTGTGGTTACCCATCAGGAAGCTCCCAGCTGACAGCATATTCACAGACATGCTGGGCACAGAGTCTGAACCTTTGTTGAGCACCAGGTATGGGTGGTCTTGGGATGTGCACTCCTTTCTCATGATCCAGCAGAGAAGCAGTCTAACCCTAGAAGTGCCCAGGGAGCCTTGGGATCCTGGAAGAAAGATGGAAAGTGTTGTTTCTGTATCACAAGGACAGAAATCACACTTTGAGTATGCAGATAGGAGGGTTTCAGGATGTCAAATTTTATTTGTGGTGTTTATGAATTTTTGTTTTAAAATTTTTTGGGGTGTCATATACATCTTATTTAAAATGTGCTCTCCAACCAGATTGGTTTTATTTCCTATAAAAATTTCACCTACCATAGCACAAAATGGTCCTCCAGATGTTCTTCCTAAGCTCTAGGAAAGCACTATGGTGATGGTTATAAGGATGAGGAGGAGGATGACAGAACCAGAGCACCATGAACTGAGGTGCAGGGCTTCACTGGCTCAGGTGCTGAGCAACATGTGCTAGGTCATCTGTTTCATTTCACATACATCAACCTGCTCTAGTTGTGCATGCATGATTTATTATACTTTAAACAAAGAAGGACATTATACTTATGTAACCTGTACTCATTTACTAGGTAGGAAAGAAGGCATCCTTTTTTGCATTGACCTGTCTGACCAGGGACACAGGGCATCACAGGAGAATCCTAGCAGGCTGTCCATCAATAAGCCAACCAGCCATTTCTCTTCCCTGTCACTGCAGAAAGAGCTTTGCAGACTGTGCTCTTCCTTGTGGGGTTCCTGAGGATCACAAGGCAGAGGAGTGGGGATATCTCTTGCATACACTATGGAAGAATGGTCACAGGTCTCAGGATAGGTCACAGTAGGGGAGGCTGAGGTTCAATAGCACATCAGGACCTTAGGCCCCTCCAGACCTCCTTGGAGCTCACCATATGCTCCTCCACACTTAAAAACAGCCCTCACCACCTCAAAGCAAACCTAATATTGGGTCTTGATTTTATTCTTACTCACAAAACTGTGAAGAGATTAAATGCATATTTAACTGTAAAGAGTTTATATGCACATCTAATATTTACCTATAGTTAAGACCTCAGGACCTAGACAGAAATCTTTATGTTGGGTGGGTGAGAATAAAACATGTAGTCAATGGGTCTCAGAATCTCTCTGTTCCACTTATTGTCTCTGTGAAGTAGAGTAAATCACTAGAGTCTGGATTGAGCATTGCCATCTGAGTTGATCTTTGTTGTTACAAATGCAGTGAGTAAGTATTAGCTACTTGGTGCTTTTATAGGAATAATATGGGATACTTGAATGAATTCCAAGCAAAATGAGATCTAGATATTATTATCATTGTTACTAATCATTAGGTTAATTATCATGGCACTCAAGTTCTTCATCCCCTACTTGAAGTCACAGTTTTCTATTTCTGCATGAAACATTTTCTTTTTGATGATCCTGATGTATGTGCTCTGTATATGGGAAGAAAATATCTCTCTATTTCTTACTTGCTGAGGCCCATTTCTTTCTTGGCACAGGAAGACATCTAAAAAAGATCCATTTGAAATTGAATTCACTTGATTTTTCTTCCCCAAATTGGCCAAAATTAATTTGGATTAATTTACCCTTGCTTCTTATAAAAAAAAAAAAAAAGACAAACCACAAATCAAATTTCACATGCAACTATGCTGATTAAACTGGTGTTGATCTGATATCATGGTATATGGATATCCTAAAATATCCAAAGATGAATATAGTAAGTGAGACAGAACTACTAGTTAGGTAATTAGAAAGATCATTAAAATAATTTCTTATAGCAAGCACTCAATGTAGGTAATTATTTCCCCAAATTTAGACAAATTCAATCACAGATCACAAGTTCTCCTCACGTAGCTTAAGTGAGAGAATTGCAATTCAAGTATCAGGAATGCCTGACCAGATAGTGCATGAAGTGTATCGGATATTCAGAAATAAAACCTTTTTTGGTGCTCATATCTTAAACTGCAATCTTGATGCTCTGAGACCACAGAACCATGAAGCAGTTTTAACAGGTCAGATGGTGTACACCATCAAGGAAAAGAAAAAAAGTGAACAGCTGTTTTATATGCCAGCTATTCTGCAGATACTGTATGGGATCATATTTTATGGTACAATTACATCTGTAAAAAATGTAACCATTGAAAGCATTTCTTATCATTTATGATTTTAATATCATCTTCTTCAGCCACATTTGCGTTCATGTTAATTAGGATTTTGTGCATTTAGTTCAATCATATTTATTGAAATTTGAAAAGGGCCAAATACAAAGATAATGTATTACATAAAGTTAAAGAGCAAGCTTCAATCCACAGAGGAGGAAAATGAGAAAATGAAAGAATGATGAAACACTTTGAAGATAACTGTCTCATAACCATGCTTTCTGACTATGACCCATCACCCTCAATTTGGTTGTTAGGGAAGAGTCCAAATGGTGTCTTAAATGTAATAAGGCAAAGAAATTTGTCTCATCTTGTTAGGAAAAAACAAGGCAAACTGAACTGATTCTTGATTAACTTTCATGAAGATTGATTTTTCTTAGTAGAAATGTTATTACTTTTCCTGAATTTTCCCTTAAGCAGTAGGCTATATTCTATTGTCTTCATGAACATCTTCTCTCCTCTGCTCCTGGGTTTCTAACCTTGCTCAGGTCATTGTCTGCAAATAGAATGTGGAGAGAGGGGTGAATGATGGACACAGTGACAGTGACAGAGTGTGCAAGACTGGGTGTTTCACTACTGAGAACCATGTTGAGGGTGTGTGGATCTCCAACATGAGCAAATTGCTTGTGAATACTCGTACAGAGAGTGAGGGGTGCCTGCTGATATATTTCTTCTTTTCTTATACTCTTTTCTTTTTCAAAAGGTGTCCAAGCAATACAGAAGCACAAAATTTAACAATCATATCACAATTCTATCTCCTGGGACTCTCAGAGGATCCAGAACTGCAGTCCATCCTCTTTGGACTGTTCCTGTCCATGTACCTGGTCACAGTACTTGTGTACCTGCTCATCATCCTGGCTATCAGCTCTGACTCTCACCTCCACATGCCTGTGTACGTCTTCCTCTCAAACCTGTCTTTGTCTGATATCTGTTCAATCTCTACCATGGTCCCAAAATGCTCATGAACACTCAGACTCACAGCAGTATTATCTCCTACATGAGCTGCCTGACACAGATGTCTCTTTATATTATTTTTGGATGCATGGATTACATGATTCTGACTGCAATGGCCTATGATCGGTTTGTAGCCATCTGTCACCCCCTGCAGTATCTGGTCATTATGAACCCTCGCCTCTGTGTTTTTTTAATTTTGGTGTCATTTTTGTTCAGCCTTTTGGAATCCCAGTTGCATATTTTGATGATTTTACAAATTACCAAATTCAAGGATTTGGAAATTTCCAGTTTCTTCTGTGACCATTCTCAAATTCTGAACCTTTCCTGTTCTGTCATCTTATCTAATAACATTGTCCAGTATGTTCTGGGAGCCTTTTACAGTCTTATCCCCTTCTCAGGGATCCTTCTCTCTTACTATAAAATTGTTTCCTCCAGTCTGAGGATCCCATCTTCAGGTGTGAAGTACAAAGCCTTCTCCACCTGTGGGTCTCACCTGGTACTTGTGTGCTTATTTTTAGGGACATGCTTGGGGGTGTACCTCGGATCAACTGTATAACATTTTCCTAGAAAGAGTGCAGTGGCTTCAGTGATGTACACTGTGGTCACCCCCATGCTGAACCACTTTATCTACAGCCTGAGAAACAGGAACATTAAAGGTGCCCTGAGGAGGCTGCACAGCAGAAATGCTTCATGTTATTACACATAATAGCCAGTTGCAATGTGTGCTTGAAAATGTATTAAAGCTAAATATCCTGTTATGTTAATATGCAATTTCAGTAATATTAATGACTTCAGTTTCTCATGATTGTAGTAGAAAGATTGTAGTTAGTGTTGGGGATGGTATTTTGGGGTATTTTGCACATTTGGAAGAAAGTATCACTTTGTAAAAATTAAAAAATTTTAGAGATGAATGGAGGTGGTATTGTCATAAGCACATCCATGTGATTAATGCTTCTCATCTACATAATTGAGAATGGCAAAAAGTATAACCTTTTAAAACTTCAATTTATGGTTTTCGAACAGTAAATTTAGGAGTGTAATAGTAATTGTGAAAATACATGAATTGTGGAAGTCAATCAACAAACCTACAACCACATATTACATAATAATTCTCACTTGTACCAAATGGAGAGAGGCATAAGTTTGTTGAATAGATTTTCATATAGTAAACTTACAAGATTAATGACATCTCTCTCAACAATTCTGTGCATTGGTTAAAGCATTATAAACAAATGTTTGTATTTCAAAGATACACTGAAAACACTTGCTGATGTCAAGTTGTACATTTCAAGACAGTAGGTTTTGTTTTGTTGACTACTGAGGTGAGGGTTAGGTCCATTGTTTTGTAAGTCCTTGACAAGGGTGTTTATGGACATAAAAATCATGTTTTAGGCAGTTTTTTCTCTGCTGTGACTAAAACACGCAACCAGAATAATTTTATGGGAGGAAAGGTTTACTTTAGGGCTCCAGGCTTCAGAAATCTTAGCCCATAGAAGGCCGGCTCCATTTCTTGGTTCTCAAGGTGAAGCAGAATATCATGGTGGAAGAGTGTGGCAGAGGGAAACAGCTCACATCAGATTAGGAGGCAGAGAGGGAGGTCTCCAACTGCCATATACACATATATAACCCAAAGCCAAGCCCACGATTCCCACCACCTTCATCAACACTCTACCACTTCATTCATCACTCAGTTAATCATAATCAGAGGATTAATTCACTAATTGGTTTAAGATTCTCACAACTCAATCATTTCCATTCCAGACCTTCTTGCGTTGTCTCACATGTGAGCTTTTGGGGGACACCACAATTAAAACATAATATTCCACCTCTGGCCCCCAATATCTCACACTGCTCTGACAATGCAAATTACATTTAGTCCATTCCCAAGGGTTTCCACAGTTTCAACAGTTCAAAGATTGCTCAAAGTTCAAGTTTAAAGTCTTCTCTGAGACTTTAGGCAATCTTGCATTGTGAGCTCCAGTAAAATTAAAAGCAACTTACAAATATCCAACATAAAATGGTACAGAGTAAACATTTTAATTCACCAAATTAGAGACTTAGAAAGAAGGGATAGGACCAAAGCAAGACCAAAATCCAGCTAGGCAAATGAGTTCTGTAGCTCCTTGTCTGGCATTAGGGTCACAGGACATCCTGATGTTCTCTCCAGGGGGCTTGTATAGCTCCATCCCTGTTGCTTTGTTGCAGTCCAAGTGACCTTTCTGCTGGCTTGTCTCTGCTCAATTCCTGCAGTTTTCCTAGGACAATACCCCACATTACTGGCATTTCTTAATCTTGGGGGTCTCCAATGTGACTTTGTCTTCTTCTTATACTTCCACACATTGACTTATCAGGAGGTGCCCACAGGGACTCTGGCCCTGGTGCACGTTGCCTGGCCTCCCAGACCTTCCTTTGAAATCTTAGTGGAAGTTTTCATGACTCCCTAACTTCAATATACTGCATTCCTGCAGAACCAGCACCACATGGTTGATGCCAAGGTCTGCCACCATCTTAAGCAGTATCCAAGCCTCAGAGACCCTTGCTGCAGCAGCCTCTGAGTGTCTGGGTGGCTGCACACATTGAAAAAACTTCCTAGGCCTTCCTGTGCAAGAAGTGTGCCCCACTGGTCTCTTCTCAAGAAAATTTTCACCTTTACTTTCTTGAGTTTGGGATGGTTATGGTTTTACCAGCCCCTGAGATGCCCTCAAGCCATGTTCTCATTTTCTCTGACCAGTCTTCAGCACTTCTTTGGTGCTCATAATATCTTTAACAACTGCAACTCCCTTAGCTCTGATTTTTAATCTGGCCTTTCAAGTTCACTTTTTCCAAATATTTCTGCTCTACTTTCTCCTCATGAATATCACAAGAAACTTGGCTAAAAGCTGCCAGCAATACCCAAGCCACTTCCTGAATCCTATGCTGCCTACACAATACTTCCATCTCTATTAAAATCAACCTCACAGAAAGTCTCAGGACCCAGGAAAAATGCAGACAGCATCTCAGCCAGATCATAACATGAATGATCTCTACTCCAAATTCCAACAGAGTTCTGCTTATCTGAACGCTCTTCAGCCTGGTCTTTACTGACCACAGTCCTATTGCCACTCTGGTCTTCTGAGCTCCAACCATAATCAGCCTTTAATCTCCACTTACAACAGTGTAAAGTACTTTCTGCTTGCACTGCTACACAGCTAAAATTCCTCCCACCAAACCTAAACAACTCAAAAGGATTTTGAAGCATGAGGTCAGGTTAGTCACAGCTAAGGCCCCATATCCCAGTACCAATTTCTCTTTTAATCAGCTTTTTCACTGCTGTGACTGATATACCCAACCAGAACAATTGTAGGGGAGGAAAAGTTTATTTTAGGGGTAAGATATGAAACAGATAACCACCACCCGTCCCAAGAACAGTGTGTGATCTGAGAGGAGGGAGTGAGAGAGAAACTAAAACTTTGATCCTTCCCATCAATCATTACCCAGTGCAAAACAAACCCATCAAGCCAAAGATAGTAGTTCCTGGGAAGCGGAATCCTTTCCCAAGTAAATACTCTCCCAGTAACAGTGAAAGTACCCATCAGTCTTCTCCTGGTGTCAATACAATGACCTCTAGAGGTCAGAGGAGCACTGGACACTGAACTCTGAACCCTCCATCCCTGCCCTGGATAAACACTGTCTAATAAAACTGTTCCCAGCAAAAAAGAAGTTCCAGATGTTTCCAACATTTTGCCAGTATCCTGTTAGAGTCTTCAAGGGCTAAGACACCTTCTGATTTGACCTATATGAACCCATATCTCTCCTGTAACTGGGACCATTTTCTACCCAGAAAGCATGCCCATCCAAGGCCTGACACTGCTGCTGAATCATGCAGAGTTATGAAGATGTGAAATTTCAATGTGATTATTAAAATCTAGATACAGTTTCAGTTATGAAGCAAATATGACTAAATTGATTTTTTTTTCAAAATGGCCATCTTATTCAGGAGTAATAGGTAATGCTATTTTATGATTTCTGAATGTCAAAATATATTCTAAAGCCAAGGTTCTCAACCTTTTCAAGAAAAGGCCACCAAGTTGACTGCTGTGGTGCACACCTGTATTTTCCATGTCTTGGGAGGCTGAGGCAGATAAACTGATTAAATTTGTTCTGGTTTGATGACAGGGAATCTGAATATTTTAATATTTATATATAGAAATACATTAAGATAGCAGATTAAGAAACACTAGAGAAGCAATGTAAAAGGTAAAAATAGTTCTCATGACCACCTTGTAGTTCGGTAATTATCATCACCATTTTCAACTTGAGGAATCTCCTCCTGTTTCCAGGAGTTTCTACACTGTTCTCTTTTATATTTTTTCCCAACTGAAACATTGGGATATCTGAGAAAATAATGACCCCCGAGTTTCCTTCATATGAAGAAGTCAGAGAATCATAATCCATCTATTGGTTCAGAAGTTGATGTGAAAATCAGTACATTAACATAAAAATGTCAGGACTTAAGCCTGGTCTCTGAGGGCATCCATGGAGCTAAACTTCTCCACTGTAAATGCGAGGGTTTGTGAACATAGACACACTGCAGCACACTAGCAGAGCACTCTAGATGACCAGAGCAAAAAATGCAAAGAGCTCTTTTCCTCACCAGGTGTTTATGGGGTTTGTTACAATGAAACTGTATAAAAAATTTTTAAAAGACTCAAATGTGTTTTTAAGTACTTCATTATTATTTAATTAGTGACAGGCACAGTGCACACTAATGCCACATAGCTGGTCTGAGATGTCATTGGTTATATGCAGGTAATTAAACCATATTTCCCCAAATTTGAAATCTACCTAAGTGAAGGAAGGGGGCAGAATTTTGAATGATTTTATTTACTTATTTATTTATATTGGTTCTTCTTAGTTATACATGATGGTAGAATTCATTTTGATATAATTCTACAGGCATGGAATTGGTCATATTCTATTTAGGACTCCACTCTTGTGAATGTACATGATTGTATTATTTTTAAAAGACAAACACTATTTGGTTGAGTACTTCCCTTCTTGTAGGGAGTGAAATCAATAAACTCAAAATTTGGAACCCCTGGAATAAAAGTGGCAGAGAACAATGTATTCTAATAATGAACAATCAGTTTTAATTTAATCTTTAGATTATGTCTTATGTGATGTTAGCATATATTCTTCATTGAAGGAATCTAGACCATTATCTTAGAATACAATATGATATATTAAATTGATTATTTCTTTTATTTAATTAAAATGAATTGATTTTTGAAAGGGGGGCAGATATTTCTTATCTTGTGATTCTTTTTCCTGTGGTGGCCTACATGTTACTGTGATCATAATCCTGTTACATTTAGTGTTCTTGGTCTTCTAACATTCTTCTGTTGAGGGTTCCTAAAGTAGTTGTGCATAGTGGCACATGTCTCTAATCCCAACTAGTAAGGAGGTTACAGCAGGAGGACCACAAGATTGAGTCTAAACTCTGCAACTCACTGAGACACTGTCTCAAAAAGAATTAAAAAAGGCTGGGGAGTACTTCAGTGGTAAAATGCTTGCCTAGTATGTAGGGACCCTGGATTTAATTCTTAGTTCTTCAAAAAAAAATTATGCACAAAAGAGTTGAATGCTATAGAAACCAAGAATGGAGGATTTCCAAAGAGACTGAGTGTGTTACAAATTTGAATTATTCTTGAATTTGTCTGGGCCTCAAGTCTGGATACTCCACTGTGAGTGCTTGGAGTGAAAATATATAGAGTCCTGGAGGCTCGCCTGTTTCCTTCATCCCACCTTCTTTTCTACTCAAAGGTGTCCTATTCACATGGAAGCAAATATCTAACATGCATTTAGAATTCCATCTCAAGTGTATCTCAGATAACCCAGGAACTGCAGCATATCCTCTTAGGATTGTTCCTCTCATGTACCTGGTGACCTTGTGGGATGCTACTCAATAGTGGAGAGTGGCCACTCTGGGGCCATGGACCCTGCTGCTGTAGCTCCTTAGTGTGGCCTCATTGTTGTTAGACTCGGACTCAGCTGCAACACTTGTTTGCTTTGCAACTCATTTGTTCTGTTGCCCTCCTCGATCTGTTAATCCTGACTGTTCTGATGGTAGTACCAATAACATAGTGCTGTGATTCACTGGTGTCATATTTGTTTTTCCTTATCCTTGGCGTACTTTTCTCTTACTATAAAACATTTTCACCTTTTGGAAATCCCATCATTATGTGGGAAATACAAAGTGTTCTCCACCTTTTGCTCCAACTGGTAGGTGTTTGCTCACTTATGAAGGAGTCCTTGGAGAGTGCCTTGTATCAGCTGTGTCCCATTCTCCCAGCAAGGGTGTGGTGCCCTCGTTGGTATACACTGTGACCACCCCCATGCTGACTCCCTTCATCTGCAGCCTGAGAAACAGGGACATTGCTAGTGCCTAGAAGAGGCTCAAGAGAAGGATACTGCAGTCTCAGGACCTGTGGCATCCATCCAGAATGTGAACTAGAAAATGCAGGAAAACTGAACATGTAGCCTAGAAGAAGTGCCCTCTTGGTAACACGTGGAGTTTGATGACTCGGAATCCTTGTCATGTTTCAAGGTGGAATCCTGGTAGATGGTTGTGGGGTGCAGGGTGACAGTTTTCAAATGAGTGCAAAGTTTTAGTTTGATGAAGGAGAAAATCTTCTGGAGATGGAGAGAGTGGTGGTTGTACAAAAATGCCGGTGTAATTACTCTCACCCAATTGTGCACTCAGATATGGTTAAAATGGGTTATTTCACTGAATAGGACATTCTCCAGTTCAAAATGACACATTTTTCTTTTGTGTATTTTACCACAAAGAACAGAGGGAATTTTTTAAATGATGGATTTTTTTTAAAGGAAGAATTGAATGAAGTGGATACAATAGAACTTCCTCTTGAGTAGAGGAAGACCCTTTATTATTTCTTGGACATTCATTTTCTCACACCCTGCTTTCAGTGATATTATGATGTCCTTAGAGAATGGGATATTATGGAGTAATTTGGAAAATTAGGAGCTCTGTATACTGAGTCACCAAGTTATGTGATAGCTAAGGATCAGCCTTTCCTCCTCCTGTGGTCTTCTGCATCAGGAAGCTCCTGACACTGTATTGGGATCAGTCCTGAGATTAGAGCCTGCACACTATTGGACACCAGACAGAGGAGGGGTTTGGAATCCATATCCTTGGTAATGACCCAGAAGGCACACAGCATAACTCAGTGAATACAAAAGGTGAGAACAGGTGGTTCTTTGCCCATCATTAGGACAAATATGAACAGTTTGGGTATCAAGATGGGAGGACACCAACATGCAAAGTTTCAGTTATGAGGATTTAAGTTTATGTACCTGGCTGTCGTGGGGTCCCAAAGTTCTTACCAGGGTTTTGCTTTCCTCTCACTCTGGTGGGAGAAAATGGGACTACTTCTCATTGTTGTCTCACCCATGAGAGCATGAAAGAGGGCGTCTGTGAACCTTCCTACAAGCCTCCAACACATTGTGATGCTGACAACCCAGATGAGGATGAGGATGGCAGCAATCACAGCATCATGAACCAAGGGAAGGATTTCTACTCATCTTGTCTATTCTGACAACTTTACTAAAAGCATGTAGCTGCTAAGCTTGGTATTTTTCCCATCTTAGTAATTCTCTTCTCTTATTACAAAATTGTTTCTTCCCTTATGGAAATCCATCACTGCATGGTAAGTGCAAAGCCTTTCAACATGTAGGTCACACCTACCAGTCTTTTGCTTATCTTATGGGAAAGTTTTGGGGAACACCTTGGATCCGTTGTATTGCATTCTCTCAGAAAAAATGTTGTGGCCTCTGTGATGTACACAGTTGAACAGAGATATTATAAATGCCCTAATGAGGCTCCACAGCAGAAAACCTAATTTCAGGGCTTGAGGATGGGAAAAACCTCAATACCAAACATCTCAACCTGTAAGTTCTGCCTGCTGGGCACATTGTTTTGTTGCTTCATGTCTTTATTCTCAGCATGTTTCACAGCAGAATGGTGGTGAGGAGGGATACAGGGCGGGAAGAATGGAGTGTATTTTACAAGAGTACACAGTTTCAGTTTGAGAAGCTGAAAACATTTTGGATATTGCTGCTGCTGATGGTTGTGCCAACATGCAATTTAATTAATGGCACTGAAGTATCCAAAGAAAAAGAGTTAAAATGCAAAGTTTTTGTTTTATGTGTACTTTTCCACTAGAAAATGGAAACAAAAAGATTGATCTTTAAAAAGGAAGAAAAGGGAAAAATAAGTAAAAAACACGTAGAACCTTCCTCCTTAATTAAAAAAAAAAAACAAAGATATTATGGACTTTCACCTTGGTTTCCTCTCCTTCTTCTGTCACTACTATTAGAAAGTACTTAAAGTTTGACACAATGTGGAACACTTCAGTTAACTGAATTCCTTCAAGGAATTGCATTGATCCTTCAAGGTCTCATAAGAAAAAATAATCAGCTTGTGCCTCTAGCCCTTCAGTCTGATGGCTCCAGTTCAATGAGCACCATTGCCTAGTCTCCCTGTCTCATGATTCACAACTTAAAGGATCTCTTATCTGACGTGATATTCTCATCAATACTGTGGGGGATGTATGAGCCTTCACTAGGTGCCCAGCAAGGGATTCATATCAGTCTTGGTTTTCTCACTTATGACCCAGAAGAGACACAGATTAACCCCATAAGAGCTGAAGGAGATGATGAATGAAGCAGGGACTATATGATATTACACACTATGTGACCTGGAGCATGACAGAAAACACATTTTTTTTAACTTCCAAGTCGGTGGTGATGTGATAACAAAGCACTTAATTGAAAGACTGTTCCAGGAGATAAAAATCAAAATGTACTGATTAGAACAGCATTTAGTCCATAGTAATTGATTAATTGGAAAATCTGTCATTATCAACATATCCTTGGCCAACAGATTATTGAAATATATGGGTTTTACAACCTGAAATTGATTTTCAACATCACCTGAAAAATACTTCTTTTCATGGTACTGGGGAATGAATCTGGGGGTTCTCTGCCACTGAGCTACACCACTAGACCTTTTAAATTCTCTTTTTGTTTTATTTTGAAGCAGGGACTTGCTAAGTTGCTGAGGCTGGTCTTGAACTTTCCATCCTTCTGCTTCAGTCTCATGAGCTGCTGGGATGACAGATGTGCCCCACTTCTCCTAGCACAATTGGAGATCACTAGCTGAGTTGACTAGGGTACATGGTCAAGCTCTCATTTCATATCATCTTCAATTTAATGGTGCTTAGCTGAGAAACTCTAGGATGAAATAGAAAATACACAGCTTAGTACTTTAGTAAATACAAATGTCATCATCATCATCATCATCTACTCTAGTGTTGATGCATTGAAATTTATTTGAATTTCAGTAGCACTTCATCCTAAGGGCCAAGACACTATTACACTTTTATGTTTATACAAATATACCAGATCAAGAACAGGTAATAGACATAATATATTTATACACTCAAAATCCACCACAGTCAGGGCAAACATTATCCCACATATAGTTTGTATATTTATCTTCTATCATCTTTTTATTAATCTCTCCATCTATCTGGTGACTCAAATGAATATTCCCTTGTTTCCTTTTCTCATGAGAAACTTGAATGATGCAGACAGCAAATGATCCATTTCACAATCTTCAACATAAAATTGTGCCTTATTTCTGCCATTGCTCTGCTAGACTTCAGGGTTTTGGAAAGGAAAAAGTTCTGCCTGACTTTTGCACTGGTTCTAGCTTTCATGTGCATTGAAGAAATTATTCAATATCCTACAAGGCAAAGCAAAGACAATTCAACTTTCACACATCCAATAACCTCTTCTTTCACTGAAGAGAAAAACTTTTTAGAAATTAAATGTAAAGTTTGGGTTTTATCAGGACTATATAAAAGACCTAGATTTCTTAAGTGGTATTTTCAAGATAAGGAATCATAGAATGAGGATTGGATTTGAAATGATCTACAAATAATAAAGGATATGAAAGTGAGGTTAGAAATTTATCATGCAAATCCAAGAAGACCAAAGTTAGGGTCTTTCTGTTTTCATTATGGACATTCATCGTGTGTTGGAAATTTAGAAAAGGCAGAAAGGAAATGATTCATTTACTGCACAAAGAGCTCTTTGAAGTTTCATTCAACATGGCCTTTACACTACACTATGGTGGAACTCCTAATGTCTGATCCCATCTATCCATTATGAAATGACTGCAGTTTATTATTAAAAATTCGATACCACCCATTTGTATTAAAGTTCTCAATACCAAGCATCTAGCTATCCAATCCAGGTCCATATGCATACTGTTTAGTTACATAGTCCTGCAGAATTTATTTCTAACATTTATCCACACAAATAAAAAGGACTTTTAATTCCATGTCCAACTTAATGGCATACATACTCAGGTTTCAATATAAAAATCAATTACAAATGAATGTCTAAATTCATCTCTGAATCACAATGCTCTCATGGCTGAAATGTGGGTAGTTTCCAAGAATCATAATTCCTGAACAACCAGTTTTATCAACTCCAAAGTGACTGGGCGCACATCTGGGTCCAAACTGCAGCAACACCAAGATGCCAGCTTACGATTCTTCTCTCATGGACCCTGACACCAAACTCATTAGAAACATGACCCTGTTACCTATCAGAAGTCAGTTCAAAGGACCTGCCCCCAGAGAGACAAAAGATACAGACAATGTGGATGAAATCTTCTATTTCTTCAAGGCCAATGTCTTATTCAAAAACTATGAAATTAAGAATGAAGCCGATAGGACCTTGATGTATATCACCCTCTACATTTCTGAGTGTGTAAAGAAACTACAAAAGTGAAACTCCAAAAGCCAAGGTGGGAAAGAAATATATACCTTGGGAATCACTAATTTTCCCATTCCTGGAGAGACTGGTTTTCCTTTTAATGCAATTTATGCCAAACCTGCAAACAGGAAGATGAAGTCATGCCAGCCTACCTACAGCAGCTAAGGCAAGAGACTGGACTGAGACTTTGTGAGAAAGTTTTTGATCCTCAGAATGATAAACCCAGCAAGTGGTGACTTGCTTTGTGAAGACAGAGTTCTTGAACCATAGTCTCTCATGACCTGGGCAATGAAGGAGCCTGGGCAGCCACTGTCTCCAGCACCTTGGACAGCATTTTACAGGAAGATATATAAAGTCCTTTTCTTTATTTCATAAAGTTAATATATAGAAGAGAGAAGAGAGCATGTCTTTACTTTAAAAGCTCTTGATCAAGAATTTGAGGGTGTGGGGGTGACTTGTTGAAGTGATTTGAAATTTTCTGCAGTATTAAGCTGCTGCTTAATGAGAATGAATAATAATGAATAAATTTCTAACATTTCATGTCAGAAAACAAATGACTGGGCAAAGGTACACTTAGTTAATGACTTCACTAGGTGACAACAGACACACATGCAAAGCTTTGAGATGTATTCAGCAGTGGGAGGAGCACTTTCTTTGTGAGTTGACATCAGAAGTCTCTGGTGCACTTACCGTATTTGGGAACAGAAGGACTTCAATTTATGGTTAGGTTGTGGTGAGACCCTGTGGCCAGAAGAGAAGCAAGGTGGATATTTTTGACTCCAGGCCTCGGAGCAGACTCAACTATTACTGAGTTTGTAGGGATACCCAGTGCAGAGGAGAGGTAGGTGTGTCCACCTGCCTGTTATTGTATAGGGAGTTTTGCCAGCAGGCTGTAAGTTTTGAGGGGTGGGGGCCAGACTGGAAAGCAGAGGGACTTTTCCATTGTCTTGGGGTGCTTTGAAACCAATGTCTTCATAGTTGGGTAGGCCTGACACTCTGCTGCTCTCTCACCTACTTGCTTACATCAACAGAAGCCACCAGCTGTTTTATGAGCTGTCCACAGGGCTCCTCATGGTGAGGAACTGAGAGAGGCCTCTTGCCATCATCCAAAAGGACCTTAATCCCCCCCATAACTTGAGGATGACATGAGATGGCTTGAATAAGATAGGAAATGCAGATAATAGAAAAAGTGTGGGATTTATAGTCACATGATGACTGTAATCCTACTTAACCGCTTACTGTATGCTTGTCAGAAACTTTGGAATATTTGAGGCAGTTGAAAGTTACCAACAACTGTGTAAAGATCAGCACTTTACACAATACCAACATATATCACTTCTACAAAAAGCTAGAAATGAATTCTTATCTATATTAAAAAACAAAAACCAGCACATAAAATCCCAAACCACAAAAAAGTAGTATGGTAATAAAATAAGAAGTTCTCCTTACAGACATGAATCTGAGTCTTTTTTTTTTTTTTGGTGATTGAACTCAGGGCCTTGTGCTGAATTATATAGCCTCAGAGACATAAATATGAATTGCAAAAATGAGAATAGTATCAGATTCATGTCATAGAAAAGAATTTTATCCCTTACTGACCTGATTCATTAAATGGATTTACAAATGTTAAAGAGAGACATTGAGTTTTCATTCTTTTAGGTACTGACAGATTTACTTCATTGACTATGAATTCAGGAGCAGAAGGGCAGTGCTTACGACTCCATGAAATGGAATTTTCTTTTGACAAGTATATTACTTTAATTTTTGAATTATTTTTTAAACAGAATTCACACAACCCCAAATTCACTCATTAAAGTATAAAATGAAGTACTTTTGAACATACTAACATTACTGTGCAGCCATCACCACTACCTAACTCCAGAATGGCATCATATAATACATGGTCTATATTTGTGTGGCTTCTATCATCTAACATAATGTCATCAAGACTCATCTCTATTTTGGCATGTATGAATATGTCATTCATTTTTATGATGAGGATATATGGATATATCACATTAACTTATCCACTCATCATCAGTTGATGGATATTTTGGTTTTCCTAGATTTGAGAAGTTATGAATAATGGTATATTGGACATTTTTGTTGAGATTTCAGTGTGAATGTTTTCAGTCATCGTGGGTATATACCTGGGATTTGAATTACTGACTCATATGATAACTATGTGATGAACTGTTTGAGGAATTAAAAATTCTGTTCCCAAAATTGTTACACCATTTTACATTCCCAATGAATTGCTCTGAAACTTCTAATTCTCTGTGTTCTTCCCACACTTGTTATTGTCTGTCTTTTTTATGGTTTGGTGTGGAGTTGCATCTCATTGTGGCTTTGATGTACATTTTCTTCAACAATAATGTTGAGTATTTTTTTCATGAGTTTGTACATGTTTTGGGAGTACAAAAAATTACACATGTCATTTAGAGGAGGAAAAGAGCCAGAAATTAAAATTCAGGGCATTAGCCTCAGCGGATAAAACATCTCCTGACTTCTGAGCTGAGTGAACTATCAAAGACAAGATGTTGCTCTGCTGAGGAGTCTCCCAAGGGTCCCTTTCACATCTTTGTTCCTCAGGCTATAGATGAAGGGGTTCAGCATGGGGGTGACCACAGTGTACATCACTGAGGCAATTGTGCTTCTCTGTGGAGAATGGGCCACAGCAGAACTGAGGTAAACCCCAAGCCCTGTTCCATAGAACAAGGAGACCACACAGAGGTGGGACCCACAGGTGGAAAATGCTTTATACTTGCTCACAGAGGAGGACATCTTCATTAAGGAAGAGGTAATCTGAGAGTAGGAGTAGAGGATCCCAGCAACAGGAAATACCACCAGCAGGGCAGTTGAAACATATAAAAAGATGATACCAATGAGGGCCTCAGACCAGGCCACCTTGAGAAGCTGATCCACCTCACAGAAGAAGTGAGGGATTTCAGTGCCTGTGGTGAAGGTCAGTTGCTTCACCAGGAGAATAAGAATCAGGGAGAACCAGAACATGATGATCCAAGACATTAAAACTAGGAGGACACAGAGCTGGGAGTTCATGATAACTATATATTTCAGGGGGCAGCAGATGGCCACAAACTGGTCATATGCCATGATGGTCAGTAGCATATTATCCATTCCAACAAAAATCATGAAAAAATACACTTGAGTGAGGCATTCTGAGTAGGAAATCTCTTTGCTATGTGCATGAATGTTCACCAGCATCTTTGGGATTATGGTAGATGTGAAGCAGATGTCAACAAAGGACAGATTGGAGAGGAAGAAGTACATGGGAGTGTGGAGGTGGGAGTCAGAGCTGACAGCCAGGATGATCAGCAGGTTTGCAACCACTGTGACGAGGTACATGGACAGGAACAGTCCAAAGAGGACGGGCTGCGGTTCTGGATCCTCTGAAATGCCCAGGAGGAAGAACTGTGATAGTATTGTGTGGTTTTCTGCTTCCATGCAGCTGGTGTATCTGCTGGGAAAGGAGGCAAAACATGTCCAATAAATATCCACCTGGCACCTCAGGCAGTTACCCTTTATAACATCATCCTGGATCAACATCCTTCACCACTATTTGATCGTGAAATTGTCCATTTTCCTCAGTCAAGTGGTAGCCCATTTTGCTTTCAAATGGCTATATTCATTCACATTTCCTTTAATGTAGCACAATTTTTTTCTCTTTTTGTATCATCGATTTCTCATATTTAGGTATATGGATATAAACTAATTTTTATTTGACATTACTATTCCAGAATAAAGGTATGCCACCTATTTTCCTTATCTCCAAACTCTTCATTGTAAAACCTCTAAAATATAGTTTAAAATGTATTTTTAATGCAAACAACATTTTTTTCTGTGACTTGATACTTTTTAGTGATGTGATAGGTAACTGTCAATATTTTATTTTTTAATTTTTAAAGATGCAATTATTATTGCTTCATTGTTTATAAGGTTGAAAACTGCCTCTGTTGACAGTAAGAGTCCAAAAAAAATGATAACTATTTTCATTATTATTGTTATAATTATTATTAGTAGTATCCTTTAATGTAATTTCTCCCAAAGCACAGTGTATAGCTGAGATTAAGAATTGGCTTCCTTGGTCAGATTTCTGCAACAGAATTTGGGTGCACAGATATATCATATTTATGTCCTTGGGAAAGTTATTCAAACTCTTAATTGTGAAGTATTCACCTCTAGAGTAGAAGCAGTAGATACTCACTCTATGGTATCATTGAACCCTGAAATTAAATGGTATGATATAATTGGTCTCCTGTGGCTCTTGACATGCAGTAAGCATTACATAAATGTGAGCTTTTTTTATTAACTTCCCAATAAATCTGTCTTGCATAACTATAATTCCATCAAGGTTCCCTTTAATATGGATGGAATTCTGATCATTATAAATACAACTAGTTTGTTATATCTTTTGACTCCAAAGAGCCGTTCCAATTAATGAGGATCTCTATGACTCCATCTTTGAGTGAATACACACATGGTGAACTTGTCCACAAAGAGGTGAAAGCATGTGGACTGCACAGGAAAGGGGACAAAGGAACATCACTAAACAAGATGTGAGGCATGTGCATGTGTGTTCACTTGACCATGTCCTTGTGGGGTGTGCACTGTGTGAAAAGCTGCAGAATTCACGGTCACAATGCATAATGGATGGTACAGATGATAATGTTCAAAGATAATATAAATAGAATCTTATTATTAAAAATTAAAAGGCATAATATAGATTCACTAATACTTGTTTGTATTCTCCAGGAGAGAAAAGGGTCAATATTATGAATAATTAGGAATTGTTAATTAATTACAGAAAGGTAAGGCTCATTGAGAACCAATTTAGGTTTTGAAAGTGGGAGGGAGAACCTTCTCTGAATTATTTGGTGTTGGAGGAGATTTGAGAGGCTGGTGTGAGGGAGAGCAGGAGGAGGATCAGAAGAATGGAGAGTTGGAGAACCCTAGCGAAGCTTCCTCAGACTCAGTCCCTATCACAGGCATGAATTCAGGTTCTTTTGTGGCCCTGGTGTGACACTTTTGTTTCATCATTTGCCTTTCCAGGGACTTGCATGGTGCCAGTCACCTTGCAAGTGCTGAGCAAATAGATTGTTGGTTGTATAATAGACATCAAGACAGAAATGTCCAACACAAGAAACCTTCAGAGTGTCATATGCCTAAGTATAGACCAAACTAGCAAAGTTACACAAAATGCACAAAGACAATTAAAAAAAAATCACATGGTGAACAAGGCATACCAAACCAAAAGATGGAAGCCTGCATAGCATAAGAATATTTATGAACACATTCATAGGTCAATGAAGAAGAATGAAAACGTAAATGCAAGAGATAAATTGTACTTTACAAAATTTAACATGCATTTATGTGATTAGAATCCAGGGCTGAAATTGTTAGTGAACAAAGACAACAAGGGCATTTTCCTAATCCATTAAATAATGGATGTTTTCAAACCACATTAATGCTACATTAAACACTAGAGCATTTGTGTTGAATTCATGAACATGCCAAAACAGCCTCCTCCAAGCCTTACCCTTCCGTGTTTCTCTGGAAAAAAAGATGGAAAATGTGGGAAAGAATAATAAAAAGAAACTGGGCTGATTATTAAATGTCAGAAATTATTTCATTACTGGTAGATGCCACTGTGCACAGTAAGATGATATGATAACTATAAAATGAAGAACTAATCAAAACTATCTGCCAGGAAAAACAGGGAATATAAAAGAAAACACCAGTCTGATTTGGAACAAAGTAAATAATACCCTGTGCATGGTCAGTCTTTGGTGAGGAGATAATGAATAAATAATTGGATGAGAGAAATGTGACAGGCTACAGTTTACAGGAGAGGGGGGTTGACAAATTGGGACTCACCAGAATACAGCTCTTATTGGAGGACTGCTGTAGAACCCAGAGTGAGAGAAGGAAACAGAATAGGTGGGAGAGACACATCTCAGTGGACACTGAAGCTCCTTCAAAGTGCGGGGACTTTACCTTTACAGAGTGAAGAAATATAGGAACCTCCCCTTCTCATTATTCTGGTGTCAAAGCCCAGGACCCACGTTCTCTCCTCTTTTCCTGTTTCTCCAGCCTCACTGAGACACACAGCCTCTCTCCAGTGGTTGTCACCGAGGCTTTCTCTTCTCCACCATCCGTGCTCAGGAAGCTCAGGTGTGCTTTCACAGAGCCTGAGATCAGAGAAGTTCATGGGAATGGCAACAGGGACAAGTTCACAGTTTTTTAAATGAATAGATTTGATTCTCCGAGCAACTAATTAAATAAATTGGTCTATTTTCTTTTTAATCTCCAAGCAATTTAACTCCCTTGGGGTACAAAGAAGAAAGCAGAGTGAAAAAATTGTGGTCAATTGTGTGTCTATATAAGTCAGTTTTGTTTCATCCAAGGAATTTTTTCTTTTAGTTTGATTTCAAAGTCACAGGTTTGCACAGTACCAATTTCTACAAGGAAACTATCCCAGGAGCAATCTCTCTGTGATGTGCCTCCTTAGAAGAATCATCTGAGGTCATATGGATCATATGGTATCCACAATGTTGTCAAGGAAAAGAGGTTATTTCTTTTTATTTTTTCTCAATTTTTTAATTTCAAATTTGTATATTTTCAAGATTTCAGATAAAATTGTATGTACATCATATACAAAATGATGTTTGTTAATGTCACATATTGTTGAATGGTTAAACCTAGACAATTAACATAAGCATAACTTCGCATATTTTTGTGGTCAGAATGCCTAAGGTCCACTCAGTATTTTTCAAGCATACATGATACCATCATCAGCTATAGTCACTGTGCTGTGCAGTTTAGCTATTGAACTCATTCCTCACATCTAATTGGAATTTTGTTTTCTTTGCTCAACATGTTCCCCCTAAACTCACGGACTCTCTGGGCCACTGGTATTTGTCATTCTGCTGTCTATTTCTATGAGATTCACTGTGCAAAGACCACAGAAAAATGAGTATACAGTGTTCATCTTTCCGTGACTGGCATATTTTCCATTAATACATGTCTTTCTGTCAATCTACATTGAGGTAAATGGCAGGATTTCCTGCATGTTTTGCCTGCATGAAATTGTCATGTATATAGACCTTTTTTTAAAATCCATTCATCCATTCATGGACACATAGGTTGATTCCTTATGTTGGCTATTGCGAAGAGTTCTGCTGTAGCACTGCAGAGAACTTTTTGACATTCTGATTTTATTCTCTTTGCAGATATGCTCAATAGTGAGATTGCTGGATCTGATAAGGCAGTTCTATTTTTAATTTTCTTGAGGAACTTTTGTACTGTCTTCTCTGCTGGTTGTACTAACTGTGTCCCTACCAATGCTGTGCTAGGGTTCCCTTTTCTCTGCAGTATTCCTGACCCCTTTTCACTTGCTTCTCCTTCTGAAACTCCTGTCTTATGAAAGAATATTTCCTTCACGTTGTTCTGTAATCTGACTTCAGATTTACCAAGACTTTCTTCAGCATAACTGAGTCCACTCTTGAAACTTACCATTAGATATGGAAAATGAAAAATCCCCAAGATAATGTGGACAGAATAAAGGGGGTGAAAAAGAAGGCCATGCACCTACAGCCTTTATCTCCCAAGACAAATGTTCTCCAGATGCAGACTGCAGATGGGGGAGGAAGTGTTTCATCACCCCTAAAGTGACAGTCCCTAGAGGGCATTAATCCCCTCAAAAGCAGATCCTCTCCAGCTGCCATCTTCAGACCCTTGATCCAGAGGTCAAATTCCAAGCCCTCAAACTGACACTCTCACTGATGGAACAGACCTCAAATTCCTGAGAGACCAAGAAAACTGATATGCTCACTAGACCACCCCTCAAAATAACCTATATAAACCCAGTCCCTTTCTTTGTTCATGGGCTCATTTTCCACCAAGAAAGTGGGTTCCACAGTACTATTTCTGAAAGGAATTCCACAAAAACCACACCAGACATGGGAAATCACATAAGGGAGTTTATTAAGAAAACAGAGTGTCTCCCAGCAGGGTAAGAGAGAAAATGAGAGGAAAAGAAAGGGAAAGAGAAAGGGCACACACTAGAGAGAGTGGAAAGCAAGGAGGAGAAATAAAGCTAGTGAGTAGGAGAGAAAAAGGAACAAAAAATGATAGGGTAGCTACCCTGAAGCAGTTGAATTTTGCAGGCTAATAGGGGACCAATAATGGAGAAGATACTTGCAAGCTGACTGATGAACCAATAGCTAGCTAGGATGTTCACAGACTGACAAATGGTTGGGAGGCAGGGAAAATGGCTGCACTGGAAAGGGCAGGGAGAGCAGCTTTCAGGCTGACAAGCTAGGTTGTGATGCAACGGAAAGGGTGGGGAGCAGCTTTGTATTACAATTTCATCCCTGCATCCCATGATCCTATGTGAAATAAACAGATGAGATGATTCCTGAGGTCTGCAACCTGCCCAGTCTTTTTGTGCTAACACTATTATTTTTTAAAACTCAGTCATTGTAGTCTTCATACTTACATAACCATCTCCTTCAATCTTTACAGAGATTCTTTGGCAGGCAGGGATCTTTATTATTTTAGTCTAGCCTGTGAATCTAGAAGGGCCAGGTGCTGTTGTTCCTAGTGTCACAGGAGGGTGGGGAGCTGAAGCTTCAATCCTCAGTTCTGTGTTCTCATGAAAGAAAATGTGGAGTCAGACAAAAATGCCAAGAAAGTTCATTTTATTATGAGTGAAAATAAACTAAGACTCAAACCAAGAACACACTAAAGAGAGTCTCCAAGCAGAGAGTGACATAGGAAACAGTGTTGTTTCCACATTTATTGCTGCCTGCTGTTTACCAGGAGAACTGGGGTCTGCCTTCAGCAGTCTTTAGCAAGTAGCTGTGCAACTCCCCCTCCATCTTAGAGCTTTTGACTCTAGGGGGTCCTCTCTGGAACTGTTATGCTAAACATCCTATTTAGTGTGGGCTTCATCTACAAGTCCATGTTATGTTAATGTGGGTGCTGGGGTCAATGGCCAGGCAGACTTAATCTTAGTGCACCTGTGCTATTCATGAAATTCCACTTCTGAAGTACATTGAGAAACCTGGGGTCTTAAATCCTAACTTTTCATCCACTTCAGTAGACACTGCTAGGAGTTAGTCCCTTGATCTATCTTTCCTTTTTTAATTTATTTTTTAAAATATTTTTAGTTGTCAATGGTCACAATACCTTCGTTTATTTATTTTAATGTGATGCTGAGGATCAAACAAGTGCTGGGCAAATGCTCTACCATGAGCCCAAAACCCAGCCCTGATCTTTCTTTCTTGATGTATTTTTCAGTCAACTCCCTTTGTTTCCACCTGTTTAGTCTCAGTTGTTGTTGTGAAGTTACTTCATTGGTCATTGAAGGTGATTAAAAAACCTATGACCTTTCTGTTATTTGTTCACATTTCACTGCTCATTGCTAACTCCTACCTTGCTGTCAGGTTCTCCTTGCCTGGGCTGTTGTCTTTGCTCTGAGGTCTGCTGAGGTTGATGTCTGCTCTTCAAGTCCATGTGACCACTGACTGCCCTCTACTGGCACAACAAGGACCTCTGATGGGGTGGGGATGCAGAGTGCATTCCCAGGCCACACAGCACCTGTAGTTGGGCCCTGCAGTTGGGCAGAGCTGCAGGCTGGCTTCTTTAGGACAGATTGGTCCAGAGTTTATGCTCCCAAGAAATGCATGATTGAAGCTTACCTCCCCGCGTGGCTAATATACTGGGGTGGCGGTTGAGTCTGGGATGAGCAATGTTTGCACTCTGTAGTTGATTTTGTCTAGACTCTAACCTCTACAGAAATGCAGTGATATACCTCACTTTGGGAGACTATTCTGCTCTTACTCCCAAGACTCCCCCATGAAGTTGGAAAACAGCAGGCTTCCTGGAAGGCATCTCAGAATACTTTAATGGCTGATTGACTGCCTCCCAGTTTTCCTTTCTCATTGTAGGAATTGTGGACCTTGGGAATCTTTCCTCTGGCTCACTGCTGGCTTGGGGGAATCAGAGAATAGATTTCATAAAATGAGATTGTAACAATGGTCCACTATGTGCTGTGAATATAGCCCTTGCTGTTCAGCCATTGTGACTTATTTCTTTAAGAAGACATGTTTCTCTCCCCTTTTCTTCTTCCTCCCTTACCCCCCTGGAGTGGGGAGCAGGATTACCTTTCTTACCCCATTCTAGGCAGAGTTATCTGTCCCCCCACAGGAACTAAGAAATTCAGACTTGGGGGTGGCACCAGAAGATCTCAAAAATTAACATGTGAATCACAATCCCCACCACCCCCAAGGGAACACCTGGCTTATAGCCTTTGAATTAGTTCTTTAGAAACCCTCTGTTCTCCCTGATGGTCAGAATCACAGTCTCTGGGACAGAAGTGGTTCTTTGCTAGTAAAGCAATGCAACTTCTTTTTCCTTTTTCTCAAAACCATGTCCTGATTATTTAATTGGCACTGGGGACAATTAAGAAAATCCCACGAAACCATACAGGACACGGGAAATCACATAAGGAGGTTTATTAAGCAAACAGAGTGTCTCCCTGCAGGGTAAGAGATAAAATGAGAGGAAAATAGACAGGAAAAGAAAGGGCACATGCTAGAAAGAGTAGAAAACCAGGAGGATAGAGAAAAGCGAGTAGGACAGACAGAAGGAAGGGAAAAAAGTTGGCAGGGAAGCTACAGTAAAACAGTTGAATTCCGCCAGGCTAACAGGGGACCAATATCAGAGAATGATACTTGCAAGCTGGCTGCTGAACCAACAGCTAGCTAGGATGTTCACAGATTGACAAGTGTTTGGGAGGTGGGGAAAATAGCTGCACCTGATGGGCGGGAGAGCAGCTTTATACATTACATTCCCCCATCTCTTTTTTTACAAGAAAATCTTTTGCTCTCCACTTTTTTTTGAGGCCTTCTCTGTCCTTCCTGCAGAAGTGACTGGGGTTGGTTTCCCAGGTGAGATGCAAAAAGTCCACACTCCTTCCAGACTTCCAAAGGCAGATGATCTTCATGGACTTCATTTCCTCGATTTGACTGATCCTTTATTTCTACACTAACTGCCTGTCCCCAATTCTGACTTCATTCACCCCTCTAATTCTAGGAACTCCTTCACTGCTGTAGGGAAAGGGGGCAACAACTGATCTGGCTTCTTCAAGCTGGAAGGGGGCAGCATGGGGCAAGCAGTTTGGAGTTCCCTTTTTAGAAATCAGGTCAATTGAGGGGTTCATAGTAGAAGTCCAGTTGGGAAGAGCAGGTTGTACAGGCATCTGAGGATGGATGCCTCCATGAGAGAACAAAAAGACATGAGTACTGAAATGATATTGATACAATATAAATGTTGCAGAATTTGGAACATGCAAATGAATATCATAAAGAGGACAGAAGCCAATAATTCCTCACCAGGTGGTGGAAGAACTTAGAATTTGTTCCCACAACAAGGCCCAGCAAAGGCTGGAGAGGATAAGGCCTTCATTTGGGAACTTTAACATTGTCCAGGTTATCAGCAATGTAAAACTTCTGACTCTGGCAGTTTCTCCTTATAGTCACCAGGAAGGAACACTTACTCAAGAATCTCTTTTGTAGCTTTTAGTCTTTATTCTAGTGGGCTAACACAAGTGTACATCTCAAGTTACATTTAAGTATTATTTCTTTTAAATGCCCAAGAATGGCCATATTTTGGTTTTAACTGTTTTGCTAGGTGTTTAAGTCCAAGTTGATCAAAGTGACCCGTTCCTGTCTGTCAAATAGTCAGCTGAGTTCCCACAGGGATCACTCATAGAGAAAATAAGAGCAGGTTCTTAGCTCCATTAGTGCCATTGGTTAGGCAGGGTCTTCCCGATGAGGCAGCTCCCCCTGGAAGCACCAGGGGTGTCTCCCTTATTCCATGACCCCCCTCTGCAGCAGGTGCACTGAGTGGCTTTTCCTGTAGTGGCCTCATCAACCTCCCTGGTCAGGAGGTTGTGTGACCCAGAGTTGCAAAGATCCCCGGAGAAGTCCTCTTGTTCCCTGGGTTCAGGCTAACCCAAGGGAAAGACCCAAATATGGACTTTTCTTGACCTCTGTATTTAATCTCAATCTCCAAGTTTGATCCTAACCATCAAGCAAGTCAGTCCCACCAGTCATAAAGTAAGAGTACTAGGCTTTAGTTTCGATGTTCATAACTTTACAGTTATTTACCTCCTTCTATGTAATTGGGGTTTACATTATCTCTCCTATAGGTGATAAGCCACCATTCCAAGTCAATTCATGATGTTTGCTCTTGAAGCAATATCTCTGCAAAATATTGATCAGGCAACAATTAGAGTTCACAAGGAAAATACAAAATGGAATCACCAACAGTAAGACATTCAGTTTGTGCAATAGCTATCTTGAATTTTGGCAGAATTCCCATTTGAGATCACAGTAAATTTTACAACAAACACCAAAATTTTGAACACAACCCTAAATAGGTTAAAGTCAGGCTTACCTTGGAGCCATTGTAGTGTGTAGCAGGGTTGTGAGGCAGAGCCTTATCTCAAGGTAACGTGGGGCTTTTCAGTGAGGGGCAAAGGAGTATTAGAAAATAAAGGGTTATAAACACAGATTTTGAAGACTAAGCTGAGATCAGATGGAGCTCTGTTCTCTGATGGAAATGCGGATCCAAAGAGCTATATCAGCAATCTTTATATATGTGCAATGTTAGTTTCCAAAGTTACTGTAAGGTGGGCAGGAACCAGAGAAGGGTGCTGATGAAACACTGGCCATCCAGCAAAAGAATTCTTTCCTGCCCAAGAGCTGTGTGCCCAAGATCAATGTACTGCCACAGCAGTCAGGCATCCTGCACCCCTGCACAGGAGCACTCCCAGGCACCAGGCGTGCCACACATGAGGTCATCAGAGACCCCAATTTCAGTCATGGCCATCCCATTTTTGCTACTGTGCACTACATTCTTTCCTAAATGTCATTTCAAGAAGCATACACACATTGACTCCTGAGTCCACTAGAACACTAACAAATTTTACATATACCCCATTGATAACTGGTCCCACAAAAGAACACCAAATGATAGGTCTACCATTACAGATAAGTTTAATTGGGAGAACAGCAGCTTGACAAATTTTCTGCTCCAAAGCCTTGCATACCTGGAAAACATGAACACACCTAACATACAAAGAACAATGTTTTTAAGTAAGTTATTCCATGGAATAACCCTATAAATCAAGCAGATGTCTGCAGAAAACACCTGAGTAATCCCATACATGTCGACTCCAATTCACTCATCCCACTGTAGAAAAACCAAGATATCAGACAAGTGCACCAACAGTACCCGCCGTCTCCCTCCCATTAAGGAAAAGTCCCAGAAAAATTGATGCCAGACACTTTACAAACATCAACATTACACTAACTTGACTACCCAGAGACCTGTGAGTCAACCTCAAAGACATCTTATTTCCACTAGTCCACCCAACTCAAATCGAACCCCTCCAAATCACATGAACCAAAAATATTTGGATCCATTTTTTAAATTTTAATTTTTACGCACTCTTATATTTAACACAAAAGCAAAGGCCTTGTAATATTTATCTCCATTGCAACGTAACAGATGTTCAAAAATAACTCTAGAGTTGGATAAAAAGAACTGATCAAAAATCATTAACCTAGGTATGTAGGATCAAAATTGTGAGTTCAAAAATATAGCATTTAAGAAAAACAACAGTCCTAGAAGAAAAATAATAATGGTTATTAATTAAATCATGAGAAAATGAAAAGGAAAGAAAAGGTGAAAGGGAGAAAAGTATTCTGAGCTGTAGCCCAGGAGAAATTTAAAATGGACACTTTTTTTCCTTGGGCTTCAGACTGGTTTCCCACAGTGCCTTCCTCCATTTACATTTCAATATAAGCCTTGACTGAGATCTGAATCTGAAAGGGGGTAAATTGTTCTAGCAGAAACTTGATGCTTAGGTCCTTTTAATTTAGGTTTGGATGTGCTTGAGCCTGTAGGAAGAACCAAGAAGCGAGAAAGAAAAGACTTGAAAATAAGAAATCCCTTTCCATCTGCCCGCTCGCTCATGGAAGCTGTGTGCCATTACACAAACAGATTTTGATGGCTTTAAGTACTGGGGGTTGGGTGAAGGGTTCCCAGGGTGGAATATGCCAGATTGGAGGACCCAGATTTCATGGTGGGGACTAATACAGCCAAGTCTGTGCCCTGGCGTCCCGAGGCCACAGAGAAGTTGACTGGAGATGAGAAGGTAGCACACAGATGGTGTCGTCACACAAACATCCATGTGGGCTAGGCAAAAGCCGAGAAGGGTTGAGGACCTGATATGAGGGTTTTCAAGTGTGAATACGAGATGAGCCTCAACCCTGAGAGAGATCTCCACCATAAAATCAGGAATCCACCCAGCAGATAAACCGGCATAGTCACCAACCTGATGTCCGGTGATAAATGCAGAGCAGAGTGACTGGGAAGAATGGAAGGTGGAGCTATGTCCAGGGGGCACTGTGGCTTAGATGCGGTTCCACTCACGACAGTGGAAGGACCCATCCCAAGTCACGGCATCACATGTAAGGAAATCCCACGAAACCACGCCCGACATGAAAAATCACATAAGGGAATTTATTAAGCAAACAGAGTGTCTCCCTGCAGGGTAAGAGAGAAAATGAGAGGAAAATAGAAAGGAAAAGAAAGGGTGCACACTAGGGAGAGTGGAAAGCCAGAAGGATAGAGGAAAGTGAGTAGGACAGACAGAAGGAAGGGGAAAAAATGGCAAGTTGAATTCCGCCTGGCTAACAGGGGACCAATATCTGAGAAGGATACTTGCAAGCCAACTGATGAACCGACAGCTAACTAGGATGTTCACAGATCAACAAGTGGTTGGGAGGCAGGGAAAATAGCTGCACCTGATGGGCAGGGGAGAAGCTTTATACATTACAGACAGGAACTAACTTTCACCACAAGATCATTCCTCTTACCTGGCTAACCCAGGTTTCATTCTGTTCTGTGGGCCACACAGCTGTTTCAGTCTTCTTCCAAGACTAGGAACATTTCTAAAGTTCTTAAACATGCATGGCTGCTAGTTGGGGGTAGTGAAGTGGGAGTCTTTGCATTCGCCTTTCTCAGAAACATCACCCTCCTAAACTTAAGACATTCGGGATTGTACTTTTTAACTGTAAAATTTACCACAGTGTAATGAAATAATATTGTTAGGTCTTTAGGTCAAAGTAACTCCATTTTGAAAATCAGTGCCTGCCCACACAGGTATAACGTCAAGTGACAGTCACGGGGCCAGAGCAGTTATTTTCTAACTACTCCATTGTACATGACTATATAGTTTAGAATTTTTTCCTGCAGGCTGCTGGAACTTGCAGAGGGGCAGCCTGGGAGACTCTCTCTGTCAATAAACCTTTGCTTGAACTCAGAGCTTTGTCTTTCATGGATATTTGCGCCAGCTACCCTAACAAATGTGATCTCTCTTATTTAATGCATCAAGGCATAGGTGTGCCAATATTTACAAAAATCTTTTTAAATTTTGTTTTTATTAGTACGTGAAAGTTGTACATAATGTTGTGGTTCATTTTGACATAATCACACAGGTCTGAAATATGATTTCTTCCACTTTAGTCCCCAGTACTTCTGTTACTGAAAACAGTCCTTGTCCCAATACTAATTTAATAATAAAGAAAAGGTTTTGAGAAAGAGAAAACATTTGATTGCTTTGTTAGCAAAGGAGAAACACAGGTACTCCTATCTTCTCAGGGGAACACAGGGTTTTTAAAGAGGTAATTCAAAGGCTTCCTTGCAGGAGGGGTTGTAATCCACTCCTTGATTCAGGAAGGAGTCATTTTCTCTCTGAAGTCTGAAGTACTTAGTTCCTGTGGTGGGTGTTGCTCAAGGACCAGAATTCAGCCTAGGAAGGGGAGGAAGGGTGACTCCTTTACCCTGAGTTTAAGGAGTGTGAAAAGGAGAAGAGGAAACAAATGTCAATTTTAAAATAAACCTCAGTGGTAGAGCATTGGGGGCCCTGTACAAAGCTGGGAGGACCCTGTCACACTTCCCCTTTCTCCCCTCCTCCTCTCTGGTGCCTCTCTCTTTCTCTACTCAGCTGGGTTTCCATTTGCTCATATATTTAAATATCCTAATATTTTAAAACTGTACACAGCTGAATTTCAGCAATGAGATCGCCTTATCTTTGTTTTTAATATTGAGTTCCACTTAGACTTAATGTTTGCTCCTTTCTCTGCTCAGGTACTCATACAACATTGGATTGACAGGATTCTGAATTATAGGAACTGTATATGGGAGCATTTTCCTCTAGTGTGGGGAAGTTAGGAGTGAAAGTCTTTAGGTATGAGGCTGACATGCTGGGCTGTTGAAGAGCTAGTCAAGCTTCTTGCTGCTCCAGGCACAGGGACTATAACTTTCTGTAGACTACCCCATTCATCTCCGCTAGCCTACTGATCTGTCTGTGGCCTTCCCTTGCTGTCTCATCTCTGTTCTAAGCTGTGTCTCAGCTTTCTTGAGTAATGCCATCTGGATCTGTTCTTATCACTCACGGGCGGTATATAGGTTTCATCATTCCTTTCAGGAAATCAACTTGTGACTTATTTAACAATTGGCAGGATACATTTATTTCTATTTAATTACTTCTGTCCTTTTCATCACATTTCCTCCTGCATTAATGAATGAGATGAATGAATGGTGCTGTGAACACTAAGGCCACACCTGGGTCAAGTAGGGGTCAGTGAGGTTGCAAGCTTTTGCCTAAAAAGTGTTTGCCAGAACCAGGAGTTTGCCAAAACTGAGACTAGAATAGAATAAAAATATCTTCTTAAAAGGTGAATAAAATTTCAGTGAGCACTTACTTGCATAAAGGAGGGATATGATAAATCTTAGAACAATGAAAAACTGTTAGGAAGAAATTAGCATATAGCAATATATTCTGATTATGAAATTTCAGCTTTAATTTCATGTATTTCAATATGCAGTATTAGTTCTTCTTTTTCTTTGGCACAAAGGGTTGATCTCAGTGGTGTTTAATCACTAAGACACATCCCCTGCACCTCCCCACATTATTTTTTTTATTTTGAGACAGGGTTTTGCTAATTGGCTGAGGCTGGTGTCCACCTCACAATCCTCCTGCCTCAGCCTCCCAAGAGACTTGGGTTACAGGCATGTACCACTACACCCAGCTTCACTATTAGTTCTTGTAGATGTTTTCATGAATATTCAAGGATAGGGATATTGTTTTAGATGCAATAAGATAAATGTTATATTTTATCATACATGGTGGTTGTTATTGACAGTAGCAACTCTTACTATTTGTGGAGCACGTTGCATGTGCAAGGAAATATTCAAGGGCATTGATTCTCAATACTAGTGTAAGGAAGGACCACTGAGATGTTCACATACAGATTCTGATTAAATATGACTATATCTCAGGTTAGAGAATCTGGATATTTTAAAACACACACAGGTGCCTATATTAATGAGATTGAGTAATTTGATATACATACAACAAGGTTTTCTGATTATGAATCATATCATATGGGGATGTGTGGATGATCTGCTTCTGACTGCGTGGCCAATGACCCGAGTGTGCCCATCTTTTACTTCCTGCAATAACAGGTCATTATGAACTCATGTCCTTGTGTTTGTTAGGTTTTCTGTCTCTTCTGTTTATACTTTCGGAATCCCAGTTCCACGATTTGATTTCTTTACACTTTACCTCCTGCAAAGATGTGGAAATTACCAATTTCTTCTCTGACCCTTCTCGACTCCCAACCATGTGTGCCCAGAAAATGTCTCTGATAACATGGTCAAGCGTTATTTGTTGCAGGAGTATTTGGTTGCATTTCCATTGAAGATCCTTTTCCTTACTATAGATTTGTTACCCTATGAGAGAGCCCTGCCCTCAGGTAGGAAGCAAGACTCCTCTCACTGTTGGTTGAGTTTGTGGAACTAGCACTGGGGTGTCCTTTGGTTTGACTCCATCACACTTCCCCAGATAGTGTTTGGTGGCCTCAGTCATGGGCATTGTGGCCACCCCAATGCTGAATCCCTTCATCCACAGTCTGAGGAAGAAAGCAGAAATGCTCCCCAGGCAGGTTCAGTCAAGTCACTGTGTCTGTGGCATCAAGCTCTGAGGTGTGTTTGAAAACATGACAAAGTAAACCTCAGTCCTGTCCATCCTGCCTGCTCAGTAATGTTATTTTTGCAGTTTAATGCCTTTAATTTCTCATTAGGTTCATGGTAGGATGATGGTAAAGCTTGTATTGGAAAGAAGGATGGGAGTGTCTAAAAAAGTGTGAAATATTTCATTTCAGGAGATGATAAATTTCTGGAGTTGGACAATGGAGAAAGTTGTAGGATGGAGTGAATGTGATATTTGCCACTGAACTCTGCACTTAACAAGGGTGAGAAATGCAAACTGTTTTAATTTAAAATTCATGGTAATAAATGGAAATAAAAAGCTAATGAATCTTTAGAAGAAATAAATGGAAGAGATTAATTATACACATATTTTTTCCCTTAAATAGAGGAAGAGGTGAAATAAATTTGTGGACAATTTTTTGTCCTTGTCTGCTTCCTCCATTAATATTATGAAATCCTCAGAGACTGAAATAACTTAGAAATTTGGCCTATTATGAACACTGTGCATTGAGCCTCCCAGGTCACACATCTTTAATAAACAGCCAGTGCCTCCAGCCTCTCAGTGATGGTTCAGGTCCAGTGGCCTCCGTATCTGTGTCTTATCCTCCCATGTCTGTCTGCATCAAGAAGCTCCCATCTGAGACTGCATGAACAGCAACCCTGGGGATGGAGCTGGTGCTCACTGAGAACCAGGCAGGAGAGAGGCATCAGATGTGCATCCCTTGACCATGACCCAGCAGAGACGTGGCTTGACCCAGTAAGTGCTGGGATGGTCACTGAATGGAAAAAGACCTTGGATGTAGAAAGAACCTTGTCTTCCCTCATCAGGATGAACATG
This sequence comes from Sciurus niger, assembly GCA_020740815.1. Classification (NCBI taxonomy): domain Eukaryota; kingdom Metazoa; phylum Chordata; class Mammalia; order Rodentia; family Sciuridae; genus Sciurus; species Sciurus niger. The sequence goes on from JAHUXG010026197.1 coordinate 117,256, forward strand.
AGTTTGGGTGGCCTGATGGGAGGACAGCAGTGTGTAATTTCAGCTGTGAGGACTGTGAGTTCACACACCTAGTTGTGGTGGGGTCCTGGAAACCTCACTCAAGGTTTTGATGTTCTCCCTCTCTTATTCTACTTCCCATAAACTCTCATCCACCATAGCAGGAAATGTGTCCCTTAAAATAATTTCCTAAGTGAAAGCACCCACAAACCACCTTGGACAGGGGAACTCACCCAAGAGATTTTACTAAGTGTACAGGAAGAGGGTCTGTCTGCAGGGTAAGAGAGAGAGCGAGAGAGTGCACAAGAGAGAGAGTGAAATCCAGGAGGAGAGAGAGAGAGAGAATGGCAGATGGCAGGGGATCTATTCTTAAGCAGTGGAATTATGCAGGCTAATAGCATGGACCAATGGTTGGTAAGGAGGTTCGCAGGCTAAAAATCTGGACCAATTACTGGCTAGGAAGTTTGTGGGCTAAGGGTCTGGGTTGTAAACTGTTGTGGAGGAGGGAGAATAATGCCAGCAGCAAAATAGCAGATCTGATGCCAATACCAAGTACCTCAAAAGATTTGTGGAAGTGATGCAGAAGGTGGGGATGAGGAAGCAGGTAACCATAACACTATGAACCATTATTCAGAGCTTCCTGATGGTGGCTGCCCAGCTTTGTGTTCCTTGTAGATTGATTTATTTCATCTGCAGTTTTTGTAAAGGTGTCAGTGCAACATAGTTTTATTGGAATCAAATGGAAATAAAATACCCAATTCAATATCAAATTTCTTAATTAGTTATCTTGAAAGGATTATTACTAGATGAGCCTCAGGGATATTTTTGACATTATACACTAAGAAAGAGTGGATGTATATGACATTTTCTTCATTGGGACAATACATGTGTATGAGATATAGTAACAGAACAGGCCTCAATTGTGAAAGTAAAAGAATTATTCCCCACCCATATATTCTATAGCAATCATCACTTGTGTAAAATAGAGACAGGTAAAAGAATTTTTGAAAGATTTTTCATAGTAATAAGCCTACAAGTTAAATGATGTCCGTCCTTCGGGTCATGCTGAGCCTCAGGTACAGCATAAGGAATAGATGTATGTACTTCACAGAGAGACAGACACACCCTGATGTCAAGTAGTACACCTCAGGGGCAAGAGGTATTGTATTGTGCACTAGGTACATGATCTTTAGGTACGTTTGAGGTATGTTAACAAAACTGTTTATAGATTTTTTAAAAAAAATCTATACTGACATGGAAAAATGCAGAGCAAAACCATTCACTAATTTCATGACAGTAGTTGCCTTTAGTTGAGAGCTGTGTAGGAGAGTGGAATCATGCAGACCAAAAATGCAAATTTTATAGGTGATAGCTCAAATCTTGATGCAATTTCAGTAATAAAATGAATATTATCAATTGTTTATATTTTCAAATTGGTAGTTTTATTCACAGAAACAACAGGTGATGTTACTGCACCATTTCTACATGCCAAGATATATTCTAAGGCAGGAGTTCTCAACCCTGATTTAAGAAATGACCACCAAGAACTTCACAGGCAATATTCTGATGAAATAGGTCTTGGTCTGAAGGCAGGGTTTTTAAGTATTTTAAAATACCCATACTTGAATATATTGAATACTTGAGACAGAGAATCATGAATGAAGAAATTTAATAATTAAAAAAATACTTGCATCAACCCTATAAGTTAGATGATTGCTATTCCTGTTTTCCATATCACCTATTTGCTAATGTGTGTTTACAATAGTTTCTGTACTTTTTCCTTTTATCCCAACTAAAGCATCATGAAACCTGACAATATAATGAACCTGGGTTTCATGTAGGTGGATTGTGATCCATGTATCAAGAAGACAGGTATGAAAATCATGTTGTCATAAAATGGTTGGGACTGAAACCTGGGCTGAGGGGGGCAATCATGGTTATAACATTCTCAACTGTAAGTGAGAGAGTTTATGATCAGAGAAATGTTGAAACACAGCAGAGGTCATTATGCATCATCTTATCAACCAACAATGAACAGTTATTTTTTAATCAGATATTACTGGGTTGATAGCAATGAATCTATCTAAATTTTTAAAAAAATTCAAACTACATTTCTAATTTATATTTTTATTAGTGCATTATAGTTTTGCATAATTGTGAGGTTCTTTTGACATATTCATGAATGCATATAAAATAAATTTCTTCATTTCAATCTCAAGAACTACCCCCTTCCTTACTGCCTCCCTCCCTTGTACCCCTTCTACACTGGTCTTCCTTCTATTTATTTAGTGTTTTTAAAATTATCCTTTATAGATACACATAGAGGTGGAATTCACTGTGGTACATTCATATATGTACCTAGTATAATTTGGTCTGTTTCTTTGGGCAGTACCTCTCCTTTCCCAACCCTCCTCCCTTCCCTCAATACTCCTCCTTTACTCCATTGATCTTGTTTTCATTTTCCTGGGGAGTCTCCTTTTTTGCCTCTATTTTGGACTAGCTTCTTCCTAGGAGAGAACACATTCAACCTTTGACTATTTGAGTCTGGTTTGTTTAATTTAGCATAATGTACCCCAGCTCCCTTCCCTTCCCAGCAAGTGCCATAATTTCATCCTTCTTCATGACTGAGTAAAACTCCACCATGTACATACACCACACTTTCTTTGTCAATTCATCTATGGAAACTGGGTCATTCCATAACTTGACTATTGTGAATTGCACTGCTATAAATATTAGTGTGCCTATATCACTATAGTGTGCTGGTTTTTTTTCTTTTACATAAATAGGAGTAGGTTGTCTGGGTCATTTGGTTGTTTCATTCCTAGTTTTTGAGGAAGCTCCACACTCCTTTCCAGAATTACTGTACTAATTTACAGTCCCGCCAGCAATGTATGAGTGAACCATTTCCTCCATATCCTCACCAGAATTGTTATTTGTATTCTTTTTTGTTGTTATTTGGAATCTTGGTGATAGCTGTTCTAACTTGAGTGAGATGAAATCTCAAAGTAGTTTTGATTTACATTTCTATGATTGTTAGAGATGTTGAATATTTTTTTCATATATTGGTTGGCAATTTGTATTTCTTCTTTTGAGTAATGTCTTTTTAGTTCATTGGCCCATTTATTAATTGAATTATTTGTTTCTTGGTATTGAGATTTTGAGTTCTTTATATATTTTAATCTCTGACCAGACATTAAAATCAGCCAGTTAGAGATCAGGGCGACAAAGATTTTCTCCCATTCTGTACACTCTCTTTTTATTTTTTAATTATTTACTTTGTTATGTAGAAGGTTTTTTCTTTAATTTGTAGTCATCCCACTTATACTTCTTGGTCTTGTTTCTTGAGCTATAGGAGTTTTCTTAAGGAAACTGGTACCTCATCAACATGTTACAGTGTTGGCCCCAGGTTTTCCTCTAGCATTTTGTTTCTGGTCTAATTCCTAGGTCTTTTCTCCTCTTCAAGTTGATTTTGATGCATGAGAGATAGGGGTCTAGATTCACTCTCCTATATATGGATATCCAGTTTTGCCAGCACCATGAGTTAAAAGGTTACCTTTTCTCCAATGTATGTTTTTTGACAACTTTTTTGAACATCAGATTACTGTACCTTTGTCAGTTTGTCTGAGTATTCTATTCTATTTCAATGGTCTTCTTGTCTGTTTTGATACTATCACCAGGTTGTTTTCGTTACTTCAGCTCTGTAGTTTAATTTGAGATCTGATTTTGTGATGCCTCCAGCATCACTCTTTTGTTTAGTGTTGCTTTTTCAGAGTACTTTTAACATTTCTCTATAATCATTGACAGGTGCAGTATACACTTCTACCAGGTATCTAGTCTATGATGTAAGTCATAAAGTGCAGTTAAATAAACCATATTTCTTAAAATTTGACTCCTCCTAAGCCAAGAATAGAAGTAATACATTGAATGACATTTAAATGGTAAACGATGCATGGCTGAGTACTTCCATCCATGAAGATGGAAAGTCATGAAGGATGGAACCCTTGGAGAAAACTGGCCCATGAAAATCTGTCCTGGTTGTGAACCAGCTACTTAATTCAGTCTTCAGGTTATGCAGTTTTCACTTTTTTGTAATGTATATATAGCCTACTATAGTCTGCATCCAAGAAATTTTACCACTCTCTTACAAGGTATATTAGATTGTTTTTTATTTAATTTATTTATTTTTCTTGAAAGTGGGAAAGATACTTCCTACACTTTTTCTTTCCTAGAGAGTAAGCTGCATGTAACTGTGTGTGTAGTCTTGTTATGTCTTGTATCCTTGGTCTTCTAACATTGTTCAGTTGAGTGTCTCTAAAGTACGCCAGTTGGCAGGGTGTGATTCCCATCTCCTCTGGGGCAGTAGGATAGAAAGGACTATTTCTGTCTATGTACCTTGTAGCAGGGCTCAAGAATCTGCTCATCATCTTGGCCTTCAGCTTTGATTCCCAACTGCAAACCTCCGTGTACTTCTTCCTCTTCAACCTGTCCTTAGCTGGTATCTGTGTGATCTCTACAGCCATCCCCAAAATGATAGTGAACACCCAAACTCACAGCAGAACCCCCTCCTACATGGGTTGCCTGACACAGATGTTTGTTTTTTTCAATTTTGGATGCATGGGTGATCTGCTTCTGACTGTGATGCCCTATGACCACTTTTTGACCATCTGTCACCCCCTGCATTACTCAGTCATCATGAATCCTCTCCTTTGTGGCTTTCTAGTTTTGGTGTCTTTTCTGGTTTGTCTCTTTGAATCCCAGCGGCACAATTTGATTGCATTGGAGATTACCTGCTTCAAAGATATGGAAATCACAAATTTTTATTGTGAAAGAAAGAAAGAAAACCAGTGACTATTATGCACCTCTCAGATCCTTGGTCTTTCCTGTTCTGGTACCTCTACTAATAACATAGTTTTGTATTTTATTGGTGCCATATTTGACTTTGTTTCCATCTCAGAAAACTTTTGCTCATAAAATTGTTTCCTCTGTTTTGAAAATCCTTTCCCCAGTGGGAAATATAAAGCCTTCTGCACCTGTGGGTCTTACCTATCAGTGTTGGCTTATTTTATGGCACAGGCTTTGGAGTGTACCTGGGCACAGATGTGTCTCATTCTTCAGGAAGAGTGCAGTGGCCTCTATGATGTACACAGCTGTCACCATTATAGCTCAAATACTTTACAGCCTGAAGAACAGAGATATTAATAGCACCCTGAAAAGGCTTTGTAGTAGAACATTCTAGCCTCATGCTTAGTGACATCCATTTGATATGTAATTTGGAAAAACAAATATACAACATCTAGACCTATAAATCCTAATTTTTTGGTCACATTATGTTTTGTAACATATTTTATTTCTTGTTTCATATGGAATTGTGATCATAAGTGTTGGGGGTATAGATTAATGGGGCATTTTGAAAATGCATATATAGTGTCAGTTTTGAAAGATGAAAAGTTCTGGTGTTGGATCATGGTGATATTTTTACAATATGAGTTTAATTGATGTCACTTAACTGTGAATGGTACAAATTATAATTTTCTTTGTGTATATTTCACCACAATTGCAAATGCAAAAAAAAAATCAGATGGGTCCTGAATGAAAAGAAAGAAAGAAAGAAAGAAAGAAAGAAAGAAAGAAAGAAAGAAAGAAAGAGAGAGAGAGAAGGAAGGAAGAATGGAAGAAAGGAAGGAAGGAAGGAAGGAAGGAAGGAAGGAAGGAAGGAAGGAAGGAAAGAAAGAAAGAGAAAGAGAAGGAAGGAAGGAAGGAAGGAAGGAAGGAAGGAAGGAAGGAAGAAAAGAAAGAGAAAGAGAAGGAAAGAAGGAAGGAAGGAAGGAAGGAAGGAAAGAAAGAAAGAAAGAAAGAAAGAAAGAAAGAAAGAAAGAAAGAAAGAAAACCAGTGACTATTATGCACCAATGTCCTCCCAAGTACAGAAAGACTACAAAACATTTTGTCAATATTCATTTTTATTTTCTTTCTCCATTAATGTTAGGAAGTCCTGAAAAAATAGAGTAGCTTGTTTCAACTTGCATTGATTTAAGCTCTGTTCATTAAGCATGCCCTGTTGTGTATTAGTAAATGATTGACTTGTGCCTCCAAATTTGTCTGATGGTTCTAATACAGTGGACTTCATACCTGTTTCTCCTTCTCCCATGAGGAAACTCCTGTCTCAATTTGTACTCATCTCAATTCTGTGGACATTGTCAAAGTTGACATTGGAACCTGGCAGGGGAGGGACATCAGAACTTCACTCCCTTGTCATGACCCAGGAGAAATGAAATGGAACTGAGTCAGTGCTGCAGGAGTTGATGGAGATGTCAGAAGCACCACTTCTTCACTATATGGCATTGCCCACAATCACTGTGTCTTCAAAACACTTGGTGACTTGAATTTGTACTTCTATCCCTTTTCCATAGAACTAAAGCAGGTTGAACTGGCACATTTTATATCTATGTCATGGTCACCTGGGCCTATAATTCCACTTTATAGCCCCAACAAATTCATTCAAAGATCATGGCAGAGATTTCCATGGATATATAAAAAAAGTGGCACAAAGATAAAAGTGCGGCCACACATTATGAATGGGACTAAGACATATTGTAGAACTCACATAACTCCAGACTCCAGTGCTTTTGGGGATTCTTTATTTGAAAAATACCAAAAGAGTCCAATATTTATTAACTTCCAGATTTACATTGGGTACCACTCCTGGAATGAAGAAGGTATTGTTCTCCATGTTTCTATTAAACATATGAGCAAAAACACTTGGGGGATTTAACACTTCCAGTAGGTCAATGAGAGTAAAATGTTCACATCCAAAAGGGCTGTCTTTAGGAGTCAAATAGAAATATTATTCAAGATGAAATTTCTTGGTAATTTATCATGGAAGGATTATTACTAAACAGATTGCAGGAATATGTGAATTGGACAACCTCATAATTAGAGGGTATAGTTGATAAAGCTGTTCTCTTTAATTTGGACAACAATATACAATTTTACTAGTAAATATGCATCAATTGTTGGAAGTAAAATAAATATCCTCCACCTACATAAAAATGCAAATTTTACTTGTGTGATGTGGAAAGAGACGCCAGAATTTCTAAATGACTGTTGTAATAATAAACTGAAATTTTAAATGATCTCCCTCCATTGAATTAGATACTGTGCCTCAGTTCAAGCATTTAGTGTAGAGATATGTACTTTAAAAACACAGTTAAATCTGCATGTTGATGTAAACCAGTACGTCTCAGAGTAAGAGTTGTTTGTTGTGGGATTAGAGGAAAGATGGACTTTTAATGGACTTTAAGTTTCAGTTTTGGAAAACATTCTGGAGAAGGATGGTGGTTGTGATGGTTGCAGGACCATGTGAATGTAATTCATGCCTCTGAGCTGAGCACTTGACAAGTCGAAAATGAAATTTCTTTCAATTTTCAATTTTGTAAGAAATAATAGAAATAAAAATAAAATTAATATTAACAGAAATGAAATATCCTCAGTAGAGGACAAGTGAAAGACATCTTTGTATATTCATTTTCTCCTTCCCTCCCTCCATTCATATTGTGAAGTCCTTAGAGTTTGTGATAACATGGACCAATTTGGCTAATTATGAGCTCTGTGCACAATAATTTGAAGGTGATCAAAGTCATCAAAGCATGAGCTAAATATGGTTAAATTGGTCTTGTTCTGTATGTTTTACCCAAATAAACATGGACATATAAAGAAGATAAATCACATATATAGATGTGTGAAATTGTATAATACATACAAGCATTCTCCTAAGTAGAGGGAGGGCCCAAAACTTTGGTGGACATTCATTTTCATGTCTTCTTTCAATGTAATTACTAGGAAGTCCTCAGAGATTGGGATGACATGGACCAATTTGGCTAATTATGAGCTCTGTACATTTAGCTCCCAGAGTCATATAGTAGTCAATAAATAGCCTGTGCTGCAGCCCTTGGGCTTGATGGTTCTGGTCCAGTGAGCTCCGTGGTTGCTTCTCCCCTGTCTGCATCAGGAAGCTCCTACACAACACTGTACTCATATGACTCCCAAGAACAGAGAGCCCTGGCTGTCACTGGGCAGCTGGCATGGGAGGATCTTCGGATCAGCACTCTTTGGTCACAACCGAGCAGAGAAGCAGCATGACCCAGTAAATGGAGAGAGAGCCCTGTAGGTGGGACACCCCTTGGAAGGATTAATTCCTCATCATGATAACAAAGATGACAGCTTGGTAGCCAGAAGGGAGGATAATAAAATGCAATGTTCCAGCTTTGGATCTGTGAAGGGTTATGCTCATGTTTCTGGTGCTGGGATCTGAAATCTTATTCAAAATTTGCTTTCCATCTACACTGGTTTTACTTCCCCTAGAAATCCTATCCACTATTCTAGAAAAGCAGGTCTTCTATACTTTTACCAAAACACTCCAAAATGACTCTGAAGGTGACAAATGAAAGAGGATGGCCCTAACCAAGGTGGGCACTGAGATAGTGCTCCTGTAGCAGTTTTCATTACCATGTGTCATCTTACCTTAGCTATACGTGTCCACTTCACAGTTATGTTTACAGAAAATAAAAGATTAAATTTATGTAACATGTATTAGTTTGCTTGGTAGGAAAGATTGCTTCTGTGTTTGGATTGAGCTACTCGATTGCAGACACAGGGCTTCATACCAGGAGAATCCTGACAGGGTGTCCACTCAGCAACCTCACCTGTCACTCATTTTACTTTTTGTCACTCCAAAGGCAGACCTCTTGCTCACTGTTGTCTTCCTTCACAGGGAACAGCAATAGGTGGCATCCATTATAGGAAGGATAGCTAGGGATCACAAGAAATGATTACAGAAGGTGCAGGAACACAGTAATTCAGCACAGATTGCTCTCTTGCCCCCCTTACACATTTGCCAAGCAGCTGGCCACATTCTCTTTCATGCTTGTTTTATTTTTTTTAAATCATCCCTCATTGTTCCTGTGACAGGCATGTTGTTATTGTCCTGAGACTCAGCATCACCATCTGATAGAATTTCTAGTTTATTAACTGTGTTGAGTATTTATTGAACAGAAAATAGGTGTTCTTTATGGAATTAATTTGTGAGGTATGTATAAAAAAGGGAAACATGAAATTTAGATGTTATTATTTATAATGAAAAGTTGTAGATATTCTTATTTATAATGACAATTTCATACCATTCAATTAAAATATCCTGTCTCCTGAAGTTACCATTTTCCTGTTTCATGATGGGGCATTGTATTTTTGTCTCTGTACATGTATGTGTTGTGTATTTGGAGAAATAAAAATCTCAATTCTGATTACCCAGGTTTTCTGCTTTGCCTGGTACAGAGGAAGCATAAAAAACACTGTTTACTATTGAATTGCCTAATCCTTCATTCACAAAATGCCCATAGTTAGATTGTTTTAACCATACAGAGCTGTCCTCTCTGCATTTATATATTTTTCAGGAAGGTCTTGTGAAGTCAGAGACTAGTTTAAATAGCATCTTGCTTGTGTCTATATCATGGACACGCAGATGCTTTGTTTCCATGGAATATCATTAACCTCATTCAAATGTTAAAAGATGATGGCAGATATTTTGATGGGTAGGAAACTGGGGAAAGAGAGTGAAACAGAAGGGGCAGGATTGTTTTGCTGTTTGGGATGAGACACATTTCAGTTTCCAGTATTCCAAGTTTCCAGTGGCATTTCACAAATACATTCAACAATGACGTCAAGACTTCCAAAATGGTGAAATTCTTTATTTATTAACAGAAACCCAAGGACTAAGTGTTTATTAAATTCCAGGCATCTGTTTGGTAGAGAATAATATTCTCCCTATTTCCATTTAAGAAGCATGAACAATGAGAGGTGCAGAGACCCACACACCTTCTGCAAACAGGAGCAGGACAATGATAAGAGACTCAAGTGTTGATTTCCTGACTTCCATCCCAGGGCATTTCTTCTACTGCAGAAAAATGGAAATGTTTTTCCTATAAAAATAAAATTTCTTTAGGGAACATCAAAGAGAGAACATTACTAGACAGACAGCAAGGTTAATTTGATGATACATCTTAAGATTAAGAAGATGTAAGTTTAATAACTGATTTTTATTGGGACACAAATATAGGTGATTCACACTAATATTGTACATGCATTATTGTGGAAATCAAACAATTATCCTATCAACATAATACTTAGATGCTTTCACTTCTATGAAATGGAGAGAGGTACAAGAGTTTTGAAAGAATTCTCATACTAATAGGTGAACAAATTAAATGCAGTTTATCCTTCAATACATCAGATGAAAACTTTCAAGTAGATGTATGTACTTCACAGAATCTTAAAGTCACATGTTAATGTAAACTAGTACATCGTGGAGCAATAGGCATTTTGTCCCAAACTAAATAGATGACCTTTAGGTATGTTCCCATTCTTCAGAAAACTGGTAAAGGATACATAAATCAACAATGGCATGGAGCACTGAAGGGAAATTATACCCACCAAATTCATGAGAGCAGCTGTGTCTGGGGTACAGGTGTGCAGGAGAATGGAATCATGCAGAGATACCAAGAACTCAAATATCATAGGAAGGAATTAAGATTTCTATCAAACATTAGTTCTGATACAAAGATCATCAGATTTTAAAATATGTGGTGAATATTATTGACAGTAGTAATAGTTAATATTCATGGATCATACTCTAGGTGCCAAGAAGTATTCTAAGTATTCTGATATAAAAAAATGCCAGCAATATCTTCAAGTTCTGATGCTGCTCAACTTGATTTTGGCTTGATTCAGATAATTGGAATATACATATTATATATATATATATATATATGAAATATATATATTAATTACTGATACTGAGAATCACTAGTTATTTTGTTTAGAAAATTATTTTTAAAAACTTTCTTACAACAACCATAGGAGGTGGGCAATTGTTATTCCCATTTTATAGATGACAGGACAGCCTGTGGTGTTTACTTTCCTTCTTATTCCTGTATCTTGCATTTTCCCAGTTAAATCTTAGTGAGATGTGACAATATAATGAACCCACGTTTCTTCACATAGCTGAAGGAAGGGAAATTGCAATCCATGCTTCAGGAGAGACTGATGTCTGTTTTCATCATTTTTGGATGCATGGATGATCTGCTGCTGACCATGATGGCCTATGACTGCTTTGTGGCCATCTGTCACCCCTTGCACTACTCAGTCATCATGAACCCTCGCCTATGTGGCTTCCTACTTTTGCTGTCTCTTTTAATTAGTCTTTTGGACTCCCAACTGCAAAATATGAGTGTCTTAAACTTTTCCTACTTCAAGGATATAGAACTTTCCAATTTCTTTTGTGACCCTTCTCAACTCCTTAATCTTACGTGTCCTGAAACTTTCTCCAATACCATTGTCAAGTGCTTTGTTTTTGCCATATTTGGTTTTATTCCCATTTCAGGGATCTTTTTCTCTTATTACAAAATTATTTCCTCTATTCTGAGAATCCCATCCTCAAGTGGGAAGTACAAAGCCTTCTCCACCTGTGGGTCTCACCTGGCATTTGTCTGTGTATTTTATTGAACTGGCCTTGGAGTGTACCTGGGCTCAGCTGTGTCACATTCTCCCAGAACAGGTTCAGTGGCCTCAGTGATGTACACAGTCACACCCATGCTGAACCCCTTCATCTACAGATTACGGAATAAGGACTTAAAAAACTCCCTGAGGAGGCTGTGCAGCAGATTGTTCTGATCGCAGGATCTGTGGCATCCAGTTATAGGGTATGTTGAAAAAATGTGGCAAAATTAAACATGTAGTCTGGTCAAGCCTGCTTCCTTAGTAACATAGTTTGTGTAGTTTAATGCCTTTAATTTCTCATCTTTTTCATGGTGAAATGGTGGTGGTATCTGAGCATTGGGGAGGGAGAAATGGGGAGCTCTTAAAAAGAATAAAAATAACTCAGCTTGGGAACATAAAAAATTTCTGAAGATGTTGGTGATAATTGCAGAACAATGTGAAAGTAATTAATGTCACTAAGCTGTGAACTTGACAACAGTGAAAATGTAAGTTATTAAAATTTAAATTGTACAATAATAACCATGGAAATATAAAATAAATGATTCTTCAAAGAAATGAACAGAGTGAATAACACAAATGAGTTTCCTCTTCCATAAAGGTAAAGCTGAGAAATATGTGTGCACATACATTTCCTCTTCTTGCTTCTACTCTTGCTAAGTCCTGATATATTGGAATTTTATAGATCAAATTGGCTCCTTATGAGCTCTGTGTATTAAACCTCCCAGGTCATCACTGTCAATAAAGGTCTGTTTCTCCAGTGCTTCAATTGAAGGTCTCAGGTCCAGTAGAATCCAATAGGACAAACATGCATTTTGGGTAGCCAGATGGGAGAATAATATGCCAAATTTCACTTATGAGGATTGTGGGTTTATATATGTGGGTAAATACATGTATGTGGTGGTAGATATCTCTGTCAATGTTTGGTATCCTCACCTACTGGTTCTACTTCCCATACACTATCACTCAGAATAGCAGGAAATATGTCCCTTTAAACTGTTTTCTAAGTACTCCAAAAGATTCATGAAAGTGTTGATGGTGATGAAGAGGAGGATGGTACCTATTATATCTCAAGTCCTTATTGAGAGATTCCTGAGTGCCAGGCTCTGAGCTATGAGTTCTCCTTAGATTATCTGAATTCATCTGCAAAGTCTTCCACATGATGTAAGTGCCACAGTAATTTATTTTAAGGAACACAAAGGAGCCCAGCATTTTTAGGTAACTTGTGTTAGTTGTATAGGTTTAATAGGCTTAACCCATGTTCGAACTGAGCTGTCAGAGTAGAGACAGAGGACATCTGAAGGGACAGTCCTGGCAGGTTGTCTCCTTCATCACCCATCCATCCATTTCACTTTCCTGCCACTGTTAGTCACTGTGCACTTCCCTTTGGGATTTCTGGCAGATTTCAAAGTCAAACAGTGGGCCATATATACTGTCCCAATTCAGGAAGAACGACTGAGATCAGGGACAATTTCAGATGAAGAGAAAGTACACCATCACTCAGCACTGACTTCTCTCCTTCCCCCACTCTTCTCCACCTCAGTCCCAAAGATGATTGTGAACATCCTAACTTATAAAGGTTAATTGGGGTACAGCTACAAGGGTTAAGGGGGAAGCTAGTAAAGAGGCAAGCACACAGGATGGTGAAGAGCAAGAAGTGACTTCCATGGGAAAGCTAGTCCAGTTTTATTATCTATTCCAGGGTCACATCAAGTTACCTAGGTTACAAAGAACAGTTGGCTTTGCGCATGTGCAGGTCACATAACTTGCTTGCTTCTTGAAGTCCACTACTGCCAAGTGTTATAATAAGATGATATCTCCAGGCCTCAAAGACAGAAGAGTTGCAGAGCATTTCCAAGCCATTCTAACAGAGCACTTTTTTTGTCCTGAGGAGTTTGCTCAACTCACAGGACATTCACTCTTCTGTACATTGACTGACCTGAAATTCCTACAACTCTTCCTTTTGGTATTGTATGGCCTTTTGAATAGACATGACTTGTCTTCTGTTTAAGGAAGGTGGAAGGAGAAAGCAAGGCAAACATTGGCAGAAACAAGCACATCGTAATAAAGCAAGTATCAATAAATATCCTCCAATAAAAGCTGTTAGACCCATGTATAATTTGGTAACCCTGAGGTTAACCAATCTAATAAATCTCAACCTCCATCATCTTGTTCTTTTTTACAATGTCTTTAGTATTATCCAATTCTCTTTGAATGGGGTTACTATTATCAGTTAAATTGAAACAACACATATTATTAAATTGTTGGCAACCCTTATAATGTAGCAACAGCAGATAATCAATAGAAGCCCTGTTATCAAGAATTTCTATTAGGTAAAGGGGCACCACCAACATGGTTACAATAACAGTCAGCATAGTTGTAAAATTTTGCATAAGTTTGGAAAACAGAGCTGTAATAAAATTTTCTGTGGTACATTCTAAACCTATCTGGGCTAGCAGTTGTTGATTGAGCAAACGTTATCGAACTATTTATGTCCCCCCAAGTCACTAGATGGTTAGAAGACTGAGAATCTTTTAGGCCTCTTGTTCTTGCTGGAGGTTCCTTCTTTGAATCAGGGTCCTCTTTATCCAGGGTCAAATGGAATTTAGGAATCGGATTGTGAAATCCTCAATGCCAGCTCGTGATGATTGACAGGTCTCACACACCTGGCAGGAATCCAGACAGGAACTATAGGAGTATAACAGCAACATATCCCTTTGCCCATGTAATTAAAGGTGTAGAGTCCTGCCAAGCAGGATTGGTGGGACTTGGTATTTTACATAGATCTTTGGTAGTGGTTCCTTCGGGGCACAGTGCCTGTCCAAGGCAGAGAACCAGATATGTGTATTAACGTCATATTGTATATTAAGAGCATTTACTGTGAAAAAGGCAATATTGCAAGCATTATTAACATGAGTAAGGCTAGGTCCCCTTTTGTGTTGTTGTTTTTAAAGGTGTATTTCAAGTGTGTGATGTGCATGTTCAACTAAGGCCTGTCCAGTAGGATTGTGAGAAATTCCATGGGTTAGAATTATATTCCATTGATTAAAAAACTGAGCAAAGGCACTAGAAGAATAAACAGGGGCATTTTCAGTTTTTAAATGATGAGATTTACCCATGGTGGCAATGCAAAGGAGCACATGAGAGATACAGAGAGAGAGACTTTCTCTGTACCATGTACACTGGTCTATATAGGGCCTGAGGATGTATCTATGGTAACATGTAAGAAGGAATGGGGTGGAAGGGAGGAAAATGAGTCACATCCATCTCTCAAAGAACATTAGAGTATAAACCTCGAGGGTTTACAGTTTCCCAAATAGGGGAAGGGAGGACGTGCAATGAGAGCAGTTATTAATGATGAAACGAGCCTGTTGAGAGGAAATAGAAAAGTTTTCCATTAAGGAATGAGCATTTTGATGAAAACACTGTGTGATTCCACGGCATCTGAAAAGAGAGGATGAAGTGATTTCATAGCAGCATCAGCGTGAGCATTTCCTTCAGTGAGCAGTCCAGGAATCTTAGTGTGGCTGTGTATGTGAGCAAGAAATAGTGGAGCCATACGATCCTGTAAAAGAGATTGGAGAGCAATAAACAGGGATAGCAGATTAGAGTTCAAATGAGGGACAAGATTGCAGAGGAATTATGAGGCATCAGTTTGGCTATATACTGAGAATCTGTGATGATGTTTAAGGCAGGGGGAGACATATGAATAGTCAAAATAATCACAGCTAATTCTGCTCACTGAGGAGAATTATCTGTGTAATTATCAATCCATTTTTTTATCAGTGAATGTAGATATCATACCCCATTGTTTTCCTCTGTCAGTATAGACAGTAATCCTGCTGGAAAGTGGAATGGATGAGTTTATAGAACAAGGAGCATGAGAGACTTGACACAACAAGGAAAGACATTCATCCAGAGGTGCACAGAAAGCAATAGGAGCTAAAAAATCAGTTAAGACAGCTTGATAATATGAAAAAAACTGTAAATACGGTCAATGTAAAGTCTTCCAAAAGTAAGATAATGTACATGAATATCTGTTCCTTTAAGAGATAAAATATGATTGCAACCATCTGAGAGCAATTGAGCATACATATTAGCATAAGGAAGAACATTTCTTCCTGAAAATTAAGGAGAACATAACCACCGTATTATACAAAATTTTGATTATGAATGGCAACAACTGCAGCAAAGGCATAAGGATTTCCCAGAAAGAATATTAGAGATAAAGGAACATTGAGTGTTGGGATTCTATATAAGAACTGTAGCTAACTTCTCATTAACACACTGAAGAGCTGTAGTCAGTGCAGGAATTAACTGGAAAAAACTGGTGGGATTATGTTGTTTTTTAACAGCTGAAAAAAAGGTGACAACATATCAGAAAAGAAATATATAGTTGAGCCCAATTCAAATGTCCTAAAAATTGCTGTAAATGAACGAAGGAAAATTTAGAAGGAAGAGTCAGTTTTGGAATATGAGGAATGGAATAACATTGGAGTATCTTATGTCCTAATTAGTTAATAGGGAGTTGTCATTGAATTTTTTCTGAGGCCACATGGAAGCCAGATTGTAATAGAATGTGTTGTAATTTAGTTAAAGTATCTTCTGTAAGTATTGACTCAGTAATCAAAATATCATCCATATAATGATAACCAAGAATATGTGGGAATAATTTTCAGAAAGTCTGAAGAGCCTTATCTACAAAATTTTGACATAATGTAGGACTATTTAACATACCTTGAGGAAGAACTTTCCCCTGATATCTATCAGCAGGCTTATGATGGTTGAAAACATGAACTGTGAAAGTAAATTTTTCTCGATCATCAGGAAAGAAAGGAATATTAAGAAAACAATCTTTTAAGTCTATTACATATAAGAAAATATCTTGAGAGATTAAATTAGGGTTAGGCAATCCACACTAAAGTGGACCCATAGGCTGTATACATTTATTAATTGCTCTTAAATCTTGTAATAATCTCCATTTCCCTGATTTCTTCATTATGATAAAAATGTGTGTATTCCATGAACTGGTAGAAGGTTTAATATGTCCCAATTGTAACTGTTCTTCACCGAGGGCCTCTGTGGCTGCCACCTTCTCCTTAGACAATGGCCATCGTTCTACCCAGACAGGAGTGGTGACCTTCCATTTTAATGGTAAGGTGGTCAATTCCACAGAGGGCCCTATAAAAAAGGTGACTCCATAGACATTTGTGATTTGAGTAAGATGCCTCTGCCCCATAT
Organism: Sciurus niger; assembly: GCA_020740815.1. Classification (NCBI taxonomy): domain Eukaryota; kingdom Metazoa; phylum Chordata; class Mammalia; order Rodentia; family Sciuridae; genus Sciurus; species Sciurus niger. The sequence continues at coordinate 134,039 of JAHUXG010026197.1, forward strand.
AGGAAAGGGAATTGCCGTAATGTGTGTTTGAATGTGAGGAATAACTTGTTGTGGGTTGGGAGGGTGGAGCATCGCAACCATAGGGAGCTTTTAGATAACCCTGTGATTGACAGTCCATTTAAACAAAGGGATAATTTTTATCTGTTTTCAGTAATAGGTTAACATGCTCCTATAATAATGAAACCAAATCCTGCATTCCCTCTTTCATTTAGAGTTTGTTGGACAGAAATATAAGGAATGACAATTAATTGAACTATGGAGGATCCTTTGGGAGATTTAAGGGCATGTGAGACCAAAATTTAATGTATATTACACCAGTATAACCCTCAAATTTAATTACATATCAGTGATAACTCTGATTATTACATTAAAGGATTTAGTTTCAAATGTTCATTCCCAGAATATATAAGTAACTTGATATTACAAACTATGTGACATTAAGAGTGATAAAAAATGTGTTTAACTTTCACATATACAGTGTTGTGATAATAAAATCACTTAATTGAAAAGCTCTTTCAGGAGATATAATAAAATGTACTGATCAGAACCATATTTAGTCCATATTAATGGATAAAGGAAAGCTAATGGATCATTCAATATGTGGACTTTCCAAACTTAATTTGATTTTCATCATTAGCTGGAAATTATTAGCTGAGTGAATTGGAACAAAGTTTTGAACTCTTGGAACATCAAATTCTTCATTTTTAATGGTACTTAGTTGAAGGAACTCAAGGATGAAGCAGATAATGTACACATCTGGTAGGGAAATAGTGAACACAAATATCATCAACTACACTAATGCTGATGATTGACATCCATCCAGTCATGCCTTATCCTGAATGACTGACAGGCCATTGTACTTTTATGTTTACACAATGATTCCTTCTTTAAATCAACAGCAGGTAATTTAAATCATTTAGTTTTGCACTCAAATGTTAACTCAGTAAGGGCCAAGATTAGCACATCTCTTATCTCTCATCTATCTATATACACAAGAACCCTACTGCTTCCTTTCCTCTGGAGAACTTTGAATTATACAGATGGTGAACAATCTGTTGAACAATATGCAAAACACAGATGAGTCCATCTCTGCCATTATTCTGCTAGGCTTCCAGTCTTTGGAAAGAGTCCTGCTTCCCTTTTTCAGTGGTTCCATATTCAATGTGCATTGGGGAAATCATTTACTGTTTTCCAAGAAAAGGTAGAGACAATCTGAGATCCATACACCCAGTAACTTCTTTCCTTGCCAGAAATCAAAACCAAATAAAGAGATCTCTAAGCATTTCCCAGAGATAAAATATAAGGTTTGTTTGTGTTTTATCAGGACTGTTAAAGGATCTAGATTTCTGAGTATTTGTAAGATAAAGAATCATGAAATGAGGACTGAGATTGAAAAAGTTCTACAAATAATTAATTGTAAAAATGTGAGGGCAGAAATTTATGTACATCAAAGAGTCTGAAGTCAGGGTCATTTTTCTTCCGTGAGGAAAATTAAGAAGAGCACAAAACAAATGACTCATTTACTGCACAAACATAGCTCTTCTTAGTTTCATTCAACATATTCTTTAAATTACATCATGATGGGGATCCTAGTGTCTGATCCAATTTAATAACTTTGAAATAACTGTTATTTAATATTAAAATTTGCTACCATCAAAATGTATTCAAAGTTCTTTATATCAAGTATTTCCCCAACTAATCCAGCTCTGAACTCCTCCTACTTGATTTCATGCTCCTGGCAAATTTGATTTCAAATTTTTTTCATGCACAGGTAAAGAGCATCCTCTCTTACTTATCCAACTTAATGGTTCATGAGTTCAGGTTTAAACATGTCCTCAATGACACATTGATCACTGAACATGTCACCGTGAGCCATGAGGGCCTCATGGGTAGAACAGGGGAGGTTTCCAAGATCATAATTCCCATGCAGTCTATTCTATCAACTTTGAAAATGGCAGTATAAATGTAAATCATATTGACGACTTCACTAGGTGAGAACACAGGTGCTGTCCACTGGCTTGCATTCTGGAGTGAGAGGAGCACCTTCTCAAAAGTATCCAAATCAGAAGTCACTGGTTGTACTTGCTGTGACAGGGAACAGAACGACTTCAACTCATTGTGATGTGTGAGACTCTGTGGCTGGAAGAGAACCAGGGCGGATGTTTTTGACTCCAGGTGCAGGAGCAGCATAATAGAAATATCCAGTATAGAGGGGAGATAGGTCGCCCATCTGCCAGGTGTTCTGTAGGGAAATTGGACTGAGAGACTATTGGTTTGGTGGTTGGGGGACTACACTGGCAAGCAGAGGGACATGTCCACCATCTTGGGGTGCTTAGGGGTCAGTGTCTTGATAATGGACTAGGCCTGGCCCTTTTTGGCTCTGTCACTTACTCGCTGGTACCAACAGAAGTCTCCTGGCATTTTTTAAATTCCCCATGTGTTCCTGTGGAAAGTAACTGAGAGAGGCCTCTTTCCATCATTCTGAAAGGACCTAAATCCTCCTGTGACCAGGTGAGTTGGGTCAAAAACAGATCTTTTCCAGGGGAGCCATGAGATGGCTGCAACTCCGGCCGACCCCTGATTCCATCCTTGTTTGAAACATTTGAAGGGAGTAGAAAGTCAACAATGACGGTATCAAGAATTGAACTTTATGTTATACCAACACATATCACTTTGGGAAAAAAAAACTAGAATTGGATTGTTATTTGTATTGTTAAATAACATAAATCACTAGTGCATAATACCTGAAACTACAGGAGAGTAAGATGAAGAATAAAATAGGAAGCCCTTTAGAGACCAAAAATATCTGAATTGCACTAAGGGAAATTGCATCAGATTCTTTTTCTATATTGTATAATTCTCCCTTATTTACACAATTTAGGCAAAACATTTTTAGAAATAAAAAAATACATTTTGGTTTCTTTAAATAATAGCAAAAACATCAAAGAAAGAATTTTGGATGTATTCACTACAAAGCAGTGTTAAATGTATGATATGCTCACCCTGATTTGAACATTACCCAATATAAATGTGCATCAAAATATCACATGGTAACCCATAAATATGCACAGTCTTTTGTGTCAATTTAAAAGAGACATTTTATATTACCATCTCTGAAATTTCATAATGAAAATGCAGAGTACAGTCAAGCTTCCTGTAAAGAGGAAACCCTGAGTATATAATGATTATTTTCTTTTCTCCTCTACTCATATGAATGTAAGTAAATTATATTATCCCATTAAAAGGAATGGGTTAAGCAAGGTACAGTGGTGCATATGTGTAATTCTAACTACTCAGGAGGTTGAGGCAGGAGGATTATAATTTGAGATCACTCTGAGAAACTTAGTGAGATCCTGTCTCAAAAATGAAAAGTAAGAGGATTTGGAGACGTATTTCACTGGTAGACACTTTCCTAACATGTTCAAGGTCCTTGTTTCAGTCCAAAGCAATACAAAAAATACAGACTAGCTGAATGATTAAAACAGAAAGATATAAGTTGGTTGAAAGGGCAACCCTCTTCCAAAACCCAAGAAATTCATCTTACTAGTAAAGTCAGGAGAGATTGATCTGGGTGTGGTGGTATATGCCTGTAATCCCAAGGACATAGCAGGCTGAAGTTGGAGGATTTCAAGTTCAAAGCCAGCCTCAGCAACTTAGTGAGGCCCTAAACAATTTAGGGAGACCCTGTCTAAAAATAAAAAAATAAAAACTTCGAGGGATGTGGTTAGGTGGTTAAGTGCCTCTGGGTTCATCCCCAGAAAAGACACAAGAGATTGAAAGGAAGGGAAAGAAATAGCTTATTCCACACAGGTAGAGCCAATAGCGCACAGGACAAATTATGCTCATAGCACAAAGACTTTGCTGTCAGAGAAAAGTCATTAAGCCAAAAATTGTTAGAAGAAACAAGGAAGTTCATTCTATGATGATGGAAGAATCAACTCAGCAAATGATCAAAGATTTATAAATAGAAATATATCCAAAGCAGGATCACCCATATATAAAAAGCATATATTAGATACAGGGAGAGATCAACCCCATTATACTAATAACATATTTTAGCATATGAGGAAATTAGATGCCACACTTTCATCAATGAACAGATCATCCAGACAAAAGATTATCCCAGAAACTTGTAGATTAAAATGTGGTATAGAACAAAGGCACCTTGCAGACATTTATAGACCACTTTGTCCAAGAACAAGATAATTCACATTCTTCTCCATGGCAGGGGAAATGATCTTCAGAATAGGTGATCTCTTAGGCCACAAAATAAGAGTCAGAATATTTAAAAAATAAAAATCATATTTATTCTCTCACCACAGTGGAATAACATTGATGTGTATCAATAAGAGAAATGACACAAATACATAAAAATACGTACAGCGTAATGTTCTTTCAAAAAGTGGGATGGACTCAGGTCCCAGGTTATTGTGGAGCCCGACCTCATGGTCTTCCTTCCAGAAACTGAATGAGAAAAAATACCTCATATAAATATTATTGGGATTAAATAAATTTCTACATGTAGAAAAAGAAGCAGAGTCCTGAGATGGTGAGCACTTTGACCTTAATGCCACTCCTTCTAGGGAAAACAAGTAAGAAGCAAATCAAGGTGAAGAACATGAACAATCAAGAAATAGATTGATAGAACATCATGTCAGCACATAATGTAGGTGTTTAAATCTTGCTGAAAATCACAGGACTGTCTGCAATGATACATTCCAAACTTGAAACTTTAAGGACCACATATAGGGAAGAAATGTTCAAAAGGAACTACAGAGGCAGTTTTTGAGAAGAAAAAAAAAAACACAAAAATATGTGGAAGAAAAATCATAGGTACTTTGAGGATATAGGTAATTAAGCATGTCAATGAGTGGAGAAAAAGAGCCAGGATATTGATATTCACATTCACCTTAAGGGTACACACTATCCTTCAAGAACAAGAGGCTGCTCTGCTGAGGATTCTCCCAAGGGCCCCCTTCACATCCTTGTTCCTCAGGCTGTAGATGAAGGGGTTCAGCATGGGGGTGACCACAGTGTACATCACTGAAGCAATTGTGCTTCCCTGTGGAGAATGGACCACAGCAGAACTGAGGTAAACCCCAAGTCCTGTTCGATAGAACAAGGAGACCACACAGAGGTGGGAATCACAGGTGGAAAATGCTTTATACTTGCTCAGAGAGGAGGACATCCTCATTAAGGTGGAGACAATCTGAGAATAGGTGTAGAGAATCCCAGTGACAGGAAACACAATCAACAGGGCAGTTGAAACATACTTAAAGTTGATGCCAATGAGGGTATCAGAGCTGGCCACCTTGAAAAAGTTGAGCCACCTCACAGAAGAAATGAGGGATTTCAGTGCCAATGGAGAAGGTCAGTTGCTTCACCAGTAGAATATGATTCAGGGAGAAACATAACATGATGAGTCAACACATCAAAACCAGAAGGACACAGTGCCAGGGATTCATGATGACTGTGGATTTTAGAGGGTAGCAGATGGACACAAACCAGTCATATGCCATGACAGTCAGTAGCATATCATCCACTCCAACAAAAATCATGAAGAAATATACTTGACTGAGGCATTCTAAATAGGAAATCTCTTTGCTATGTGCATGAATGTTTTACCAGCATCTTTGGGATTATGGTAGATGTGAAGAAGATGTCAATCAAGGACAGGTTGGAGAGAAAGAAGTACATGGGGGTGTGGACGGTGGGAGTCAGAACTGACAGCCAGGATGATGAGCAGATTCCCAAGCACAGTGACCAGGTACATGGACAGGAACAGTCCAAAGAGGATGGGATGCAATTCTGGGTCCTCTGATAGGCACAGGAGGAGGAATTGGGATAGAACCGTTTGATTCTCCACTTTGTAGCTGGTGTATCTGCTTGAAGAGGTGTAAAAGCAAGGTGGCTGCCTAGCCAACTGGCACCTTGGCTAGTTACCACTTAACGATCTCATCCCTTGGAAGGAAGCCCCTTTAGTGAATTCTCAATATAACAGTGGTTCACTCAGCCGAGGTGCAAGCCATGTCCCATTATGTATTTTTAGTTCCAGGAAATTTTGGGATGCAATTTGAGATAATCATACAAGGATGGATTATAATTTTTTCCACTTCAGTCCCCAGTACTTCTCCTACACCCCCCAGCCTCTCCAACCCCATTGCTCTTCCTGTACTCTCCTGGTCTTCCTTCTATTGATTTACATATTTTAAAAAATTTTTAATTCATGCTTTATAGGCATACAAGGCAGGGAAATTCCCTGTAGTACATTTGTATATGTGGAGAGAATAATTTGGTCAATTTCATTGTACATTACTTCCCCTCCCCTGTCCCTCCTCCCACTCATCTGCTCTACTGATCTCCCTTCTATTTTCATAGAATTTCCTCTCACCGCTTTCCCTTTTAAATGTGTGTGATTCTTTACACTTCCTTTCATGTAGCAGAAATTTCTTCTCTTTGTATGTTGTAAACACTTTTACTGTAATTGTGCCATTTGAAATAATGGGCATAAACTAATTTTTTATTTGATTTGACCTTTCCAAAATAGTTGAAATTTCCTGTCTTTTCCTTGATAAGCTCCATGCTTCTCTACATTGGTGATTAAACATCGATGTTTTACACAAACCACCCTGACACTTCATAGTGATGTAACAGTTAATTCTTAATATGGTGAATATTTCCTTTCAAAAATGTGGTTATTATGTTCATGTTGTAAGATTTTAAAATGTCTGTGTTCAAGGTACAGTCTCAATAAATAATATCTCATTATAATCATTATCACTCTAATACTGTTTATCATAATTATTTTGGATGTCCATCTCTCCCAAGGACAGTCTAGAGTTATATTAAAAATTGGGTTTTTGAGTCAGACAGATGAGATGATGCAATTGTTCTGTGGTTCCTGTGTTACTATGGGCATTTCATAAATGTGAGCTTCTCTTCTTAAAGTCTCAGTGAATCTTTACTGTCTTGCACTGATCAACTTCCCTCAAATGTGACAGCTAACATGGATGGAATTCTTATCATTATAAACATAGCAGGTTTATTACCTCTTTTAACTGCCATACAGCACTTCTAAATAATGAAGACCTTTATGTTTCCTTCTTCCAGAGAATATCTTTTGGTGAGTTCTTCCAAGAAAAGGAAAGACATTGTGGACTGCATAGATAAGAGGAAGAAAAAATACACTTCAGTTAAACCATAAAGAAGACACAGAAGGGAGTCTGTGTTTGTGGTCTAGAGTGGGTGGGTAGTGTGTAAAATCAGCAGATGGTGGCAAAAATGTGTTTGAAGAAATTGATTTAATTGATTTAAACTATTTAAGAATTAGAATTATCCTATAAACATTAAAATGCAAATTAAAGATTTTAAAATATATATTTTTTTACATTCTGCAGGATAAAAATAAAAGTGTCAATATTTGAAGGCCTAAAGGTTGTCAATTAGTTCAAGAGAGAAAATCCTTGTTGAGGACCAATTTGGTCTGTGAAGATGGGTAGGAGGGTCGTCTCTGAAGTTGTAATGCCAGCCTGAGAGAAGGATGGGTCATTGCTAATCAGAGGAGGTAAGGGTCAGGAAATAACCCAGGCTGAAAGAATCAGAAAGTGTGGTTGTGAGCTTGGTAAAGGATGGGATTAGAACAGGACCAACCAGAGTGATGGGGAGCAGAGGACCAGGTAGGAGGAATGGAGTGTATGAGGCCCATGGTCAGATTAGAAGATCAGGAGAGTAGAGGAAAGGGACAGCAGGAGAAGGAGGGGATTGAAATGGAGCAAATTACATTCCATGCATGATTAGGGCAAAATGAACCCCACTATCATGTAAAATTGCAGTGAACTAATAAAAACATTAAAATATATGCATGTACTTAGTGTATCATTAAATGGAAATAAGATGTAAAAGTGGTTCTAGTGCTTATAAAGAGTTAAATAAAATGTGCTTCTATTAAAAAATAACACATGGTGATAAGGTAATACCAATTCTAAGAATGTAAGCTTTCTTAACCTAAGGATGTTTGTTGACATAAATCATGATGAAAATAGGTGAATATAAATTGAATTCATGATCAAAATAGAAAAGATGAATTTGAGACTATACAACAGCCATTTATGTGGTTAGCTTCCAGGGATGGGGCTACTGGTCAACAAAGACACCAAATACATTTTCCTAATAGTACAGAGTGATTGTTCTCAAACCACAGTCAACAGGTGTTCTTATATTAAAACACTAGAGTATATTTGTGTTAAATTCATGAATGTTTCTAGACAGTCCCCTCCAACTTAAATCATTTCATATTTTCTGAGCATTTAGAGGGATTGACACATGAAAAGAGGAATTGGACTGATTATAAAATGCCCTAAATAATGACTTTACTGGTAGATATTGTGACCCTAACGTGAAATGACAACTACAATAATAAAAACTAACAAAAGTTCTCAGTAGGTCAAATCTGTCAGTAAAAATAGTTGCAAAATACAATAGAAATTTCAACCAATTTTGAACAAAGCACACAAAACCTTCTGCATATAGGTCCTCAGTGAGAAACCATCCAATAAAGAATTAGATGCAAGAAGTCTCACAAGAGCCTGGAATTCATAGGAAAGCATGGTGACAAGTTTGGGACTCACCAGAATATAATTCTCATTGGAAAGAGGGTCTGTAATCCAAAGAGTAAGAAAAGGAAACAGAATAGCTGGAAGAGAAATGGAAATTAAAGTTCTTCCAATGTACCGGAACTCACTGCATTGACAACATAAATAGGAGGCTCCCCAGTATCATTTTGTAGAGGCAAAGCCCAGTACCCATGTTCTCTCCTCTTTTCCTTCTGATTCCACAAGACTCAGTGGGACACAGTGACTCTCTCGATGACTATCACTGAGGCTTTCTCCATGATCTGTCCCCAGGAAGACCACATGGGTTCGTATGAGGGCTGAGTTCACAGAATTAACATTTGAGGGACAATGTGGCACATTTATAGTTTCTGGCATCTCAAAGTTTCAGTTCTCAGAGCTCCTCATTAATCACTGGGTTGTCTTTCTGTCCTCCAAAAAATGCAGCTCACTTGAGGTACAAAGAGGTAGGCAGAGTGGAAATTGTTCAGTCAATTTTGTGTTTATGGAGGTAACATGGAGTGACACCAATTTATTTCCTTTGAGGAAAAAGTGTTTGGTTTGATTTCAGAGTCACAAGGCTTACTCTAAGCAATGTTAATTGCTACAAGGAAACAATCCCAGGAGCAGTATTTCTGTGCTGTACTTCCTTAGAAGAATACGTAGGGACTTTAAGGATCATTTGGTATTCACATTACTCAAATTGTCAGATAAAATTGTATGTACTTATTGTGTATGGGACACTCACTTATTTCTTCAGTCTGTGAAGGGGGATCCCTGTCCCTTTAAGAAACTCAGTGCCCACCCAGACCTGCATTTCCCTGCTCTTGTTCTGATTCCTTCTTTCGGACTTTGGAATGTAGAGCCTCTCTCTAATAAGAGTTGTTTCCTGGAGATTCTCCAACTCTTTCCCACTCTTCCTATAAGCTGTTGGCTCCTGTCACATTTCCTACACGCAATTGTTTATTCAACAAGCACACTTCAAAATCTTTACACATGAGATATTGTAAATTTTGCTCCATATTTTATTTTATTTTTCTGTTATATACCCTAACTAATTTTAATGGCAATTTTGACTTACATATAGCTCTTATTAGTTCTGTTTTCTTGCAGGAATCATCTCACTTTAATGTCCCCAAATGGCATCTACCCATATTGTAATTACATTTTTAAAAAATTTTTATAGGTGAAGAAAATTATACATAATACTAGGATTCATTGTTACATTTCCACACATGCACAAAACCTAATTTGATCAGTTCTATTCCTCTGTTTCCCTCAGCTCCTCCATCCCTCTCACCCCCTTTATATACCCTAGTGTTCTCATTTCTGTTTCTATGAGATCTTTTCCAAACTTTTCTTTCTGGCTTCACATATGAGAGAAAACATATGACCTTTGGATTTTTTAGCACAATGCTCTCCCATATATCCATTCTCCTGCAAATTACATAGGTATTTCTGATGTTCAATACTCAGTTCAGTTGCCTTTCTCATACTACCAGTTCCTTAAAATACACTTCCTCTCTGAGCCCACACATTTCTATTTCAAAGAAGACTCTTGTATTCACTTTCCATCATAAATTGGTTCTCAGTGCTGTTTTTATTTACTCCCATTCTGCTGACCATATTTTTATTATGGAAAAGGTGAAAGTTATTAACACACATATATCCTGAATATTCTACATGGTTTGGGATAGAGAAACCTTGAATAATTGAAATCCAGGTCATCAACTATATTCTGCAAATTAACTAAGCTTTTAACACAATACATACCACTCCACCATGTACACACAGGAGCACACACAGTCACACACTCCTTGCATGCATTCTAATGGATGTGCCTTTGTTTTCTCCACTTATCTGTGTAGTCCCCATGTTTTTCCTCTTCTTGGAAGAATTCACCATGTAGACATCATTGTCTGAAGGAAGGAGCCAGAGGATCTTCATTAACTGGAAATGCTCTGGGGAGCTCAAAAGAGGTAAGAAACATGTATTTGTAGTGATCACAACTCTGGCCTTGTGGCCTGCCACAGGTTAAGAAGGATATTTATTGATAGATGACAGCCATGCAGACACACTTATTGTGATGTACAAAGTGAAAACTCACATTTATGACTTGACTTTTGTATGCCCCAAAACTGTAGCAGAAAAGTTATAATCCTCATCTCACTGAAATTCTCTCTTCAACTCTACAGTGAACATTTTCAATCCCTGGTGGGGAGGTGAGGTAATTTCAGCTAAGAGAGTTTAAATAAGTTTCTCAAGGTCACACACATTATAAGCAGGTAGACCAAAACTCCATTCCAGGTTGTTGGATTCAAGAAGCCAATATCTAAATCACAACTCTTCTGTATCTTGTGAGAAATTACATATCCAAATTATTTATCCTAGATTTTACAGGAGGATTTTAATAATAATCAGTAATAATTATATAAGTCACATCTATGACTTATTGAAATTCTAACATATATACAGACACTTTAAAATTCCACAAAGAAGTAAAGAATTCATATTTTTTATAACATGATAAACAATTCTCTAGAAACTAATGCATAGTCCTAGAAAATGTCAAGTCATGGAATAAAAGTGGACCTGAAAGTCCGTGTTCAATAGGTATGGTGGGGCTTAGAGAATGAGCAGTGTGGGTGTTCACCCAAGAGTCATACTGTAAAGTGGCAGCTACCTCAGTAGCCCCTTGGCTGATCTTGAATGTTACTTCCCTCCACCTTTTACCCACAAGGTACACTAGGTACATGGGAGCACAGAACCACACAGCCATATCACAATTCCTCCTCCTGGGACTCTCAAAGGTTCTGGATCTACAACCCATCCTCTTTGGACTGTTCCTGTCCATGTACCTGGTCACTGTGCTTGGGAACCTGCTCATCCTCCTGGCTGTCAGCTCTGACTCCCACCTCCACACCCCCATGTACTTGTTCCTCTCCAACCTGTCCTTGGTAGACATCTGTATCACTTCTACCACCATCGCCAAGATGCTGGTGAACATCCATTCACAGAGCAAATGCATCTCCTACACAGAATGCCTCTCTCAAGTGTATTTTGATTGTTTTTCTTGGAGTATATAATTTCCTACTGTGATGGCCTTTGACCACTTTGTGGCCATCTGTCACCCCTTGATCTACACAGTCATCATGAATCCCTGGCTCTGTGTCCTCCTGGTTCTGATGTCTTGGCTCCTCATGTTCTGGATCTCCCTGAATCATATTCTGCTACTGAATTAACTGTCCTTCTCCATAGGTGCTGAAATTCCTCATTTCCTCTGTGAACTGGCTCAGCTTCTCAAGTTGGCTGGCTTTGATGCCTTTATCAATAACAACTTCACCTATTTGGCAAATGCCCTGCTTTGTGTGATTCCTATGACAGAGATCCTCTTCTCTTATTCTCAGATTGTCTCCACCTTAGTGAGGATGTCCTCCATTGAGAGCAAGTATAAAGCATTTTCCACTGGGGTTCCCACCTCTGTGTGGTCTCCTTGTTCTATGGAACAGGACTTGGGGTTTATCTCAGTTCTTTTGTGACCCATTCTTCCCAGAGTAGCTCCATTGCCTCAGTGATGTACACTGTGGTCACCCCCATGCTGACCCCTTCAGCTACAGCCTGAGGAACAAGGATGTGAAGGGGGCTCTGGGGAGACTCCTCAGCAGAGCAGCTTCTTGTCCTTGATGGATCATTGACCTCAGAACTTGGATCCTCAGCACTAAAGTGATGTTGTATGCCCCTACATCAAATGATGTGAATTTCAGTGTCCTCCCTAAAACACATACTGCATTTTCCCATCCGCAAAAGTTGAAAAGACTTTTGTGTGTATGATATTTTCCTTGTTTCTCTTCAACAACCCCCTTTTATATTATTTCCTCTGTATGTGTGGTCCTTAAAGTTCCATGTTTTCGTCAGTTTTCTTATAAGTATTCCTTGTATTTTTAATTTCTTTCTTTTTTCTTTTTTGATTATTAGGGATTGAACCCAGGGGTGTTTTACCATGAGCTACATTATCAACCCTTTTCATTTTTCATTTTGAGGCAGCATCTTGGTAAGCTGTAGCTGTCCTCAAACTTACAATTGGCCTGCTTCAGCCACTAGTGTAGCTGGAATTACAAGTGTGTGCCTCTGCTCCCAGCCCTAACTTGATGTTTAAAGCCCTTAACATAACAAGACTGACATGGTTGCCTCAAAAATTATCCTCTTAATGATTTTCAATTTTCTAACCACAGAAATAATGGATATTTGAGGTGCTGTCTATGCTAATAACCCTGATTTACTGTTTCTGCAATGTGTCCTTTATCAAAACATCCATCACATTTAACCCATTGAGATATACAATTGAGTGTCCATTTAAAATAAATTAAAACTAAAATTTATCCTTTTAAATGTTAATATCGTTCACCTTAACTTGATTGTTTTCATATTTTCCTTGGTGATAATGGAATGAAAAGAATACAATCAAGGCAAATTGCTTACCATATCAAAACCATGCTTATAGCTTTTAGACATGTAACTTTGTTTATTCTTTAAAATGTTTTTTTTAGATATTTTCTCTAATTCACCCTATTTCTGAGCAGGAGAGACAGTGAGATTAAGATTTACTCTAACTTTGCAGTGTCCTTACTTTTCATAAAATTGCTTGGATTTTCGACCTAACAGCTGGAATATACCTTGACAGTGGTTTGATCATTGGGTTCATGGTGATAGCCAAGGGGAAGTCTCAGATGTGGGTATGTCCATTGTGACTCCTGATGTTTTCTTTCTTTCTTTCTTTCTTTCTTTCTTTCTTTCTTTCTTTCTTTCTTTCTTTCTTTCTTTCTTTCTTTCTTTCTTCCTTCCTTCCTTCCTTCCTTCCTTCCTTCCTTCCTTCCTTCCTTCCTTCTTTCTTGTTTTCTGATTTTGCTCCCTTATTCCCTCCTTTCATATTTTGAACTCTTTCACTTTTAAAGTTAACCCAATTCCTTACTTCTTTTGGCTGAGTAATATCTACTGTATGAATACACAGAAATTGTTCATCCATTCATCCATTGGTGTCCATTTGGGTAATGTCCATCTTTTGAGTATTTTAAATAATGCTGCTATTGGTCTTCATGTGCATTTATTTGTTTAAGCATTTTTCAGTCCTTTGGGGAATATTCCTATGAGTGAGAATAAAGAATCATGTGATAGTACAGGGTCATATTTTTGAGGAATCACTAAAATATTTTTAAGAGTGGCTGATATATTTTACATTCACCACAATATCTCAGTTTTATAACATCATTCTTTGCTATTAATTTTTTTTCTTAAAAAAATGGAGTGGGGAAGGAGATTTCACCAAAACAGAGGTAAGAACAGTAGAGGAGATGAAGCTGATTGAGGAGGTGGAGAAGGACTGGGGAAAGGGAAGAACAGTGGACTGATTCCGACTGAACTTGTGTATGTGCATGCATGGATGTGGCATGGTTAGCCCCAGAATTGGGTGTATCCACAGGATACTAGTTTTTAAAAAATTTAACTACAAGTGGTTGAAGAGGTATCAGTGAAGGGGAGTTGGGAGGGTGAGTGCTGGGGACTGAATTGGAGTGGGTTGTGCTCCATGTTTTTGTGATTCTGTTAGGGTGTATCTTGATACTTCATATAACTAATAAGAAAATAATAGTAAGAATGCTATTATTTCTATATCATAGCTAATATTAAAATTAAACATGATCATATTTTAAAAATAATTCTTAAAACATTAATGTTTTATATGAAGTCATTACAATTTCTTCTGTAAAGCAAACACTGATGCAAATTTAAAAAGTTTCTGTTTTTTCAATAATGAAAAAAATGATACTCACAGTCTCCTAGTGGATGAGAAGTGGCATGTCCCTGTGCTTCTGATGTCCCTTTCTCTGTGACTGATGGAGCATCTCTGCTTAAGGTTGTTGGAGAGTTGTGGTCTTCTGTGGAGAAGTATTCTTTCAATCCCTTACTCTTCTGTAAATAGCTAGCTTGTATTTTTGAATTTGACTTGAACATATTTTGGACACTTGGTCCTTTTTGCTGTGCATTTTGACAATACTTGCCCATTATGTATGTTTTCTTTCCACCTATTTTTCTGGTTCACAATTACTATTATTAACAACAATAATCAGATTTGCAAGAGATTTCATGGAGTTACTTCTCTTGCCTCTCTGAGATTTCATGTCCTTCTCCAAGCTACAAAGGTCCCCAGCTTATGACTTCTGACAGCCACCACTTACTTCTGTGTCTTCCTTCTGTTCCTTTTGGAATCATTTGGAGTCCACCTGTGCATGAGCTCATGCAGTGTTTCTCTTTGTATGCTTGGTTCTTCCTCTAAACATGAAGTCTTCCAAGTTCCATGTCAGAGTAGGTGGTGGAATTTCCTTTTTTCTTTCTTTCTTTTTTTCCAGTGTTTTTGATCACATTTTCTTTCTAATCATCTGATGATGAACATTTGGGTTGATTTCATGTCTTGGATGTTGTGAGTAATGATGTCTTGACAAAGGGACTGGGCATGTATCTTGACCCACTGAGACATACTGATTCCATATCATTGGTATACAAATGCAGAGGTGGTGCTGTTGGATCGTATGGTAATTCTATTTTTCATTTTTTTAATAAAGCATGGTAACTTGCTTTAATTTTTCCATTCAACCTTAGAACAAAGAGGGATAGCACGTTAGGTGATTTGTGGTCCAAGAAGAGGTCTTCCAGGTGATTGGGTGGCATGGCCCACCTCCATACTGTGTTCTGTGGTGGCTGAACTAACTTACATTCCTGCCAAGAGTGCTCAGCAGGGGCTGGTCAACCCCAGTTACCTTTTGTATTTATGATAGTGGCCACTTTAATTGGGGCAAGGTGATATCTCACTGTGGTTTTTGTTGCATTACTCTGATTATTAGAGATGCCGAACATTTTTATATACCAGTTTTCCATTTGTGTGTGTTCTCTTTTATGGCATCATTGTTATATATAATGGTGGAGTTCATTTGGACACATTGATAAATACATAAAGCTCAGTGTGTTCCATTTTAACCCCAGTGCCTTTCCTTTCTCTTACCTGCTCCTGTGTGTCTTTCATTACTGCACTATAATTATCAGTAATAATGGGTTCATTTTGATGTATTCATAAAAGGAAGTTGTCTTTTTATAGATCATTTGTCTTAACATATTATTGTAGTTAACAGTATATTAATAATTTAGTTTTTAAACTTCATACTAAAAATATACATAAATATATAAAAATATGTAAAAATATATGTAAATATGATTTACATAGCCCTGTGGGGAGTATTAGAATATTCTGAATTTGAGATGTTTTACTGGTGAGTTTGATACACTTTCAGAAATGTTTGGTTAACTCATTAGCATGCTTTCTACAAACTCGTTCACATTTTGCTACCCCGAGCAACAACCCTCTTTAGCATTTCTTGAAGGCCATCTGGTGGTGATGAACTCCTATTCTCCTGTTTTGGGGGAGTCATTACCTCTCCTGCACTTGTGAAAGACTGCTTTATTGGGTAGAGGACCCCTTTTGGAAGGCACAACATATACAAAAAGTAACTTGAAAATGTTCAATGGTTTTAATGTAATGGTTAAAAACATAAAGTTCTTGGAAGAAAACAAAGAAATGACTTCATTATTTTGAATTCTGCGATGGATTTTTGCATCTGACACCAAACATATGGGTAGTAAAAAGCAAAAATAGATATGTTGGGCTTTATCAAAATCAGAATTTCTATACCTCAAAAGCCATCAATAAAAAAATGATTGGTTTCTTTGTATTTTTGGTGTAAAGTTTTTAGTTGTTTATAAATTTTGGAGATGAGTGCTCTATGTGAAATGCATGTGGAAAAGATTGTCTCTCACCCTTGCTCTCTTTTCACATTATTGATTGTTTTATTTGCTGAGAAATTGCTTTTGAATTTGAATCCATCCCATTTATTGATTCTTGCTTTCATTTCTTGTGCTCTAGGAGTCTTGTTAAGGAAATCTGGTCCTAAACCAACAGGATGAAGATTTGAACTTACTTTTTTCATGCACACTACAGATACAGCAGTAATCTCCAAAATTTATTAAGAATTTTTAAAACTTTACACTAAAAATACAAAGAAACCAATTAATAAATGGGCTAAGGAACTAAGCATACACTTCACAGAAGGAGATATACAGGTGATCAACAAATGTATGCAAAAGTGCTCAACAAATCTAGTAATTACAGAAGTGCAAATCAAAACCACCCTAAGATTTCATCTCACTACAATTAGATTGGCAATTATAAAGAATACAGGCAGTATTAAGTATAGGCAAGGATGTGGGGAAAAAGGTACACTCATACGTTGCTGGTGGGACTGTAAATTGATTCAACCATTATGAAAAACAGTATGGAGATTCCTCAGAAAACTTGGAATGGAACCACCATTTGACCCAGTTGTCCCACTACTTGGTTTATATCCAAAGGACTTAAAATCAACATACTACAGTGATGCAACCACATCAGTATTTATAGCAGCTCAATTCACAAAAACTAGACTGTGGAACCAACTTAGATGCCTTCAACAGATGAATGGTAAAGAAACTATAGTATATATGTACAATGGAATATTAGACTGTCATAAAGAAGACTGAAATTATGGCATTTGCAGGTAAATGGATGGAACTGGAGAATATCATGCTAAGTGAAATAAACCAGTCTCCCAAAACCAAAAACCAATTTTTTCTCTGATAAATGGATGATGATACACAAGGGGGGAAGGGTTAAGAGAAGAATGGAGGAAATTTGGATTGTGTAGAGGGAAATGAGTGTGGGTAGAAGGCAGGTGGAAAGAAAGATAATAGAATGAGACAAACATCATTAACCCATGTTCATGTACAATTACACAGTGTGACTCTACATTGTGTACAACCAGAGAAATGAAAAGTTATACTCCATTTATGTACAATGAATCAAAATAAAATAAAATAAAAAATGAAGCATAGCAGAAGCATAAAAAGAAGACATAGAGAAAAATGGAAATGTATAAAGATGCAAAAATAAGTGTACAAGCTTACAGTTCAATTTATGGTTAATTGATTTTGACGATTTGATATTAACACACAGTGGGAAAGGATCATATCTTCAGTCAGTTGTGCTAGATAAATTGGATTTCCACTTCGGAAGAGGTAAATTAGACCCTTTTGTCACACTATGGACACACATACACTCACCCACACATCAAAATGAATGAAAGACATAAGAAGAGCTTAAAATACTAAAAAGATTCATAGGAAAAACCTACATGATGCATTTAGAAAATGATTATTTTATATAAGCAAACATTTTGACAGCAGAAGCAAAAATACTAAAATGAGATTGAATCCCACTGAATATTTCCACAGAGCAAAAGAATCAACACACAGAGTGAAGACACAGTCTCCAGAATGGGAGAATATATTTGGAAATCATACAAATCATACTCAAATAAGAGAGAAACAGAGATAATATGTGGAAATCAAACAACCAATAGTAAGAAAACAAACAGCTTCTTTAAAAATGGACAAAGGACCTGCACAGACGTTTCTCAGAAGAGATACACGCACATAGGAGAGTCTGGTCAGTTCCATCCCATCATTTCTTCCTTTTCCAGTCCCACCCACTGAATTTCACCCTTCTGTATATCTATAAAGCACTAATTTTAAATGAAGCTCAAAATAAATAAAAGAAAAATAATAGAATAGAGGAAAGAAACAGAGGTAATAATGAGAGGAGGGGAAGGAGAAGTACTGAGAACTGAAGTGGAGCAGATTAGAGTTCATGCTTGTATAAGTGTCCATCTATGTATTCTTAAATAGGTAAAGAAAATGTGCTCTGTGTGTGGACAGACAGATGGACAGACAGACACACAGAGGAGGGTATTCAGGTATAAGAAAAAAGGAAATCCTGTCATTCACAATAAAATGGATGAACCTGGAGAACATTATATTAGATGAGATAAAACAGGGACAGGAAGGTCACTACTCACTCATGGAATTTTAGAATATTGATCTCAATAAAAACCTAGAGCCACTGGGGTTGGTGCTAGAGCAATATTGGTCAGAGGAGACAAAAGTACAGTTAGCTAGGGAGAAACAGTTCAAGAGAAGTCCTCTACAGTTTGGTGACTATAGGTAGCGATATGTGGTGTTCTTAAAAAATTCAAGTGAATATTAAATGACTCACCACAAAAATGACACAAATATGAGGTTACATACATGTTAATCTCCTAGATTTAACTGTTGTTCAGTGCGTAATGCTTCTAAACATAAGGTCATACACAATCAACACTATTCTGTCTATTAAAAATTATTTAATTTCTTCTGTTAGATTATGTAGAGGGAAATGAGAGGGAGGAGGGAGGGGGGTATGAAAAATGGTTAATGAGACAGACATGATTACCCTATGAACATGTATGGTTACATAAATGGTATGAACCTACATCATGTGCAACCATCGAAATGAAAAGATGTACTCCATTTGTGTACAATGAATCAAAATGCAGTCTGTAAAAAATTAAAAGCTAAATAAAAAATTATAAAAGAAAAGATGGAATTCTTTTCCATCAATAACATTGTGGTAGACACTAATCATCCATTAAACCTCCAAAGACCCTTTAAGGGAGATGTCATAGGAAGCTCCCAGGATTGTGTTCTTATAGCAAGTCAACCTTCCTTACAGTACACCTTGTGACTTTTACACCTGACCGAAAAAAGTGAGTTTTCCTTTGGAAGAAACCCTCTCTCTACTGACTGGGGGCATAGATAAACACAAAACTGACTGAAAATTTGCCATTCTGCTCTCTCTGTCAGACTCCAAGGGGGTAGAATTATTTGGAAATGAAAAGACATTGGAACAATCTGCTTAATTAGGAGCTCTGAGAATTCAGCACTTGAGAGAACAGAAACTTTAAACATGCCCCTGTTGCCATTCTCCTGTGATTCTTGGATGCAGCCTTCTTGAAAACCCATGTGGGCTTCCCAGGGACAGAAGACAGAGAAGAGAAAGCATCACCTTAGCCTCCAGTCAGTGTGTCCCAGTGAGGCTCCTGAGCAGGAAGAGGACAGGGGAGGACCTGCATCCTGGGCTCTCCCTCCAGAATCAGGACACTGGCAATGTCCTGGACTCACATGTTCTTTGAAGCTGTGGTGCCTGCACCCTAAATGAAATTTAGTTTTCATTGAGACCTCTGTTCCCAGCTCCTATTCTGTGTCCTCCTCTCCCTTTGGATTCTAGAATCTGTCTCCAGGTAGTTATTTCCTGGAGACTCTCCAACTATTCTCCACGCTTTCCTATGTTAGATTTGCTGCACTCAGGTATTCACTCATTTATTTATGTATTCTCATAGTCTCATTATTGTTATTAGTTCTTCTGAGTTATGCATAACAGGATTCATTTTGATTATGAAGCATGGAATGTAATTTGCTCTAGTTCAGTCCCCAGTATTGGTCCTCTCCCTTCCCTCCTCCCTTCCTCTACTCCACTAATCTTCTGCTATTTATTTTAATTTTCTATTTTATTTCCTTCTTTATTTACTTTCAGTGGTGTCTTGTGGATATCCAGATGCTGAGACTCACTGTGGTATTCATGTATGTACAAGGGAAAGTTTCCTCAGATTCCTCCCTCTGTCCTCCTTTCTCCCATTCCTTCTCCCTCCCCTCAGTCCCCTTCATCTGTGTCCAACCATCTTTGTAGTATTTTGATGGAACTTCTTGTTTTCCCCTTCACTCTTTTTTTCCCCTTATTTGGGACTACCTTCCACCTATCAGAGAAAACATTCACCTTCATGGAAGATCTGCTTATTCAGGTACAGTTTATTTCAAAATCTATGCAAACTTTCTGTTCCGTTCCCTTATTAGTTTTGCAAGCAGATTTGACTTACTCATAGCTCTTATTCCTTGATGGTTCTTATGTCATGATGCTTATTGTTGTTTGTCCACAATCACATCCACCAATAATGCAGTTATTTCTGGTGCTTAATAATCAGTCCACCTTCCTTCTTTTATGTTACCCATCTCTTTAAAAGTTCATGAAAATATCAAATGATTGAAACTGCAGGAGACTGTTTTGTTGTGCTTGTGCATTTAACACACTACTTCAGTGTTTTAATATTAACTCTTCTGTGGACAGTGCTTTGAAAAACAACCATTCTCTTATATCCTGCTACTTTACTGAATTCACTTATGAGTTCTAAAAGTTTTCTGGTGGAATTTCCTGATTCCTTTAAGTATATAATCATATCATCAGCAAATAGAGATAGTTTGAGTTCTTCTTTTCCTATTTGTATCCCTCTAATTTCTTTGGTCTGTCTAATTGCTCTGGCTAGAGTTTCAAGGATGATATTGAATAGAAGTAATGAAAGGGGGCATCCCTGCCTTGTTCCAGTTTTTAGGTGGAATGCTTTCAGTTTTTCACCATTTAGAATGATATTAGCCATGGGTTTAGCATAGATGGCCTTTACAATGTTAGGGAATGTTCCCACTATCCCTATTTTTTCTAGTGTTTTGAGCATGAAGGGGTGCTGTATTTTATCAAATGCTTTTTCTGCATCTATAGAAATAATCATGTGATTCTTAACTTTAAGTCTGTTGATATGGTGAATGACATTTATTGATTTCCGGATGTTGAACCAAGCTTGCATCCCTGGGATGAAACCCACTTGATCATGGTGCACTCTCATTTTAATACGTTTTAGTATGCAATTTGCTAAAATATTGTTGAGAATTTTTGCATCAATGTTCATTAAGGATATTGGTCTGAAATTTTCTTTCCTCACTGTGTCTCTGTTTGGTTTAGGCATCAGGGTAATATTGGCTTCATAGAATTAGTTTGGGAGGGTTCCCTCCTCTTCTATTTCATGCAACACTTTGAAAAGTATTGGAATGAGCTCTTCTTTAAAGGTTTTGTAGAACTCGGCTGAAAGCCCATCTGGTCCGGGACTTTTCTTTGTTGGTAGGCTTTTGATGACTTCTATTTCATTACTTGAAATTGGTCTATTTAAATTGTGTATGTCCACCTCGTTCAGTTTAGGCAATTCATATGTCTCCAGAAACCTGTTGATGTCTTTGAAATTTTCTATTTTGTTTGAGTATAGATTTTCAAAATAGCTTCTAATTATGTTTTGTATTTCAATCGTGTCTGTTGTGATATTTCCTTGTTCATTTGAAATTTAATGATTTGGGTTTTTTCTCATCTACTCTTTTTTAGTGTCGCTAAGGTTTATCAATTTTGCTTATTTTTTTCGATGAACCAACCATTTATTTTGTCAATATTTTGCATTGTTTCTTTTGTTTCAATTTTGTTTATTTCAGGTCTGAGTTTAACTATTTCCTGTCGGTGAAAAGAAAAATTAGGAAAACTACCCCATTCATGATAGCTTCAAAAAAAAATAAAATACCTAGGAATCAATCTCACAAAAGAGGAGAAAGACCTCTACAATGAGAACTACAGAACACTAAGGAAAGAAATTAAAGAAAACTTTAGAAGATGGAAAGATCTCCCATGTTCTTGGATAGGAAGAATTAATACTGTCAAAATGGCCATACTACCAAAACTGCTATACAGATTCAATGCAATTCCAATTAAAATCCCAATGATGTACCTTACAGAAATAGAGCAAGAAATTATGAAATTCATCTGGAAGAATAAAAAACCCAGAATAGCTAAAGCAATCCTTTGCAGGAAAAATGAAGCTGGGGGTATAGCAATACCAGAACTTCAACTGTACTACAAAGCAATATTAACAAAAATGGCATGGTATTGGTACCAAAATAGACAGGTAGATCAATGTTACAGAATAGAGGACATGGACAAAAACCCAAATAAATACAATTTTCTCATACTAGACAAAGGGGCCAAAAATATGCAATGGAGAAAATATAGCCTCTTCAACAAATGGTGCTGGGAGAATTGGAAATCCATATGCAACAGAATGAAACTAAACCCATATCTCTCACCGTGCATGAAACTAAACTCAAAATGGATTAAGGACCTCAGAATCAGACCAGAGACCCTGCAGATTATAGAAGAAAAAGTAGGCCCTGATCTTCAACTTGTTGACTTAGGACCAGACTTCCTCAACAGGAC
This sequence comes from Sciurus niger, assembly GCA_020740815.1. Taxonomy (NCBI): domain Eukaryota; kingdom Metazoa; phylum Chordata; class Mammalia; order Rodentia; family Sciuridae; genus Sciurus; species Sciurus niger. The sequence continues at coordinate 156,737 of JAHUXG010026197.1, forward strand.
TCCCACAGTATAAGAAATAAAAGCAAGAATCAATAACTGTGATAGATTCAAACTAAATAGCTTTCTCTCAGCAAAGGAAACTATCAGCAATGCGAAGAAAGAGCCTACAGAGTGGGAGAAAATCTTTGCCAATCATACTTCAGATAGAGCACTAATCTCCAGAAGCTATAAAGAACTCAAAAAACTCAACACCAAGAATACAAATAACCCAATCGACAAATGGGCTAAGGAAATGAACAGACACTTCACAGAAGAAGATCTACAAGCAATCAACAAACATATGGAAAAATGTTCAACATCTCTAGTAATAAGAGAAATGCAAATCAAAACCACCCTAAGATTCCATCTCACCCCAATTAGAATGGCGATTATCAAGAATACAAGCAACAACAGGTGTTGGCGAGGATGTGGGGAAAAAGGTACACTCATACATTGCTGGTGGGGCTGCAAATTAGTGCAGCCACTCTGGAAAGCAGTGTGGAGATTACTTAGAAAACTTGGAATGGAACCACAATTTGACCCAGCTATCCCACTCCTTGGCCTATACCCAAAGGACTTAAAATCAGCATATTACAGAGATACAGCCACATCAATGTTCATAACTGCTCAATTCACAATAGCCAGATTGTTGAACCAACCTAGATGCCCTTCAATTGATGATTGGATAAAGAAACTGTGGTATATATATACATTTGAATATTACTCATCCATAAAGAATGATAAAATTATGGCATTTGCAGGTAAATGGATGAAAATGGAGAATATCTTGCTAAGTGAGATAGGCTAATCTCAAAAATCCAAACAACGAATGATCTCGCTGATAAGTGGATGATGACACATAATGGGGGTGGGAGGGGTTAGCAATAATAATCATACTAAATAATATCTTTAGGTCAAAAAAAGGTATTGACTTAGCAACCACATCATTAGAAAGAACGGAAACAGAATAAAGTTTGTTATTACTTATAAGTCCATGTTTTATCACTATTATAGAGCTAATTACAATTAAGGAAATATGCGGACTATCAAATATGCAATTTGTTCAAATATTCTGGATGGGTCATAACAAAGATGAAATTAGCCCATGTACTTAAATTTTAAGAAGGGAATTAAAACAAGGGTGTAGATGTAAAATGAGAGACTTCTGGTGAGTTAAAGAAAGTTTGAATTGTTACAGACATGCAAAAGAAAGGGGAGTTACCTCTTACCCACATGAACCACTGTGGGAAGGAATCATGAATGCCAAAGGACATCCATCCAGGAGACATTGTGAAGGGAGGACTTCTTAAGATCCAGTTGTATTGTTTTTATTTCATTTGTTTGATTCTTTCATTTGTGTGTTTCGTTTGTGTTTGTTCCAGGGGAACAAACAGCTCCATGGAAGCAGGGAACACTCCTATTACAATTCCTCCTTCTGGGTCTCTCGGAGGATCCAGAATTGCAGTCCATCCTCGTTGGCCTCTTCCTGTCCATGTACCTGATCACAGTGCTTGGGAACCTGCTCATCATCCTGGCCATCTGCTCTGAATCCCAACTCCACACCCGCATGTACTTCCTCCTCTCCAACCTGCCCTTTGTTGACATCTGTTTCACTTCCACCACAGTCCCAAAGATGTTGGTGAACATCCAGGCACAGAGCAAAGGCATCTCCTACATAAACTGTCTCACTCAGGTATACTTTTTTTTATGTTTTTTGATGTGATGGATAATTTCCTATTGACTGTGATGGCCTATGACCGCTTTGTGGCCATCTGCCATCCCCTAAACTACTTGCTCATCATAAACCCTCACTTCTGTGTCCTCCTGGTTCTGATGAGCTGGCTCATTTCTTCTGCAGCTCCCTGCTTTATATTCTACTGATGGAGAAGCTGAACTTCTCCATAGGCACCGAAATCCCCCATTTCTTCTGTGAATTAGCACAGGTCCTCAAGGTGGCCAGCTCTGATACCCTCATCAATAACATCATCCTGCTGGTAGCAACCACACTGCTCTGTGTTTTTCCTGTGACTGGGATCCTCTTCTTTTACTCTCAGATCATCTCCTCCCTAATGAGAATGTCCTCCACTGAGAGCAAGTGTAAAGCATTTTCTACCTGTTGGTCTCACCTCTGTGTGGTCTCCTTGTTCTATGGAACAGCACTTGGGGTTTACCTCAGTTCTGCTGTGACTCATTCTTCCAAGAAGAGCAGTCATTTCAGTAATGTACACCGTGGTCACCCCCATGCTGAACCCCTTCATCTACAGCCAGAGGAACAAGGATGTGAAGGGGGCCCTGGGGAGACTCCTCAGCAGAGCAGCATCTGGTCCTTGAGGGATCACTGACCTCAGAAGCAGGTGGATGCTTGGACTTCTGAGGCAAATGCTGAGAATGTACTTATCATGATCCTTTTCTTCCCTGAAAATTATGCTTCTTCATATTTCTATTCCAGAAGCACCTTTGACTTTGCTTGTATAAGAATTTGCATTTTTTTTTCCTGAACCACTTCATCAGTATATCCTTCTTAAGTTTTCTCCCTGCAGATAGTCTTTAATCTATAGGGTCCTTAATCTACAGATGGTTCCAACCTGGATTAGGTTTTGTTGTAAGAATTCTAACTTGATGTTTAATGTCCTTACCATGGCACATGCTGACACATGCCCCCTGAAATTTTCCTCTTGAACATGAGGCTTCTTCACCTTAAGGTGCTTAACCTCTTGTTCTTCCTGAAGGAACTGGAATGAAATCATACAATGGTCAAAGGAAAATTATTAACATTTCATGAGTGCAGTTGTCACTTGCCTTGTGTGACTTTATTTATTCTGAAAAGTTTTCTTTGAGATATTTTCTTTCCTTCACGTAGTTTCTAAATGAAGGAGACTTGATTAGACTGGAGTGTAACGGGACCGTGAAACTTGAGTGCAGACTTCTCCTTTCTTATCCTGCCTTTTGTAACAGTGTGGTTAGATTTTGAAAAAGGAACATGGAATCTAGGAATCTTTGAAAGCTGGCTTGTTCATAGGAATCATAAAGATAAAATGTGTAGGAGAACGCTGAGACATTTACTTCCTTTTTTTGTGATCCCTGTTTTTCCCCTTTTTTCCTTCTTTCCTGCCACCCACACTGCCCCCTTTTTTTCTTCCTTCATTCCCTTTGGCTGCTTTATTGATTAATGATAAATATCTCTTTATCCTTTTCATGACTAATATTTCAATGATGAGCATCAGGGTATGTTCCTTGTTGCAGTTAATGCCAGCAGGGATCCTGTGGATCCCATGTATTTGTGTGAGTACATGTAAGGGCTGAGTAATGATATTCCAAATAATGAAGACCACATAGCTGTATGATGGTAGTCCCAAAACATGATATTACCCTGAAAGTTTGCTTCTATCTGAGCTTTTATACGTATATGCCATGGTGTTTGTATAAAGAATAAATTTCATTATAATGTCTTTCTTAGGCCTATCCTCACTGTTAAGCAGCACATGACTATATTTTTAAAATATATATATATAATATATATAATATATTATATATATATTATAATTATATATATATATAATATATAATATATTATATTATATATATATTTAAAAATCTATATATATATTATATATATATATATTATATATATATTTAAAATATATATATATATATATTATATATATATGGTCAATATATCTACAAGTAGGACCATTGGGTGACAAGGTAATTGTAAATATTTAACATTTTGAGGAATTTCCAAACTATTTCTAATATTACATAGTGCATTTTTTATTCTAATATATAGAGATTCTAATATATCATCACATCCTTGTCCATACCTGTTATTTTCATTTTATATGCCAAAGAGCTCCCAATGTGTTCCTGAAGTGCTATCTCATTCTGCTTTTAATTTCCATTTCCTTGGAGTTTGATGGAAGTTTACATATTTTCAGTGGAGAAACATCTTTTCAAGTCTTTGCTCATTATGTAATTTAATTGCACAGTTTCATTTATTCTGGACACTTGATCTGGATAAGTGTTTTGCAATTATTTCCCTATTTGGGGCAGTTGGTGGTGGAAGTGAATTTCAATATCCATCTTTTGATATACAATATACCAGACCAAAAACAACAAGACAGAGTTTAGAATAGAAATATCAATAGTTGTGATCTATTTGACATTTATATAATATATTTCAGAGAAAATGAAGAATATGTGTGACCTTATTGTGTCATTTGATTGTATGACAATAGAAAACTACAAAACACTGTTGAGAGAAACCTAAGAGAACAGTAACAGGATCTTTTGTGAAAAATAAGTGTAAATATTTTATAGTTATAGAATATTGCCTAGCCTTTGGTAATAACTCAACAAATGGAAACTGATTTTAGTATTTCCAAATAAAATTATTTTTGTATTTTTAATGTTTTTTTAGCATATTATAATTATACATTATAGTGGATTTCATTCTAACACAATCATACAAGCTTGGAGTATAAATGTCTCCAGTTCAGTTCTTCCTCATACCCTCCCCTCTTTCCTCCTGCTCCTCCCCTTCTTCTACTCTCCTGGTTTGCCTTCTATTTATTTATTGTTGTTTAATTGGTACTTTTTAAATACACATAAAAGTGGAATTCACTGTGATATATATATCCATATATATATACAAAATGTATATTTTTATATATGCACATAGCATAACTGGGTCAATTTTATTCCACATTTTCTCCCTTTCTCCATCCTTTCTCCCTCCCACTCCACCCCCTTCCTCTACTCCACTGATCTCCTTTCAATTTTCATGCGATACCCCTATTTTTCCTCATTTTATTCTAACTTCCACAAAGGAGAGAAAACTCTCAAACCTTGACTTTCTGAGTCTGGCTTACTTCACATACCATGAGGTTTTCCATTTCCATCTGCTTACCCACAAATGTCCTGATTTCATTATTCTTTATGACTGACTAGAACTCCATTTTGTGTGTATGCCACAATGTCTTTATCCACCCTTCTGTCAAGGGCTACCTGGGCTGGTTCCATAACTTGGCTATTGTGAATTTTGCTGCTCTAAACATTAATGAAGCTGTGTCCCTATAATATGCTGATCTGAGATCTTTTGGATCCATACCAAGGAGTGGGACAGGTGGGCACATGGTGTCTCATTCCCCGTTGTTTGAAGAATCTGCGTCCTGCTTCCCAGAGAGGGTGTACTAATTTCCAGTCCCCCCAACAGTGTATGGGCATACCTTTCTTTCCACAAATCCTTGCCAGCCTGTATTATTAATTGTATTATTTGTATTATTATTTGAAAACTGCCATTCTAACTGGGGTGACATGAAATCTGTGTAGGTTTTATCTGTATTTTCCTGATACAGGACACTTTTGCATGTATTTGTTGGTCATTTGCATTTCTTTTGTGTGAAGTGCCTCTAAGTTCTTTTGCCTGTTCTTAATTGGTTTATATGGGGTTTTTGGTGTTAAATTTTTGATTCTTTGCATATTCTAGATGTTAATCCCCAGAGAAGTAGCTGGCAAAAATTTTATTCCCTTCTATAAGCTCTCTCGTCACACTCTTGTCACCTTGGCTGCACAGAAACTTTTTTAACTTGATGGCATTCCACTTAATCATTCTTGGTTTTATTTCTCAAGCTTTAGGGATCTTGCCTGGCCCAGTCAATGCTGGTGGGAATATGTTGGAAAGTTGACCCTATGTTTTCTTCTAGGAGTTGCACAGTTTCTGGTCTAATTCCTAGGTCTTTGGTTACTTTGATTTGACTTTTATTCAGGGTGAAAGATAGGGATCTGGTTCCATCTTTCTGCATATGGATATCCAAGTTCCCAGCACCATATTTTAAAGAGGCTATCTTTTAAACATAAGTTTTGACACCTTTCTCAAGTACCTGATGGCTGTATCTCTGTAGGTTTGTCTCTGTGTCTTCTATCCTATTCCACTGGTCATTATATCTGTTTTGATAATGCTACTATGCTGGTTTTTTTTTAATATACCTCTGTAGTATAATTTAAGATCAGGTATTACAATAACTCCAGCATCATTCTTCTTAGTCAATATTGCTTTGTATATTCTATATGATTATTTTCCATTTTTTTCAAGTACATAATTTATTGATATTGACTATACACAACATGATGTACAATAGAACTTTTGTGGGTTTTTTTGTTTTTCTTTTAATTTGGTACTGGGATTTAAACCAGAGGTGCTTTGCCTCTGAGCCCCATGCCCAGAACTTTTGTGTTTTATTTTGAGATAGTCTCACCAAGTTACTTAGGGCCTTGATATTTTGATGAGGCTGACTTTGAACAATGTTCCTGAGACACTGGGATTACAGGTGTGTGCCACCACACCTGGCAGGAGAGGACTTTTGACATTATTCCTTCTAGCTATGTGAAATTTGTGCCCTTTGACCAACATACATCTAATCCTTCACCTTACAGACTCTGGTATTTTTGTATGAGTTCTGTATTTTTGGTTCCACACTTAAGTTATGTCATGCAGTATGTGTTTTTCTATGCCTGGCTCATTTCTCTTATCATAATGTCATACATGTTCACCCAGGTGGAAGATAATGATAGATTTTCCTTCTTCTTATACCTGGTTCATGTATGTGTGTGTGTGTGCATGTGCATGTGTGTGTGTGTGTGTGTGTGTGTGTGTGTGTGGATATATGTATTCATGCAATGAAATACACTTAGATTGATCCCACACCTTGCTTACTGTGGACATTCTGTCATGATAATGGGAACAGACACAAATCTTGAATACTGATTTCAGATCATTTAGATATGCATGTGGTAGGAAAATTGCTGTGTCACATGGCAGTTCTACTTTAATACTTTAGGGGAACCTCCATGCTCTTTCTGCTCCTTCCTATGGTATCCAAGGATCCTTGTTCTCCACATGCTCAGCCTCACTTCTTCCATCTTTTTAATAATAGCCTTTCCAACAGGTGAGAGGTCATACCTCATTATGCTTTTCATTTACTTTGCCCTGGTGATTAAAGATAATGAGGATTTTAGGTCCTTGGCCCACTTTTAATAAAGTTATTTTTTCCCTATTATGTTCCATATATCTTGAATATTCACCTCTTATCCATTGAACAGCCTCCAAATAAATTCTCTTGTTCCATTCATTGTCCCTTCTCTCTGTGGATTATTTCTTTTGCTGTATGTAAGCTCTGTACTGGTTTCACACACGTTGGATTGGTTGTTATCAAAATATTAATGATAAGAGATAATTATTGAGGAGGATAAGGAGGAAAGGGAATGCTTGTATATCATGGGTGGGAATATAAATTAGTACAACCACTACAGAAAACAGTAAGAAGTTCCTTCAAAAAATTGAAAAACTGAATGATCCAGTGATCCCAGGGCCGATTATATGTCCAAGGAAATAAAATCAGTATCCTTCTAAGGTATCTTACCTCTCATGTTCTGATCCATTAACAACATCAACTTATAAAATTCACATGAATGTCCAACAGATGAGGGGATAGAGAAAATGTGGCATGCATACCCAGTGAAATACTGTTCAGGCATGAATGAGAGAGAAACATTCTCATTCAAAACAGGCAAGAAGGATAAATCAGGCAAGAAGGAAAATACCCCATGATCTCATTTATATGTAGAATTTTAAAAACTTGATATTAAAGAAACAGCAGAATGATGTTTACACAAGATTAGGAAGTTGGGAGTTCAATCTATGAATGTAAAATTTGTCAAAGAATACCAAATTCAAGGTGGATCAGAGGAATAAGTTAAAGAGATCAATTATATATCATGGTGACTATAGTTAATGATTATGCATCATGTATTTAAAAAAATAAGGAGTGGATGTCAGTGTTTTTACCAGGAAAACAATAACAATATGAGGTAATGCTTGTGTTAATTTTTCAAATTTTGTAATTTTATAATTTATAATTCTTTAAAATATATTTATGCTTTGAATACATACAATTCTATTTATCATTTTAAAAATAAATAAATCCAAAAAAATAAGAAAAAATATCAAGGACTTCTTTGTCTCCACAACATTGTGCACCCAACATGGTCCATGAAACCTCCAATTGTATGATTCAAGAGGGGCGAGTCACAGAAAGATGGTTCCCTGAGGACAGGATCAGGGGGTTCTAGAGGATCTGGGTTCCAGGTTCTTGGTGTGAGCCAAGAATTGAGTAAAGTGAGAGAGGTTGGCAGGGAAGATGGGGGTTATGGAAAGCAAAGGGAGCACTCTGGGAGAGCAGAGCAGCTGAACTGCCAGGTAACTCGAGGCCCAGGCTCCACAATGGAGCTGCCTTTTGTTGGGCTGTGCTAGTTCTCCCACTTCTCCCAAGGTGCCAAGGGGTTGATTGGCACCTTGATAGACAGCTGAATTCTATATAATTTATTTTCTATTGCCCATGCATAAGTTTTTCCCCCTACAGCAAATGCACAGTGGGAAGCAATGCAATGCTAATGGTATATAAACAGCAACAAGTTAACTTGAGGCCAGTCCTTGGTCTACTGCACATCCTGGAGATTGGGGACTTTCCTTTCATGGTCTCAAATTCCCCTAGTTGTACCCAGCTTCCTCCTTTTAACATGATGACCCAGTTTCCCCTCACAGGAAGGAGCTTTAGGTGGGATGTTGGGAGGGCCCTTTTGAGGAACTAGGAGCCCTAAGGGGGTGCTCCCTTCCCCTGCCCTGTCTCCCAACTTGTGCTCCTTCTGGACATGAGATTTCCCTTGAGAATGGCTGGTGACCTAGAATTGAAACCACATGGGGAGAAAATTTTCTCCTTAGAGGAAATAAAGTTATTTCATCCTACTTCTTCCTACATAGACAAGAAATTGAATGAAAATTTCCCATTTTGCTATCTTCATTTTACCCCAAGGGAGCTTACATCTTTGGAGACCAGAGAGATAATAGAACAATTCGTTTAATCAGGGGCTCTGAGAATTCAACACTTGAGATGGCAGAATGTTTAAACATGCCCATGTTGCTCCTCACCTACCGTTCTCTGATCCAGCCTCCGTCAAATTCAAGTGGGCTTCCTTGGGACAGAATGTGGAGAAGACAAAGCTTCCCTGACAGACATCTGAGAGAGTTGGTGTGTCCCAGTGAGGCTGGTGGAGTAAGAAGGAAAGTAAAGGTGGACATGAGTACAGGGCATTGCCTCTACAATATGAGTCTTGGAAAGACCCAATTTTACTTAGTATTTGAATGTGTAGTCCCTGTACGTGGAAGGAACTTAAGCTTTCATGGAGACCTCATTCCCAGTTTTTACTCTGTTTCCTTTTCTTTAGATCAAAAACATCTTTCCAATCAGGGTTAGTTTCTGGAGAGTCTCTAGTTCTTTTCCTCTCCTTCCCATGAACTACAATCTCCTGTCAGATTTCCTGTATCTAATTATTTATTTCATAACTATGACCCAGAAGCCTATCATGCAGAAGGTTTGGTCTGTTTTCTTTCTAATCTAATCAGATTTTCCTAGTCTTTTTCCTATTTTTACAGTCAGATATGAATCACTGATGGCCCTTCCTATAGCTCCACACTGAGGTGGTTGTCTTTTCATCTTCATGTCCACAGCAGTGCCTACCAATAATATGATTATTTCTGACATTCAATGTGAACTTCAAATTCCCTATGTCCTCTGAAATACTTTGGAAAATATTCAGTGACTGAACATGGAGGAGAATGTATTGGATATTTCCAAGAAATTAATACAACTGCTCTAGTGTTTTCATGAAGTTGCTCCTCTTGACTGTGGTTTGAATATAACTTCTGTTTATTGGGTTAGAAAATTACCCTTGGTTTCTTTGTTTGCTTACAGGATCATCCCTGGCCCCTAGTCACAGTGATGATACTTAAATTTTCTCAAATGCATTTTTGCTGTTATGGTTATAATTTATATTCATTTGCCCATTTTTCTGATGAATTATGTTAGTCGACATCCTTATGTGACCGGATTTCCCTTCCCACAGCTGACATCAACTCTTAGTCTTCTATTTATTGCTTAAAATCATTACTAAGGTCTGTTATCATCCTTATTATTCAACACTGTGTTCATATTAGGCATGTGAAAGTTTCAGGATTCCTTTGGTTATATAGTTGACTTTTTAGCCCTAATTCTTGTTACATAGCCAAACAGATTTCATTTGCTTCTGTGAGAGGATCCATGTGAGACCCTGGAAAGACCCATGATGAGTCCCAACAGTCACAGTGTCAGGCCCACAAGTGAACAGAAAAGTTCGACCTGAGAAGGACATTGAGGAGGAACACAGGCAGCTCTTCTCTGACCTTACACACTCTACCCTGCTGCCCCTCACCCCACCCTCCATCCCACTGGCCTCTCACACCCCCTGCTATACCAACCCCACTGGAAGGACAACATTTCTTGGCCTGGAACAGTGCTTTTTGCCTCATTTGCTCTGGTTACAATGACCCATCCTTCCTCTCTCAGCTCAAATATTTCTATTTCAGAGAAGTGTATCTTACCCATCTCACCAGACTAAACTATCTCTCTCTGTACTCTGTCTACCTCAACCTAATTAGTATTCTCAGCCATTCATAAAAACCACCCTCTGGAATATAAACCCAGATCTGTAAGAGTTAAATCTGCTTTTCATTTTTAATTCAATTTTAATAATTCTGAATATCATATTCAAATTAATCTACAGTGTATTTGTCCATGAACTCTATTGATCTGAGCACACTGTCCCCCATTGAAGACCATGGTCATGTGAACACAGTCTCACAGGGTCTTGAATTAAGGTTTAATGCCTGTGTGCTTTGGTTTCCTCCTTCTATCTATGTAGTCTACGTGTTTTTTACTCTTCTTGTAAGAACTCACTGTGTAGGAATTCTCTGAAGGAAGGAGCCACAGGGATCACTATTAGAAGTGTGTCATAGCAGTGAAAAGAGGTAACCTACCTGCTTTATTTGTGAACATCACAATCCTCAGAATTCTAGCCTTGGTGGCTGCCAGAACCTAAAAGGGAAATTGATCAGGAATACCACACAGGCAGCTTTGATGGAGATGTTATGTAAAAAAGCTCCCATCTGTGATTATGTCACAGGAACTACATTAGAAAAGGACAAGCACAATCTCATCCTATTTTGCTCTTCAGTCCACCTTTTAGTGAATATTTACTATTTCTACTGTAGAGTTGAGTATCTGTGGCAAAGAGAATTTAAAACTAAAAGTCACATAGACAAAAAATGATTGAACCAAAATTTTGTTCCAGGAAGTCTGATTCAAGGACTCAATTTCTAACTCATACTGCCATACTATAATGTGGAGCTCTGTATGTCGAACATAATTATCATACAAGTGGAGCACAATAATAGCATTAACAATAGTGATTCCTCCTGTTTATTGACATTCTACTATGAAAAAGACATATCAAAGAAAAATGGGCTGATTTATATAAATTCACATATATATGGAAAAAGCAGTGAGAAGATGATGAATGAGAGCTTACTGCTAATTTTTTTTAAAGGCTGGTCAGTGTACACATTTAAAATGGACATAAACTTTACCACTTGACTCAGTAAATCAGTGTCATGAGAAACCCTCATGGAGAGTGAAGGTCATCCATCCAAGGGTGATATTGTAAGTGGTCACTTTCCAACTGGCCTGTTGCCTGTGTTTTCAACTCAGCATTTGTCTCTTTCTTAAGCAGAAAAGTCAGACATGGAGTCAGCAAACCACTCAGGAATAGCAGAATTTGTGCTCCTGGGCCTCTCAGATGATCGACAACTACAGCCCCTTTTCTTTGGTCTGTTCCTGTGCATGTACCTGGTCACACTTCTTGGGAACCTGCTCATCATCCTGGCTGCCACCTCCACACCCCCATGTACTTCTTCCTCTCCATCCTGTCCTTTGTTGAATTCTGTTTAAACTCTGCTACCATCCACAAGATGCTGGTGAACATCCAGGCACAGAGAAAAGACATCTCCTACAGAGGTTGCCTTACTCAGGTGTATTTTATTATGATTTTGGCAGGGATGGACAATTTCCTTCTGACCTTGATGGCCTATGACTGCTTTGTGGCCATCTGCCAGCCCCTGAACTACATGGTCATCATGAACCCCCAACTCTGTGTCCTCTTGGTGCTGCTATCTTGGCTCATCATGTTCTGGGTGTCCTTGCTTCACATTCTACTCCTGAAGCAACTGACCTTCTCCACAGGCACGGTAGTCCCTCATTTCTTCTGTGAACTCTCTCATCTTCTCAAAGCAACCAGCTCCGACAACTTCATCAATATCATCTTACTGTATGTGGTTACCGCCCTGCTGGGTGTGTTTCCTGTCACTGGGATCCTCTACTCCTACTCTCAGATTGTCTCCTCCTTAATGAGTATGTCCTCCTCTGTGGGCAAGTCTAAAGCCTTCTCCACCTGTGGATCTCACCTCTGTGTGGTCTCCTTGTTCTATGGGACAGGCCTTGGGGTTCACCTTAGTTCTGCCAGGACCCATTCTTCTCAGGGGAACATGATTGCCTCAGTGATGTACACTGTGGTCATCCTCATACTGAATCCCTTCATCTATAGCCTGAGGAACAAGGATGTGAAGGGGGCCCTGGGGAGACTCCTCAGCAGAGCAGCCTCTTGCCCTTGATGGATCACTGACCTCATAACTATGGGGACATTGTGTGCCCTGAGGCAAAAATGAATTTTATTATCCTGGCTTTTCAACCTTAGAAGTTGTGCCTGGTGTTCACAAACGACCTGACTTTGCAATTTATTTTTGTGTACTTACCCCTCATGAACTGCCTTAGCAATTCATTATTTTTTTCCTTTTACATGATAAATCTAATTAAAAAATTCAGATTACTTCCTATAGATATTCCTGTGATTTCCAACTTTACACTAAAGAACTTATATGAAGTATTGACAAGGTTTCCTAAAAGTACCATTATGGAACACAATTCTATTTCACTGTTTTTCATTCTTTCTTTGGAATTAAAATCATCAAAATGAAGGCTTAGCCTGTGCGTACTGCTTGTCAATATGCACAGGTGACTTCATTCATGGAAATGTTTCTGAGAGCTTTCTGTGCCTTTCCACTCATTTCTCAAAGTAGGAGACTGAGATCAGAAAGAACGAGGACCTGGTTGGAGCCGTGAGCCTGCTCTCCTTTCTGGTTGCCCCACTTTTTCCAAGAAGAATGCCTAGTCCTTCAGCACCAGAGCTGGATGGCAGCTTGATGGTGATCCCTTCATGCAATTCCCAGGGGTCCAGTGTCCGGGTGACCTCCGGACGCTGCTGCATTGCTTGGTATCCCTGTTCTTTTCCTTTCTGTTTTCCTCCACTCATGCCCACCTTCTCTCCTTGTCTCCCCACTTCTGTTTACTGTGGTTTAATTTCTTCAATTCTAACCCGCTCCATCCCTTTCTATGACTGAACACGGTCCTGGCGACTGTGCACCCCAGCTGGCTCGCCATTCATCCAGGATGGCCTTTAGGGCATCTCACCTGTGGCTCTCATGTGCAGTGCTGTGAGGGTATTCATGCATGTCTATTACACTGGGCTCCATCACATACCCCTGACCACCCTCCAGATGAGGGCAGACTGTATACGGGGCTCCATCAACATCACGGCACCTCGTGGTGTCATAGCCAGGCTTGTTAGTGCAGGTGCGCTCTGTGATGTCTGCATGACTTTGCAGTGACTGAAGGTGTGTTTTGGGGTTGTCCAGCAGGACGTGGCTGTGTTGCTCTCAATGCTTTGGTTAATGTATGTAGGAGAAGATCTGGGGATACTGTGGTGATTGTGGGTGTGACATTTTGAGCAACAGTCAGACTGTGCTTCAGAGTACCTGCCTCACATTACATTCTAATCTAAATGTTGATGTAAATACCAACATATTCACATCCTGCCAAGACTTGTTATTTTCTTTACTTCTTTGTGTGTGTGTGTGTACCAGGAATTGAACCCAGGAACACTTAACCACTGGACTACATGCCCAGCCCTTTTTACTATATTGTATTAGAGACAGGACCTTGCTGAGGTGCTTAGGTCCTCAGTAAGTTCCTGAGGCTGGGTTTGAACTCGTAATCCTCCTACCTCAGCCTCCTGAGCCACTGGGATTACAGGCATGCCATCAACTCTGTCTCAAGTAGAGGCTCCATGGGTGGGAAGTGCATCTCAAGGTGTGTCGTTTCATCTCCTTCTGACTAATTGGCCATGTGGCCATTGGTAGTGTGAAAATCTGTCCAAAAAAGTCTTTTTGTTCACTTTGTCATTTTTAATTTTTTCTTTTTTTGGACTTGGAAAGTTCTATGTATAATCTTGGTACTTGACCCAGATAAACTGACTGTTTTGTAAATATCTCCCCACTCTGTGTGATATCTTAACATTTTTTCAGTGCTCCATTTATGGTAATTACTTACGGCATTGTGATGTTCAGTAGATTTCTCTGGTGTTATTCCTGTTGTCTAACTGAAATTTTGTGTGCTTTGATCAACGTCTACCCAGTCCTACACCACACATTCCCTGTTTGTATGAGCTCTACTTTTAAAAATCCATGTGTCAGCTCACATGGTGTTTGTCTTTCTAGATCTGCCTCCTTTTCCCTTAATATAATACAGGTTTATCCATGTTGTAGCAAATGATGGTTCCTCTTTTTCTTGCATGAGTAGTGTTCCAATGTGAATGTACAGCAATTTCCTTATCTATGTATTGATTTGATGCTAGACACTGAAATTGATTCCATATCTTGAACCTTGTGAATAATGCCATGGTAATGGAATTGGACACCTATCTTGACAAAATGATTTTAGGTGGATTTAGGGTTGCTGGATCAACTGGTAGTTCTATTTTTTGTTTGTTTGTTTTTTGAGGGATCTCAGTACCATTTTCCAAAATGGATAAACAATTTACATTCTCACAAACAGTGTGTCAGGGTGCCCTTTTCTCCACATCCTCACGGAAGCTAGTTATCTTTTGTCTTTCTGTTATTAGCCATTTTAACATGTGTACGGTGTCATCTCCTATGGTTTGAATTTGCATTATCTTGGTGATTAAGATGGTAAGCACTATTTTTTTGCACACTGATTAACCATTGTTTGCCTTTTATTGAGAACTATCTGTTCCACTTATTTGCCTTTATTTATTTATTTATTGGTACTAAGAATTGAATCCCAGGGTGGGGGTACTTAACAACTGAACCACAACCCCAGATGTGTTTTAAAGTTTTTATTTTGATACAGAGTCTCACCAAATTGCTTAGGGTCTTGCTAAGTTGCTGAGACTGTCCTTGAACTTGGAATCCTCCAGCCTCAGCCTCCTGAGTCACTGGGATTACAGGCATGAGACACCACTCCCAGTTTCCTTTGCCCATTTTTAATTAAGTTAATTTTCTTACTATTGAATAATATGAGGACTATATTTTGGATATTTCCCTCTCATCTATTGTATAGTTTTCAAATATATTGCCTGTATCTGTAAGTTGTGTCTTTACTCTTTAGATTGTTTCTTTAGTTGTGGAAGATATTTAGTGTGATATAAATCTCATAGTTCTATGTTTGCTTTTGATGCCTCTTCTTTAGGTTTCCAACAAGATAATCATTACCCAAGAAAATTTCTTGGAGCTTACTTCTATGTCTCCTTCTAGTACTTAAGAGCTTTATGTCTTACATTTAAGTTGTTAATTCATTTTGAGTTAAAGTGTGTGCATGTGTGTGTGTGAAGTGATTTTTGAGTTGGTATAATTTTCATTTGATTTATATGTGTGGTTCATTTCATTTTATTGATATTCAGTTTTAGTAGTATAAATAACTGAAGACAGACACCTTTGTCCAATGTGTGTTCATGTCAAATTGTCAAGGTCAGTTGGCCATTAATTGATCCATACAAATGTGGATTTGTTTCTCCATCTCTATACTTTCCTATGGTTATTTATGTCTGATTTTATGCCACTACTGTGCTCCATTGTCTTCATGTCGTTTGATCACAGATTTTCATTTTGATGAAGTTCAGCATAACTATTTTTGCTATTGTTACTTATGGGTTCAATGTCATATCTGAGAATCTGTTGCAGAATCTACTGTAATGAAGGTGTTATTTTGTCTTCTGAGAGTTATATGATTTTGACTATTGCATTAAAACTGTTGAACCATTTATCAGTCAATGTTTGTGCACTTCATGAGCTAGGAGCAAACATTCCTTCCTTTGCATTGATCTTCTTCTTGGAAAAGGTCATGAGGTAAGTCTGTGAATCACATCATTGCATCCAACAGATGCCCTATACACACAGTTCTCAGTGACACATTGAGGAATCTCCAGAAAAGATCATACTGGAGGCCACAGAATAAGTTATAATAAGTTTTTTAGAGGTTTGAATTATATTGAGTATCTTTTCTGGCCCCAATGGTATAAAAAATGGTAACCAAACAGGAGAAATGTGGAAAAACTCACAAATATGTAGAACTCATAAACACACTCTTATACAACCAATGCATTGGGAGTAAAAGGAAAAGGATTATTTCCCCTGTGAATTGCTGAATGAATCTTTAGCTAGAATAACAAAGAAAAAAGTTAGAAGGTTTAAATGTACATAATGGTGGGATTCATTGTTACATATTTGTACATGCACACAGTATAGCAATATAACTGGGTCAATACCATTCCCCAGTATTTCTCTTTTCCCTCCCCTCCTCCCTTGCCTTGCTCCCTTTCCCTTGCCTTGCTCCCTTTCCTCTGAATTAAAGTCAGCCTACTACAGTGATACAGGCATACCCAAGTTTATAGCAGCCTAATTCACAATAGCCAACTATGGAACCAGTCTATGTGTCCATCAATGAATGAATGGATAAAGAAAATGAGGTACATATGAACAATAGAGTTTTATTCAGCCATATGAAAGAATGAAATTATGTCATTTTCAGGAAAATGAGTGGAAATTAATAACATTATGTTAAGGGAAATAAGCTAAATTCAGAAGGTCAAGATTCTCATCTGTGGAAGCTAGATAGGAAAAAGGAAAAGAAGGATTGGGGTAAATCTGGAAATCGAAGGAGAACAATGTGATATTTTGACACATACATATACTGTGGAAAGATCAAACCAGGATAATTGGCACATCCTGTACCTTAATGTTTGTCATTTCTCTGTATTGAGATCATTCATGTCATCAAGAGGATAATTTTGAGTAAACCATGTCTTCTTGTAATATGATAAGTACGTTAAACATAAAGTTAGAAATATTAGAAATACTTATAACAAATTGATGACACATGGAACTATGAGGACCAAATATAGGTAAAAATATTCAAAAGGAATTACTTAGGGAGTTGTTGAGGAGAAACAAGTACAAAATCATATATTCAAATCTCACTCCCAATTCCTTCTGAGTAAAACTGAAGCATGTGTCTTAGAAAACAAAAAGATCTAGGATGTCAAAATTCAGCATTTGCCTTAGGAGCACAGTGTCCACTTTGCACTGAAGACACTGCACCATTAATGAGATAAGGCTACTCTGCTGAACAGTCTCCCCAGTGGCCCCTTCACATCCTTGTTCCTCAGGCTGTAGATGAAGGGGTTCAGCATGAGGGTGACCACAGTGTACATCACTGAGGCCACTGTGATTCCTTGGGAAGAATGGGTCAGAGTAAAACTGAGGTATTCCACAAGACTTGTCCCATAGTATAAAGAGACCACACAGAGGTGGGACCTACAGGTGGAAAAGGCTTTATACTTACTCTCAATGGAAGACATCCTCATTAATGAGGAGACAATCTGAGAGTAAGAGAAGAGGATGCCTGTCATAGGAAATACACAAAGCAGGGCAGTCACCACAATGGTGAAGATGTTATTGGCAAGAGCATCAGAGCCAGCCACATTGAGAAGCTGAGTCAGTTCACAGAAGAAATGTGGGATTTCAGTGCCTGAGGAGAAGGTCAGTCGATTCAACAGTAGAATATGAATCAGGGAGACCCAGAACATGAGGAGTCAAGACATCAGAACCAGGAGGACACAGAGCCGGGGATTCAAGATGACTGTGTATTTCAGGGGGTGACAGATGACCACAAAGTGGTCAAAGGTCAACACAGTCAGTAGGAAATTATCCACCCCAAGAAACATAAGGAAAAAATACACTTGAGAGAGGCATTCTGAGTAGGAGATGTCTTTGCTTTGTGAATAGAAGTTCACCAACATCTTGGGGATGGTGGTAGAAGTGAAACACATGTCTACCAAGAACAGGGTGGAAAGGAAGAAGTACATGAGGGTGTGGAGGTGGGAGTCAGAACTGACTGTCAAGAGGATGAGCAGGTTCCCAAGCACTGTGAGCAGGTACATGAACAGGAGCAGTCCAAAGAGAACAGGCTGTAATTCAGAGTCTTCTGACAGTCCCTGGAGGAGGAATTGTGATAGGACAGTGTGGTTTTCTTCTTCCATGAAGCTGGTATGTCTTCTGGAGTAAAACACAAAAGAAACATTTAAACACCAGGCAATTGGCACCTCAAGGAATTACCACTCTACTAGGTTACCCTTGGACAGATGTCCTTCACACTGCTGAGTCCTACCCATGCCTGCAATTCACTCAGAGAAGTGGTATTCATTTCCATGTTGAATAAATGTAATTATTCTTGAATTCCTCAATTTAGCAAAGATCTCTTTCTTCATCAAGTCTTTAGTTTTATTTCTCTGACATTAATTAATCAACAGAAATAATTTATTCCTAGGTAAGAACCATACAATATATGTGAGGACTTTTAATACCATTAGCTTGATTATCCCCATACTAGCTTATTCTATTAGCCCTACAGTAATGATTGAACATGAATTTTCAGATTAACTCTTACTCTGTGGCTTGACTTTTCTGAGAACTGTGAATTAGTTTTCAGTGCCTTATTTATCTTTTCAAAAATATCATTATAATTACTTCCTTGATGTGAAATTTTAAAAATGCCTTTTTGCATGGTATTATTTCAATAAGCATAGTTTTGATTTTTATAATAATTACAGATTATAATTAAAATTCTCCCCTTAGATACATAGCTCCCCACAAGGTGCAGAATAGAGCTGTGATTTGGAAATTGGCTCTTTCTTTATTTTTATTTATTTTTTATTATTTATTTTTTACTAGAAATTCAACCCAAGAGTGCTTAACAATTGAGTTACATAAACATACATTTTTAAATTTTTAATTTTGAGACAGGATCTCTCTAAATTTCTGAGGCAGATTTGAACCTGTGATCCTTCTGCTTCAGCCCCTGAGCTGCTGGGATTACAGGCGGGTGCCACCTGACTTGACTGAAAAGACTTCTTCAATCACACATCTAGAAATAGAGTTTTGGTCTGCCCACTTATAATCTGTGTGACCTTGAGAAAGTTATTTAAACTCTCTTAGTTGAAATTAACTCACCTCCCCAGTAGGGATTGAAAATGTTCCCTCAATGGTATAGTTGAAGAGGGAATTTCAATGAGTTGAGGATTGTAACTCTTCTGCTACAGTTACTAGGGCATACAAAGGGCATGTCATAAATATGAGATCTCACTTTGACATCACAGTAAGTGTGTCTGCATGGCTATCGTCTATCAATAAATATCCTTCTTAACCTGTGGCAGCTCACAAGGCCAGAGTTGTGATCACTACAAATACAACAGGTTTCTTACCTCTTTTGAGCTCCACAGAGCATTTCTAGTTAATGAAGATCCTGTGACTCTTTGCTCCAGACAATGATGCCTGCATGGTGAGTTCTTCCAAGAAGAGGAAAAACATGGGGTCTACACAGATAAGTGGAGAAAACAAAGGCACATCCATTAGAATGCATGCAAGGAGTGTGTGACTGTGTGTGCTCCTATGTCCACACGATTTTGAGTGATATGTATTATGTTAAAATCTGCAATTAATTGCCAAAATATATTTGATGACCTAGATTTCAATTATTCAAGTTTTCTCCATCCCAAACCATCTAAGAAAGTCTTGAAATTGATCACATTTACCCTATTAAAAAGGACTAGTGTATGAATCCATGCCAAACAGGAATTAATTAAAGACAGCAGAAGAGCAGTGAGGACCAATGATTTTCTGTTCTAAATGCATAGAAAGTGGATAGAAGAGGCCTGTTTGCAATAGGAATGTGTGGGCTCAGAGAAGGAAAGAAGGCACATTCTAGGTTGAGAGAGCAGAGTGTGCAGCTTCTCATCAGCTGGTGGGCTGCAGTGGGAGGGATTAGAGGCCTGTGTGATGGACAGTAGGGGTGAGGTTCAGGAGAAAGGAGGGTGACCCACAGCATACCCTTGTGTTCTTGCTGATGTCACTTTGAACCTGGTAAATTTATGCTCTTTTGTGGTCCAGAAGTTGTGACAGCTTTTCTCACCATTTGCCTTTCCTAGGACTCCAAGGTACTGGACAGGCAGGTGTTGCATCAATACAAATGTTGGATGCACAATAACCACAGGACTGAGCTCTCAGCCTTGTCACAAAGGACTTTTCTAATTTCACCTTTCTAAGCATAAATTTCAAAACAGAGTACAAAACTTAAATAGGATGCATTCTTACCTATTTGATGTGTTGGGGACGTGGTTCAATGAGAGGGCAGTGGTTCCTAGCATGCTCAAAGTCCTGGGCTCAATTTATAGCCTTACTACAAAATAAAGCAGAACCAGACATGATGAGCAATTCATTCCAACTCTGGAAATGAAAGCCAGCTTAACATGATGATGCTTGTAAACATAACTGTTCACCAAAATAGGTCAGTGGAGATAAACACTAACCATAATCACCATAGAGAACTGTATTAGAGAGACTTTAACAGCAGTTACTGTGGTCAACAGCAAGGATCAGAAGATGTGGATCACGATGGAAAACAAGGACAATTTCCAAAACCAATAAAGAAGGATTGTTTTCAAACTCACAGCCAACAGGAGATGTTACTTCAAAGCACTAGAGTATTTGTGGTTGAATTCTTGCAAATGCCAAGGAAGTCTGCTTCTACTTCGATCATTTAACACTTTCCTGAATATTTTAAAGGACTGGTAATAAAAGAAAAGCAATTGGACTGAATGTTGAATAATTATGAATAATTATCAGAAATAATTATGTCATTTGCAGGAGAATGGATGGCATTGGAAAGATTGTATTAAGTAAAGTAAGCCCAACTCAGAAACCCAAGGGTCATATGTTTTCATTCATATGTGGAGGTCAAAGAGAAAATGGGAAAAAGATCTCATGAAAACAGAAGTGAGAATAGTCAGGTGAATGAAGGCATCAAAGGGGAGAGAGGAGGAGAGGAAAAGGGAGAAATGAAACTGATCACATTGATTAGTGAGCATGTGTGGAAATGTAAGAATAAATCCTACTATTACCCTATGGACATATATGATTACATGAATGGTATAAATCTATATTGTGCACAACTGTAGAAGTGAAAAGATGTACCCCATTTGTGTACAATGAATCAAAATGCAGTCTGTAAAAATAAAAAAAAAATCTTACTAATATGTATAATTTTTCTGCACCAATAACATTTTTGAAAAGACATAATTATTGGTAGATGCCATTGGGGACATTAAAGTGAGATGATTCCTACAAAAATATTGACCTAATTAGTACTTTAAGTAAGTCAAATCTGACATTAAAAGTAGTTAGGGTATATAATAGAAACATAAATGTATATTTGTAATAATGTTAATAGTATCTCATGTGCTGCAGATATTTTTTCAGTACTTATTGAATAATTTGGATGTAGGAAATGTATCAGGAGACTAGAGCTTATAGGAAGAAATAGAGAAGAGTTGGAGACTCTCCAGGAAATAACTTTTATTGGAGAGAAGCTCTAACTTCCAAATATGAGAGAAGGAATTAGAACAAGACCTGGGTAATGCTGTTCTCAGTGGGCACTGGGTTTCTTCATAGGACAGGGATCCCCCTTCACAGACTGAAAAATATGTGACCATCCCAGTATTATTACTCTAGAGGAAAGACAGTACCCAGGTTCTTTCCTCTTTCCCTTCCTGCTCCACCAGCTTCACCAGGACACGCTGACTCTCTCTGATGACTGACACAGAAGGTTTCTCTTCCCTGGAATCTGTCCATGGGAAGTCCACTTGGGTTCCTGGAAGATAAGTCAGAAAAATACATGTGAGGTCCACAGGGGAATGTTATATCAGGGACTTGGGCATCCAAGGATTTGGGCCTGGGTGGGGACTGTGAGGCCAACCCTGCACATACCAAATCATGAATGTATCTATCACCCCCAAACTCCCCTCTTCCAATTTGCATTAGTATGGACTCCCATCCAGCCATGGACAACTTATCTATCCTCTTGACTATGATTTGCCTTTTCTTGATATCATATAAATATGTAATATGTGGAATCATGCAACAGTTGTCTTTTGCATGTGAATTCTTTCATTTAATATAACATGGAACATGTATCAGCATTTTTGTCCTCTTAATAGATGAAAAGTATTTTGTGTGAATATCCCAAATTTTGCTTGTCCATTTACTCATCGGTGAGCATATGGATATTTCCAATTTGTGATTATTATAAGTAGTTATGTGATGAACAATTGTTCACACATCTTTGTGTTACATGCTTTCATTTCTCTGGGGTAAATGTCTTAATATTATTGAGTCATATGGTTAATTTATGTTTAATTTTTAAGAGAGTATAAATCTAATTTAAAATTATTTACAACACTTTTATTTCCTGTGAACTATGAGTAGAATTTTCGGTTTTTCTTCATCTTCACCAACACTTAGTATTCAGGAAACATTTCCATGGGAGGATATGCTTGAAGATCGATTAACAATAATGAGTAGGAATTTAGATGGAGAACAGGTTTCAGTGGCATGTGATGGACATCTGATAGTGACACGTGCTAGGGAGATAGAGGAACCTACCTTGAGTGTAGGTGAGTATGAGAACCTAAGATCCGAGGGGGAAGAGGGGAGGAAGGGAGTGCCCAGGATGGGCTGTTTCCATGGTACACTTGGGAGGCTTGTTGCCAGCAGACTATGAATATAGAAAGAGAGGAGGCAGCTGCTCTAGGACCTTGGGAGTGAAGAAGAGATTGCATTCCTTGAGGCAAGAAGTTCCGTGGGAGGAGCCAGTTGGAGGGAAAGGAGCTATCAGAAGTTTAAGGTGTGAAGTATCCAAATTGAGATAACCAGGGTTTCAAGATGGCGGACAAGAGGGTGGTTGCATTTCATTTTGCTCCAGGACTCAGGATTCAAAAGAGGAGATATTGAGAGACTTGGGACCAACTCAAAGCCGCCGAGTGAGTCTCTCCCATTGGGGAGGCATCCCGGAAGGGACGGTAGTCCCGGAATGCAGGGAACTTTGTGAAGTAGAGTTTCCAGGTGAGACACCCCTCCCCCACTGGAGCAGTGAATACGGACAACTGGAAGCTTTGTAGAGGAGGCTGCACTTGGTTTCAGAGCAACCCGCTGGGACTCCAGCGGCTGCCCAGAGGAAGAGCTGTGCAGCAAGCTGTTTGAACTCAGAGCAACCTCCTGAACAATGGGTGGCAGCTGCCCTGAGGAGGAGGAGGTGCGCAGTGAGTTGCTTGGTCTTGAAGCGACCACACAGAACACCGGGTGGCTGCCTGGAGGAAGAGGCGTAAGGCGGGTCACTGGGGCTCGGAGTATCTGTACGAGGCTCCAGGTGGCTGCTCAGAGAAGGGGCCGCATAGCAAGGCGATTAGGTGCAAAGCACGGTCCCAGGACCTAGGCGGTTTCTTGGTGGAAGAGCTGCACATAGACAAGCTGAGGGGTGGAGTGAAGGTTCCAGGACTGTGGGCAGCTTCTCTGAGGAGGGGCACCCTAAGGAGACTTGTCTGCGAAGGGCAAGGCTCCCAGGCCCAGGAGATAGGTCCAGGCCCCTGGGAACATTGCCTAGGAAGGCTGCCCTGCCCAGGCGGTAGTTGTGGATTGAGGGGAACCTCCAGGAGGGGAACTGACCAGCAAGACCTCCTCACCAGGTGAGTCTTCCCCGCTGGGTGAGGTTTTCCCACAAGGATGGTAAAACCAGAGACACAGGCACAAATAGGCCTTGCCTCAGCCTGCAGCCTATTTCCTCTTTGGGTGACCATTGGTCAACAAGTGGAGTCACCTCTGCCCACTAGCAGGGAATATACCCCAGTTGAAGGCCACCACCCCTAGAGAGGCAACCTCCTTGTGGAGCACCGAATTATCAACTTCCTCCAAGATTTCAGGCTACTGAAGGCTAAGACCGGGATATACTAGAAATCTTCAGTGACATTATAAGTCAATAGAGGAAATCTGCAATATCTTAGCGGTCCACTTATATCTGAACAATATGAGAAAACAAGGGAAGAAAATGCCTCAAACAAATCTAGATGTTACATCAATAAAATCCAATGACAGCATGGCAGAAGAAATGACAGAAAGGGAGTTCAGAATGTACATAATTAACATGATAAGGGAAGCAAACGATGAAATGAAAGAGCAAATGCAGGCATTGAATGATCGCACCAATCGACAGATAAAAGAGCAAATATAGGAAGCAAAAGATCATTTCAATAAAGAGTTAGAGATATTGAAAAAAAAACAAACAGAAATCCTTGAAATGAAGGAAACAATAAACCAAATTAAGAACTCCATAGAAAGCACAACAAATAGGATAGAACACCTGGAAGACAGAACCTCAGATATTGAAGACAAAATATTTAACCTTGAAAACAAAGCTGACCAAACAGAGAAGATGGTAAGAAATCATGAACAGAATCTCCAAGAACTATGGGATATCATGAAAAGGCCAAATTTGAGAATTATTGGGATTGAGGAAGGCTTAGAGAAACAAACCAAAGGAATGAACAATCTATTCAATGAAATAATACCAGAAAACTTCCAAAATCTGAAGAATGAAATGGAAAATCAAGTCCAAGAGGCTTATAGGACTCCAAATACACAAAATTACAACAGACCCACACCAAGGCACATTATAAAGAAAATACCGAACATACAAAATAAAGACAGAATTTTAAAGGCTGTGAGAGAAAAGAACCAAATTACATTCAGGGGGAAACCAATACGGATATCAGCAGATTTTTCAATGCAGACCCTAAAAGCTAGAAGGGCCTGGAACAACATTTTTCAAGCTCTGAAAGAAAATGGATACCAACCAAGAATCTTATACCCAGCAAAACTTACCTTCAAATTTGATGATGAAATAAAATCATTCCATGATAAACAAAAGCTAAAAGAATTTACAAAAAGAAAGCCAGCATTACAGAACATTCTCAGCAAAATATTCCATGAGGAAGAGATAAAAAACAAAGAAGCAAATCAGCAAAGGGAGGAATTATCCTAAAGAACTGTCAAATAAAGGAGGAACCAAGTTGTGTCAAAAAAATAAATAAATAAATAAAACTTAAAAAATGAACCAAATGACCGGGAATACAAATCATATCTCAATAATAACCCTCAATGTTAATGGCCTGAATTCATCAATCAAAAGACATAGACTGGCAGATTGGATTAAAAAGAAAGATCCAAAAATATGTTGCCTGCAAGAGACTCACCTCATGGAAAGAGATACCCATAGACTAAAGGTGAAAGGATGGGGAAAAACATACCATGCACATGGACTCAGCAAAAAAGCTGGAGTATCCATCCTCATTTCAGATAATGTGGACTTCAAGCCAAAACTAGTCAGAAGTAATAAAGAAGGACATTTCACACTGCTTAAGGGAAGCATAAATCAGCAAGATATAACAATCATAAACATCTATGCCCCAAACAGTGGCTCATCCATGTATGTCAAACAAATCTTTCTCAATTTTAGAAACCAAATAGACCACAACACAATAATACTAGGTGATTTTAACATGCCTCTCTCACCACTGGACAGATCTTCCAAACAAAAATTAAACAAAGAAACCATAGATCTCAATAACACAATTAATAATTTAGACTTAACAGACATTTATAGAATATACCATCCAACCAAGAGTGAATACACTTTCTTCTCAGCAGCACATGGATCCTTCTCTAAAATAGACCATATATTATGCCACAAAGCTAATGTTAGCAAATACAAGAAGATAGAGACACTACCTTGTATTCTATCAGATCATAATAGATTGAAGTTAGAAATAGTGGGCTGGGGAGATAGCTCAGTTGGTAGAGTGCTTGCCTTGCAAGCACAATACCCTGGGTTCGATCCACAGCACCGCAAAAAAAAAAAAAAAGGGATACAAATAGGAAAAGAAGAATTCAAACAATCCCTATTTGCTCATGATATGATTGTATACTTATAGGAACCAGGAAATTCCACCAGAAAACTTTTAGATCTCATAAGTGAATTCAATAAAGTAGCAGGATATAAGATCAATGCACATAAATCCAAGGCATTTTTATACATAAGTGATGAATCTTCAGAAAGAGAAATTAGGAAAACTACCCCACTCACAATAGCATCAAAAAAAAATAAAATACTTGGGAATCAATCTCACAAAAGAGGTGAAAGTCCTCTACAATGAGAACTACAGAACACTAAAGAAAGAAATTAAAGAACACCTTAGAAGATGGAAAGATCTCCCATGTTCTTGGATAGGAAGAATTAATATTGTCAAAATGGCAATACTACCAAAAGTGCTATACAGATTCAATGCAATTCCAATTAAAATCCCAATGATGTACCTTACAGAAATAGAGCAAGAAATTATGAAATTCATCTGGAAGAATAAAAAACCCAGAATAGCTAAAGCAATCCTCAGTAGAAAGAGTGAAGCAGGGGGTATCGCAATACCATATCTTCAACTCTACTACAAAGCAATAGTAAAAAAAACAGCATGGTATTGGTATCAAAATAGAAAGGTGGATCAATGGAACAGAATAGAGGACACGGACACAAACCCAAATAAATACAATTTCCTCATACTAGACAAAGGGTCCAAAAATATGCAATGGAGAAAAGATAGCCTCTTCAACAACTGGTGCTGGGAGAATTGGAAATCCATATGCAACAGAATGAAACTAAACCCATATCTCTCGCCATGCATCAAACTAAACTCAAAATGGATTAAGGATTTCGGAATCAGACCAGAGACCATGTATCTTATAGAAGAAAAAGTAGGTCCAGAACTTCAACATGTCGGCTTAGGACCAGACTTCCTCAACAGGACTCCCATTGCACAAGAAATAAAAGCAAGAATCAACAACTGGGATAGATTCAAACTAAAAAGCTTTCTCTCAGCAAAGGAAACTATCAGCAATGCAAAGAAAGAGCCCACAGAGTGGGAGAAAATCTTTGCCAATCATACTTCAGATAGAGCACTAGTCTCTAGAATCTATAAAGAACTCAAAAAACTCTACACCAAGAATGCAAATAATCCAATCGACAAATGTGCTAAGGAAATGAATAGACACTTCACAGAAGAAGAACTACAAGCAATCAACAAACATATGGAAATATGTTCAACATCTCTAGTAATAAGAGAAATGCAAATCAAAACCACCCTAAGATTCCATCTCATCCCAATCAGAATGGCGATTATCAAGAATACAAGCAACAACAGGTGTTGGCGAGGTTATGGGGGAAAGGTACACTCATACATTGCTGGTGGGGTTGCAAATAGTGCAGCCACTCTGGAATCAGTGTGGAGACTCCTTAGAAAACTTGGAATGGAACCACCACTTGACCCAGCTATCCCACTCCTTGGCCTCTACCCAAAGGACTTAAAATCAGCATATTACAGAGATACAGCCACATCAATGTTCATAGCTGCTCAGTTCACAATAGCCAGATTGTGGAACCAACCTAGATGTCCTTCAATTGATGAATGGATAAAGAAACTGTGGAATATATATACAATGGAATATTACTCAGCCATAAAGAATGATAAAATTATGGCATTTGCAGGCAAATGGATGAAATTGGAGAATATCATGCTAAGTGAGATAAGCCAATCTCAAAAAACCAAAGGACGAATGATATTGCTAATAAGTGGATGATGACACATAATGGGGGGTAGGAGGGGTTAGTGTTAGGGTTAGAGTTAGGGTTAGGGAGGGGGGCAAGAATGGAGGAAGGAAGGACTGTATAGAGGGAAAAGAGGGATGGAAGTGGTTGGGGGGAAGGGAAAATATAACAAAATGAATGAAACAGCATTACCCTATGTAAATTTATGATTACACAAATGGTATGCCTTTATGCCATGTACAAACAGAGAAACAACATGTATCCCATTTGTTTACAATTAAAAAAAAACCCAAGTTTGATTCCTGTCTTCTATTATGTTTTCATATCAATATTTGCTGGTACCTGGATTTCAGTTATCTTAACTCAGCTACTTGAATACAATTCAGTGTTCTTAGTTTTTGAGTTCACACAAGTTTTACCTTTGGGAAAGAAATGGAAGAGAGAAAAGTTCATGAAATAATGTAAGCATACCTGGGTCTTTCCTCACCTGTAGAATTAAAAAATCATTAAAAATTAAATGTTTTTGTAAAAATACTTAAAGTGTTTTTAAATCCCAAATATTAGTGGTCCTCAGTCTGATTTGTCATACTATTTTCCTGTGAATATTTAAAAGTATTAAGATCCCTGGCATTGGATTAAAGACACTTCAGTTAAAATACCTGCATTGAAATTAGTTTTATCCTTTCTTCCACGGATTTTAAGAATCGCTGTCTATAATATTTTCTGACATTTTGAAATTGCCCTCAATATTTTCCATTATTATCAATAATAAATACTACCCATGTTAAAATCTCAAATACTTAGCAATATGTCCTTTAAAACTAATATTTTATAGGGATTTGAATTACCACTTATGAAATTTGTGCTTGGCATCTCTGCATGATTCCATTCTTCTGTACATCTGTCACTCAAAAGAAACTGCTGGCAGGATTCAGTGGGTTTAATTTTTTATGTCAATATACAATGTCCACACTGATTGTGTTTCCATAGGCAGCTTTCTTTAAGGTGCACCTAACCAGTACCTGAATCTCATCTAGGTTGTTTACAACACAACATCCATCATCCCTCAAAGGTATAGTACACTTCTGTGTGTGCATTTAATGTCTTTCTGAAGTATGTTTGAACTGATGCTACTGCATTACCTAAAGGAGAAACATCATTTAACTTGTGAATTTATTATTGGGACAATCTTCAAAATCCTGTGTTTCATGAAAATGAAAGATTCTACCTACTATGTGGGCACTAGTTGGTAACTTGAATTTCAGTAATTGATACATGTTATATTTTACTATTAATAACTTATGTTGGTTGTCTCACTAAAAGTGAGTCCTAATTGAGTACATCCTATTACTATTAGTCAAAATTTTGCTTATATTTATTCAGTAATAGTTCTTGAATGGTTATTTGCTAAGAAATTTCATCTTTAGAGGTAGTAATATTTCCATTTGACTCCAGCAAAAGGGATAGGCCCTAGGATGGGAGTCAGGAAAGCAATAGTTAGTTGTCTATTATATACAGAATGGGTGTAAATCTGCCCATCTCTCAAGGAACAGCCTGATTATTGAAAAGAGATACAAAAAACACCCATGTGTCCTGTAAGGAAATTTGGAACATAATACATATTTGGTCATTGTATTGTTGTTTTCTAAAAAAATTTTATCTTATTGGAAATAGTTTATTGATGAAGACAATTGTAAAAAGCCAGTGAAGCTTGAAATGATGCAACTCCAAAGTGTGAATCAGCTCAGACAAAAAGATTGTTTGTCTACTTCTTTCTCCTTCTTTTTAATGCCCATGGATATCCCCACAATTATATTTGAATAACAAATAATGTAGATTCTGGTAAATAACAATTGAAGGTTCCTATGTTCATGATATGGACACAAAGAAGAGCTGTAGCTCTTAGTTTTCTCTCAGGGTTATTTCTTGTGTCTTGTTTTGTTGGACATTCCTGAAAGGAGAGAAAGTGCAGACAGGAAATCACCTAGCACACTGAAGACATATTGTGACCAGTTTTTGTGAACCAAGGAAGAATCTAGTAAATGTGTAGCATAATTTTGTTTTACTTTTGATGGTTCCTTCATAGAAAACAAGATATCTGATCTGCAGAATTAGGAATGAAAGGGAATTGGCATTCCTCTCCAAATAACATGTCTTCTATTTGTAGAAGGACAGAATGACATGTCCTGTTAAAGAAATAGGAAAATAGTAACTTAAAATATCAGGATATTATAGTTGAATGATACAAAGATCAACCTTATTAATAAAGTAATAATATATAAATTTTATATGCTTACTTGTTCATTCATCAACATTAATCAGAGAGATAACACCAATGCCTATTTAATCATTCTTCACTAGAGTTGTATCAAATAGAAATTATCACAGGTGACAATGCTTCATTTCAGAGATGATGACTACCTGCCCTGTTTTATAGACATGACAAGTGGAATGACAGATGAACATTAATAGTCAGGATCTGGGTCTCACACACTGAACTTTTCATTGTTTCCCAGACATCATAAAGTTTCAAGCTGATATCCAGGGGTCCAAACCATAGCAGTACCTGAGCTGTATTTTTAAATTCTTGTCAATGTCCTGAATAGGTGTAAAATCAACAGTAGACTCTATGATGAATTTTGCGATGGAGTGGACAGATTATAAAATGTCATGAGATTTAGACAGCTGCAAGCATATCCCAGAGAGGAGCTAGAGAAAAATCTGTGCTGCACAGCCACGTGCTGCTCTTTCTGTGATCTCCTCCTGTGATCCTGAGCTGTCCTTCCTGTGCTTGATGCACCTGGTGCCACCTACCACTCTCATCTGTTGTTCAGTAGGATCCCCCCAAGGAAAGAGAGCAGAGAGTCAGGGGTGTCTTCCTGGAGTGACATGGAAGTGGAAAGTTGTCTTAGATTTTCAAGGGGACAATCCTCCTGGAAGATCCTAGTGCCATGATAGTCTGTGTTTAGACAGAGCAATCCAACCCTCTTACTCTTTTCTAACAATCTGACAGTAGTTACCTCAAAATCTTGTATTCTGGTAATGTACATAACTGAATAGAATGCATTTTTAAAAATGCTGTCCTTTCTTTTTGGGAAAGTAAGGTGTGTAGTTATGACTTGGGAACAAATATGCAGATGGAATGAAATGGAACAAGCTGCTCAACACCAGCTCAGAGCCCAGCACTTGGGAAGTCCTCCAACACGGTGCATGGCATTTCTTGCTGCCTTTCTTCTTGCCACCATCCCCTCCTACTCATGCTGGAGTGCTTAGGTCACAGTGCAGAGAGACCCATTGATGTGTTGAGTGGTGGGACATCTACAGCCAGTGTCACAAGTACAAATGGAGAGCTGGACTGTGGGTGAGGAATCTGGGCCTCAGCACAGGTCAGAACATCAGTCTCAAACTCATCCTCACCTTTGTCCACACTAACTCACACTAACTATGTGGAGGAAACAGAATTCCCAGTGGGCCTTCCTCCATCCATCACCTCCATAAGTTGCTTCTCTCATGACCAAGGATGGAGGATCCAATGAATCTGGCCTTCCTTGTGCCCAGGGAAGGTTTTGTGTCTGTCTTTAGGCTTGATGTGGACACAGTGTCAGATGTGAGCTTCCTGATGCAGACAACTAGGGCAGGAGGAGACACAGGCATGGAGCACATTCAGCACGAGCCACCAGGTTTAAGGGCTGGAGGCACAGGCTGATTATTTACCATAGCACAACCATGGAAGTTCAATGCACAGAGGTGATCATTAGCTGTAGAGACATGTTTAAGTAGCCCTAAAATGGCGGGTGGCATTGAGCCAAGTGGTGGCGCATAATTAGTGTTAATACAGCGCAATCTCTTATGAACTTTTGCCTAATTACTTAATGTCTCCACTGCACTAGTGGTCAACAGATGTTCCTCATTCTTTCTTGATTGGTACCGTGGCACATGCTCCAACCATACTACTTAATTCTAAGCTGATTGGTTACCTTAGTGTATATAAGACATTCTCTTCACCTGGGAAGAGATCGCAGAACATGGGACTAAGCACACACCTCTAGGTTGCAGGTTGCAGGTTGCAGATCACAGGACGGAAGACTGAAGCCACACCTCTAGGTTGCAGACTGCAGGCTGCATGCTGTACACTGCACCCCACACCTCCAAGAAGCGACTCACCTCTAAGAAGCAGACCTCTGAAAGTGTAGCCTCTCTGAAAGCGTAGCACCTCTAAAATTAAGCAAAGTCTCTCTTCCTCTCAAAGTCTCTCTTCCTCTCAAAGCCTCTCTTCCTCTAAGCAAAGCCTCTCTTCCTCTATAAACTAGCGAACAAGCAAGTAAGCAAGGAAGTAGCCCAGATAAAGATAATAAAAGTAGTTCATTCCCAGTCCACCTCCGATAAATTCCCGCGGGATTGTTGCTGCGGGCAGCAACAATTAGCAAAATTTCACCATGACGCCCTAAATTCTAAGGGCTTCTTTACATTAATGGAGGAAGAGGAGGAGGAGGAAGAGAAGAATTGATGAACAACTATTAAGCTTATACTCTCTATTCAAAAGGAAGTTCCATGGGCTATTTGTTGGATTTTAGTTTTTATTCATTTGTTGATGATCTGCCTGTATTTTATTTCTGTTCTTTATTGTGGCAAGATTATCAAAACATCTACCTTTTCTTCAGTTTTATGTGCACTACATATTAAACCCATTCATCTTGTTGTGCAGTTATAAGCAATACCCATTCCCAGAAATATTTTAACTTCCAAAACTGAAACTTTTTGCATTTAAAAAGTTTCACTCTTCTGTCTCCTAATCATGGAAATGACCATTTTACTATCAAATACAATGATTAATTAAAACCAAAAATAGAAAAAAATAATGTAAACAAAGAGGCTTGATTAACAGGTCTACTTGTTTAGTTTTGCTGCCAATTCCAAACTGCATTCCAAATGGATGTCAAAGCTCATGAGATTAGACTATTCTCTGGATTCTTCTTAGGGCACTTTTAATGTCCCTGTTGCTCAAGCTGTAAATGAAAGATTTCAGCATGGGTATGACCACAGTGTACATCACTGAGGCCACCACACACTTCCTGGGAGAATGTGAGGTAGCTGAATCAAGGTACACCCCAATGACTTTTCCATAAAATAAGCAACAACTGAGAGGTGAGACCCACAGGTGGAGAAGGCTTTGTACTTCCCACCTGGGGATGGGTTTCTAAGAATGGATGAAACATTTTTATAGTAAGAGAAAATGATTCCTGAGATGGGGAAAAATCCAAATATGACTCCAAAGACATACATGACTATGTTGTTGGTAAATGTATCAGATCAAGCAAGACTAAGGAGTTTAGAAGGGTCACAAAAAAAATTAGAAATTTCCACATTTTTGAAGTAGGAAAATCATAAGAGAATTAAATGGTGGAGCTGGGAGTCCAAAAGGCTAAATAAAAGAGACACCAAAACTAACAAGCCACAGAGGTGAGGATTCATGATGATAGAGTAATACAGAGGCTGAAAGAAGGCCACATACTGGTCATAGGCCATCAAAGTCAGAAGCATGTTATTCATATTTATGAAAAGGATAAAAAAAATACATCTGTGTCAGGCAGTCTACACAGGAGATAACTATGCTCTGTGCCTGGATGTTCACCAGCATCTTTGGGACCATGGTGGAGGTGAAGCAGTTGTCAGCCAAGGACAGGTTGGAGAGAAAGAAGCACATGTGGATGTGGAGGTGGGAGTCAGAGCTGACACCCAGGACAATGAGCAGGTTCCCAAGCATGGTGACCAGGTACATGGACAGGAACGGTCCAAGAGGATGGGCTGCAGGTCTTGGTCATCTGAGAGTTCCTTGAGATGGATTCTGAGACACATGTTAGATTTAGTGCTTCTATATTGCTTGTACACTTTTGAAATAGGAAAAAGTATTTGGAAAGGAGATTCAAATAAACAGACATCCAATACTCTGTACATATTTTAATTCAATTATTGACATGTATTCACATTTGATGTCCACACAATTTCAACAATATTTATCATTTGTAATGAGTGCAAATTTCTGAGCACATTTTCCTTTTTTTTCAGTTTTTCCAATCTTTCTATGCATGCGTACTTTACACATGTTATTTTTCAGTGATGTTAGGAGACCAAGAATATTAGAGGGAACTATTTCATGAATGCAGTAAAAAATAAAGTATTTCATTTAGATAACACAGCTACTAAATATTCTTACTTGCTTGCAGAAAAAATCCAATTAAAGGTGATTAAATTAATTGAATACAACTTAATTTTCTAAGACAGTAGTATTTCACTTAAGTCAGCATATTTATAAACATGATCTATGATCTAGGACACCATTAACTAAACACTTAATCTATGTTGATAGTTCAAAATCAGAAAATGTTATTATATGCCAGTTACCTCCTGTAAGTTCTTCTTCATTATTGAATTTTCTTTTTATTTCTTTTTTTTTAAATTTTTATTATTATTGTATACAAATAGGATACATGTTGTTTCTCTATTTGTACATGGAGTCATACCATTTGTGTAATCATACGTTTACATAGGGCAATGATGTTTGATTCATTATTTTTTCCCTTCCCCCCACCCCTCCCACCCCTCTTTTCCCTCTACTACAGTCCTTCTTTCCTTCATTCTTACCACACTCTTTATCCCTAACCCTAAACCTAATAACTAACGCCCTCCCATCCCCCATTATATGTCCTCATCTGCTTATCAGCGAGATCATTCATCCTTTAGTTTTTTGAGATTGGCTTATCTCACTTAGCATGATATTCTCCAATTTCATCCATTTGCCTGCAAATGCCATAATTTTATCATTCTTCATTGCGGAGTAATATTCCATTGTATATAAATGCCACAGTTTCTTTATCCATTTGTCAACTGAAGGGCATCTAGGTTGGTTCCACAATCTGGCTATGGTGAATTGAGCAGCAATGAACATTGATGTGGTTGTATCTCTGTAGTATGCTGATTTTAAGTCCTTTGGGTATAGGCCAAGGAGTGGGATAGCTGGGTCAAATGGTGTTTCCATTCCAAGCTTTCTGAGGAATCTCCACACTGCTTTCCAGAGTGGCTGCACTAATTTGCAACCCCACCAGCAATGTATGAGTGTTCCTTTTTCACCACATCCTCGCCAACACCTATTGTTGCTTGTGTTCTTGATAATCGCCATTCTAATTGGGGTGAGATGAAATCTTAGGGTAGTTTTGATTTGCATTTCCCTTATTACTAGGGATGTTGAACATTTTTTCATATATCTGTTGATTGCATGTACGTCTTCTTCTGTGAAGTGTCTGTTCATTTCCTTAGCCCATTTGTTGATTGGATTATTTGTATTCTTCGTGTAGAGTTTTTTGAGTTCTTTATAGACTCTGGAAATTAGTGCTCTATCTGAAGTATGGTTGGCAAAGATATTCTCCCACTCTGTAGGCTCTCTCTTAACATTGCTGATAGTTTCCTTTGCTGAGAGAAAGCTTTTTAGTTTGAATCTATCCCAGTTATTGATTCTTGCTTTTATTTCTTGTGCTATGGGAGTCCTGTTAAGGAAGTCTGATCCTAAGCCAACAAGTTGAAGATTTGGACCTACTTTTTCTTCTATAAGATGCAGGGTCTCTGGTCTGATTCCGAGGTCCTTGATCCATTTTGAGTTGAGTTTTGTGTAGGGTGAGAGATAGGGGTTTAATTTCATTCTATTGCATATGGTTTTCCAGTTTTCCCAGCACCATTTGTTGAAGAGGCTATCTTTTCTCCATTGCATATTTTTGGACCTTTGTCTAGTATGAGAAAATTGTATTTATTTGGGTTTGTGCCCATGTCCTCTATTCTGTACCATTGATCTACCTGTCTATTTTGGTACCAATACCATGCCGTTTTTGTTACTATTGCTTTGTAGTAGAGTTGAAGATCTGGTATTGCAATACCCCCTGCTTCGTTCTTGCTACTGAGGATTGCTTTAGCTATTCTAGGTTTTTATTCTTCCAGATGAATTTCATAATTGCTTGCTCTATTTCTGCAAGGTACATCATTGGGATTTTAATTGGAATTGCATAGAATCTGTATAGCACTTTAGGTAGTATGGCCATTTTGACAATATTAATTCTGCCTATCCAGGAACATGGGAGATCTTTCCATCTTCTAAAGTTTTCTTTAATTTCTTTCTTTAGTGTTCTGTAGTTCTCACTGTAGAGATCTTTCACCTCTTTTGTGAGATTGATTCCCAAGTATTTTATTTTTTTCGATGCTATTGTGAATGGGTTAGTTTTCCTAATTTCTCTTTCTGAAGATTCATCACTTATGTATAAAAATGCATTGGATTTATGAACATTGATCTTGTAACCTGCTCCTTTACTGAATTCACTTATGAGTTCTAAAAGTTTCCTGATGGAATTTCCAGGTTCCTCTAAATATATAATCATGTCGTCAGCGAACAGGGATAGTTTGAGTTCTTCTTTTCCAATTCGTGTCCCTTTAATTTCTTTGGTTTGTCTAATTGCTCTGGCTAGAGTCTCAAGGACGATATTGAATAGAAGTGGTGAAAGAGGGCATACCTGCTTTGTTGCAGTTTTTAGGGGGAACACTTTCAGTTTTTCACCATTTAGAATGATATTGGCCTTGGGCTTAGCGTAGATTGCCTTTATAATGTTAAGGAATGTTCCCACTACCCCAATTTTTTCTAGTGTTTTGAGCATGAAGGGATGCTATATTTTATTGAATGCTTTTTCTGCAGCTATTGAAATAATCATGTGATTCTTAACTTTAAGTCTGTTGATATGGTGAATGACATTTATTGATTTCTGAATGTTGAACCAACCTTGCATCCCTGCGATAAAACTCACTTGATTGTGGTGCACTATCTTTTTAATATATATTTGTATGCAATTTGCTAAAATTTTGTTGAGAATTTTTGCGTTGATGTTCATTAAGGATATTGGTCTGAAATTTTCTTTCCTTGATGTGTTTCTGTCTGGTTTAGGTATCAGTGTGATATTGGCTTCATAGAACAAGTTTGGAAGGGTTCCCTCCTCTTCTATTTCATGGAATACTTTGAGGAGTATTGGAATGAGCTCTTCTTTAAAGGTTTTGTAGAACTCGGCTGAGAACCCATCTGGTCCCGGACTTTTCTTTGTTGGTAGGCTTTTGATGACCTCTTCTATTTCATAGCTTGAAATTGGTTTATTTAAGTTGTGTATGTCCTCCTTGTTCAGTTTAGGTAATTCATATGTCTCTAGAAATTTGTTGATGTCTTCGAGGTTTTCTGTTTTGTTGGAGTATAGATTTTCAAAATAGCATCTAATTATGTTTTGTATTTCAGTCGTGTCTGTTATTATTGAATTTTCTATTTACTTTCTTTTGTGGATATAATTGGGCACTCACCATGTTTCTTAAAAAATCATTTAATATATGTCCTACTTTTTGCAGTGGTAGACATCAATATTTGGAAAAATGGTTTAGTTAAATGCATATACAACATCAATTACCACGAAGGTGACATTAGTGTACACTGCACTGATCAATGAATATGAAGTACTAAAATGTGAAGAAGCAGTTTTGAAATATTTTATACTGTTTTATTTTATCAATCCATTTCAGTCTCTGTAAAGTGTATCATGTGGAATACATATCTTAGATTTTTCCCTTTATTCTGTGTTCAATAACTGCTTGTTCATACAGATAAATGGTTTCTGAAAGCTTTAGTGATGGTGAACATCAAAAAGCCCATTTTGAGTTCCAAACTAATGACTGGTTAATTGCATTTCTGGTAAATTCTTCCTGATACATAATTGAAATTCTCTCACTTTCACTACCCATAAGTTTATTATTTTTTTTGCTCATAGTGTGACTTTAAAGGGAAAAGGGGAAAAAATTAAAAATAGAAGGAATAATGAATAATGGCAGCTTCCTCATCTCTAAGACAGGGATAATAATTATGTATCTTAGAGGCTTTTTGTAAAAAATATTTTCTTTAATTCTTTAATTGTGCAAAGAGTATTGAGCTTTAATCTCATTTGTCATCATATCTACGTGTGGATATCTATAAATATCCAGATATCTGGCTTCAGACCAGTAGGTATTTAACCAGAGTGTATGCATGGTGAAGTCCCTGATGGTCATTTATTACACCAGGGTTAAGAACCCCTGCCTTAGGGTATTCCCTGGCATTGAATCAATGGTCAGTTAATATTAGCTTCTATCACCATCAATAATACCCCTGCTTATGTGAACATATGAACTTTTAATAATATTTGCATAAAACTACTATTTGGTAGAGAGTTGAATGATCTATACATTTGAGTTCTT
Organism: Sciurus niger; assembly: GCA_020740815.1. Taxonomy (NCBI): domain Eukaryota; kingdom Metazoa; phylum Chordata; class Mammalia; order Rodentia; family Sciuridae; genus Sciurus; species Sciurus niger. The sequence goes on from JAHUXG010026197.1 coordinate 194,893, forward strand.
GCTATCTCTGCGTGGATCCATTATCTTGTATACCTGTCCCCTAGAAGCAACCATAGTCATAAATTTGGTTTTTATTTTCCTCTCAATGGTACCATAGAAGTATTGATTTTGGTGTCCATGGGCAGTTTTCCTTCAAACTTACCTTAAAGTTTCTAAAGTTCATGTGAGTATTAATACCTATTGTCCCTGAAATACACTAGTGTAAGAATGAGTTACATTACATTAGGTAGAGGGGGAGCAGGGAGGGTGAGGGGCATGGGGGAAGGAGTGATAGTAGAGTGAAACAGACATTATTACCTCATGTACCTGTACGACTGCATGACCGATGTGATCCTGCAATTTCTATATGCCATGTTGGTGGGATACAGTTGTTTGACTTCCAATAATTGATGCATGTTCAATTTTAATATTGATTACCTACATTTGTTACTCTAATCAAATTGGTTATTATCAATTATATCATTTTCTTCTTCAGTCATACTCATACTACGTTCTATTTAGTAACAATCCTTCCACAATAACTCATGAAAACATTTTATCTTGCATTGGGAATAATATTTCCATTTGTCACCAGTAGAGGAGACAGTAAGCAGGAATAAGAATTAGGAAATAAAATTTTTAGGCCTGGATCATGGAGTTGCCACTATATACAAAATGTGTGTAAAATACCTGTAAAACTCCCACATGCTAGGCAAGTACCCTACAACTGAGCTACACCCAGCAGCCACTTTGATAATTTTTATTCTTTCCATGTGCTAAGCAAGGTAGAGACTCTAAAGAATCAGAAGTGGAGAGAGCTAGTCATTCTTGTCCAGATATATGGCATACACTTTTATAAATATAAATTGTCTCAAAATATGAACTGAAAAATGGAAACTTCAGGCAACACCATGTTTTGGTTGAGTATTATGAAGATTAAACATATAGTCAATAATTAATATAAATAATATCTAAATTTTATTTTGCATAGTTTAATACATCCATCACCTGTCAATCACATGGGAGTGTCCATTATCTTTTTATTATTAATTCAATGTATCATCAGTAAATCAACTCAGATAACAGTGTTGTCTCAGAAATACTAACAACCTGACCCTCTAAGAAGAAATAACACATTCAATAGATAGTGATCAACATCAAACAGTCAAGGGGAAGACAGAGCCCACAGAATGGGAGAAAATCTTTGTCAGCTAGTCTTTTGACAGAAAGTTAATATCCAGAATTTATGAATAACTAAAAAAACTTAACACCAAAACTCCCCAAATAGCCTAATAACTAAATGGACAAATGAACTAAATACCCATTTTTTAAAAAGAAGAAATACAGATGGTCAACAAATATGTGAAAAAATGCTCCACATCTTTAGCAATCAGAGAACTACCAATCAGAACTACACTGACATTTCACCTTCCTCCAGTTAGAATGGCAGTTGTCAAGAATACAAATAATAAAAAAGACTGACAAGAAGACCAGGATGTTGCATTGTGTATATATACCAGAGTTTCTTTATCCATTCATCTATTGAAGGGCAACTAGGTTGATTCCACAATCTAGCTATTGTGAACTGAGCTGCTATAAACATTGATGTGACTGTGCTACTTGTTGTTTGCTGATTTTAAGTCCTTTGGGTATAAACTGAGAAGTGGGATAACTGGGTAAAAAGGTGGGTCCGTTACAAGTTTACTATTCAGTCATAAAGAAGAATGATATTATGGCATTTGCAAATAAATGGATGGAATTGGAGAATATCATGCTAAGCGAAATAAGCCAATCCCAAAAAACAAAAGGCCGAATGTTTTCCCTGATAAGTGGAGGATGATATATATTGGGGGTAGGGGGATGGGAAGTGACAGAAGAATGGGGGAACTTTAGATTATGTAGAAGGAAATGAGAGGGAGGGGGTATGAAAAATGGTGGAATGAGACAGACATAATTACCCTATGTACATGCATGATTACACAAACAGTATGAATCTACATCGTGTACAACCATAGAAACGAAATGATGTATCCCATTTGTGTACAATGAATCAAAATGCAGTCTGTAAAAAATTAAAAGATAAATTTAAAAAACCTAAAATACAAAAGAAGACAGGGGTAAAGGTGCACTCATACATTGGTGGTGGGACTGAAAATTAGCACAAGCATTGTGGAAAGCAGTATGGTGATTCCCCAAAAGAATAGGACTGGAAGCACCATGTAACCCAGCAATCCCATTCCTTGGCATATATGCAAAACTGATAAAATCAGCATACTGTAGTGTATGGGCACATCTGTGTTGGTAGCAGTGCAATTTGCAGTAGCCAAGTTATGAAACCGGATCAGGTATCTGTCAACAGATGAGTGGGTCTAGAAAATGTGGTATATATACACAGTGGAGGTTTATTCAGTCATAAAAAGAAAGAAATTGTGTAATTTGCTGGCAAATGTGTGAAAAGAGAACTTTGTGCTATGTGAAATAAGAGACTCAAAAAGTCAAGGATCAAATGTCTTCTCTCATATGTGGAAGTTGGAGAAAAGGGAAAAGTGAAAAATGGTCCTCAGGAAAACAGAAGGGAGGACAGTGAAATAGAGGAATGGGCTCAAAATGAAAGAGGAGGGGGAGAAAGCATGCTCCTGGGGAAGAAACCTGACCAAATGATGCTGTGTGCATGTACAAAGGCACCTCAATGACTCCCGCTTTGGGGTGGAATTAAAATGCACCAATTTAAAAAAAATAGTAGTGAGACCATTAAAGTGAAGGAACAGAGTCGGGGGAAGGAGAAAGAAAGGAGAGGTCCTGGAGAAAGAAATGGACCAAATTTTGTTTTGTTCATGCATGAATACATCACAGTGAGTTGGATTGTGAGGTATAAGTATAATACACCAATGAAAGCATGTAAAAATGCAGCAGTCACTTTCCAGGTGTGCAGTAACCTTTCTCATTATTTCCCGATATTCAGAGAGTATTAGGCAGAGGTCCAGAGGCCCTAACCACTGGTACATCTGTTTTAAAACTCTTTCCAGTTTCTTGTGCAGGAATGAAACCAAGAACTGCCATTGTCTCTGTTTGAGACTGAGTGGACCGGTGGCAAGGAGGAAGGAAGACAGGGACAGCACCAGAGTATCGTGGGGAGAGGTCTGTGTTGAATTTTTATGTGCCCATTTACTGTGATCTCTGCCCATGGTCTAGAGCTACTCCTCCTGTGTTGGATGTTGCTTTCATGTCACTTCTCTCTCTTTGACCCACCGGGAACACCCACAGTGAAAAGCAGAGTGAGCAAAGGGTCACTTCTGGAGTGACAGGGGTTGAAATGGCCGGCAAGTGGTCAAGGGAACAGCCTGCTAGGATTCTCCTGCCAAGAAGCCCCGTGTCCCTATTCAGACGGCCTGGATCAAACACAGATTTACTCATCTCTACCAAACAACCTAGCAATATTGTCGTAAATACAATGTACTCTTTTCTCTTTCTATAATATTGTGGACACTTGTAACTGAAGGAAGATGATGTAGAGACTGCAGATGAGATGAACCAAGCTGCATAAAACACAAAGCTCTGAGCCTGACATTGAGGAAGCCCTCAGTAGTGCATCACAATGCTGTGTGTGCTGCTAGTTCCTTCCATAACTTAGGATCTCCTTTACAATCCTCTTGGATTGCAGAGGAAAGTTTGGGGGACCCACTTTCTGCGACAGTGATGAGGTGCCTTTTGGAAGTAGAGCCCGTGGAGTTGGAAAGTAGAGTTTGAATTGGATTTTTTACCCTCACCATAACCAAGAATATAAAAACCAGACCTCATAACTCAGTTTTTACACACTGATATGCTTCCATCTTGTCACCCAGAGCATCATATTTGTCCTGAAATGAAACAACATTTCTGAGAGTCCTTCTCTGATCCAGTGTCTCCCTCAGAATTTACGGGGTTAGTTGCTTCTCAATTGGCTCATGAACAAAGACTGAGGACCCAAAGCAACTCCCTAACCAGGTGTCCATGAAGATTTAGAATCACTGCTCAAGACTGATAGGAACACAGGGTCAGGTAGGAGCTTCCTGCTGCAGACAACCCTGGGAGGAGATGCAGATATGGAGCCCCTTGAACTAGAACTACCAAACACAAGAGCTTGAGATATAGGCTGATGCATTTTAATAAACTTGGAGGCTCCATGCACATAGCTCATAATTGGTCAAGTTGCTCTGTTATCCTAATCTGTAAGGAGGAAGAAAAAAGTAGAAGAAAAAATGAATGTCTCCAAGGTATGGTCTCTTTCTCTATTCAAGGAAGCTCTGGGATATTGTTCACACAATTTGTTTCTTTTCCTTGTTTTGAAAGACCCATTTGCATGTATTTCCATTTTTTGTGATAAAATATATAGGAAACAACTTCCATTGTTACTTAGTTTATGTGCACAATTCAGTAGTATCAATTACTTTGTTTAACCATTACTTTGTTGTTTAACCATTACCATCAACCATTTCCAGAAAATTTTCATCTTGCCAAACTGAAAATTTATACCCATTTTCACAACTACCTATTTATCTGGATCTCAACCCTGGCAAATGCAACACTATTATAAAACATCATGAGCATACAGTGTACAAAGTAATGTAAACAGGGAGAAGGAATACATATGTTGAGGCTAGCTTTTGCTGATGTTTTTCTACACTACGTTCTAACTAGATGCTGCAGGTCCTGAGATTGCACTGTTCTGCTGTTTGTCCTCATGACTCAGCACAGGAGTGAACACAGCGTACATCACTGAGGCCATTGCCCAGTTCTGGAGTTGCTGGGGAATGGGATTTGGCTGAACCTAAGTGTACTCCAAAGCTTATTCCATAAAATATGTAAAATCTGATAGTGAGACCACAGGTGGAGAATGCTTTTTATTCCCAATGCTTGATTGTACTCTCAGAATGGAGAAACAATTTTATAGAAAGAAAAAGATTTCTGAGATAGGAAGAAATCCAGATATGACACCAAGGAAATGCATGACTGTTCCGAGTGCCATGGTGCCTGCCTGTAATCCAGCAGCTCAGGAGGCTGAGGCAGGAGGATTGCAAGTTCAAAGTCAGCCTCAGAATCTTACCAAGGTCCTAAGTAACTTAATAAGACCCTGTCTCAAAATAAAAAATAAAAAGGGCTGAGAGTGTAGATCAGTGGTTAAGCATCCCTGAATTCAATCACTGGATTAAAAAAAAAAAGAAAAAAACATGATTATGTTAGTGCTGATGGTATCAGAAGAGAAAAGATTTAAAAGTTGAGAAAAGTGACAGAATAAATGAGGAACTTCAACAACCTTGAAGTATTATAATTATAAGACAATCAAATTGTGCAGTTGGGATTCCAAAAGATGACCAAAAAGAATATCAAAACTAAGATGCAGAGACTGGTGTTCATGATGACTGACTATTTTGGGGGTGACAGATGACCACAATCCATTCTGAGGCCATCACAGACAGAAGCAGTTCCTCCACAATTTCAAAAATTAGAAGAAAAAACATATGTATCAGGCAGATCACATAGGAGATGACTACTGTGAGTTTGGATGTCCACAGTGATGTTTGGGATGGTGGTGGAGGCGAAGCAGATGACAGTCAAAGACAGGCTGGAGAGGAAGAAGTACATGGGGGTGTGGATGTGGGAGTCAGAGCTGACAGCCAGGATGATGAGCATGTTCCCAAGCACTGTGACCAGGTACATGGACAGGAACAGTCCAAGAGGATGGGCTGCAGGTCTGGATCCTCTGAGAGTTCCAGGAGGTGGAACTCTGGGACACATGTGTTTTGTGCTTCTATTTTACTTGGACGCTGTTTTTTGTTTGTTTGTTTGTCTGTTTGTTTGTTTGTACTGGGGATTGAATCTAGGGGTTCTTAACCACTGAGAAACATCCCTGGCACTTTTTCTTTATTTTTTTGAGACAGGGTTTACTGAGTTGCTTGGGGCCTCACTGATACATAATAAGGGTGGGATTAGGGGGTAAGAGAAGAATGGAGGAGCTTTAGATTATGTAGAGGGAAATGAGAGGAAGGAGGGTCAGGGGTATAAAAGATGATGGAATGAGACATCATTACCCTATATCCATGTATGATTACACGAATGGTAAGAATCTACATTGTGCATAATCATAGAAATGAAATTTTGTACCCCATTTGTGTACAATGAGTCAAAATGCAGTCTGTGAAATAAATAAAATTTAAAAATTTAAAAATTGTGGAAGCTGACTTTGAACTTGTGATCCTCCTGCCTCAACTTCCTGAGCTGCTGGGATTATAGATGTCTACCACAGTAATCAGCAAGAAAGAACATCTTTCCAAATAAAGTAAGTTAAGAAGTAGATAAATTTTACTCTAAGACAATGGGAGAAATTCCTTTTACTTAGAGTATTTGGAATCCAATGTAAGAGCTAGGACTGCATGACCAGTACACACATGTGCCAGTTATACCCCAAGGGTTTCATCATTTTTGGATTTTATGTTTTTTGTTTGAAGATATAGGTTCTTCCTTAAATTCTGTCCTTTATAAATCATTTAATATAACTGTTATACTTGACCTTATAGATTTTGAATTTTGATTACTACGGTTTGGTTAAAGCCACATAGTCCTGCAGCATCACTGACAATACATGTGTACGCTGCTCCAGTAAATTGTTAAAATTAGTGAAATGTGCCTGGTGTGGTGGTGCATGCCTGTAATCTCAGGAGGCTGAGGCAGGAGGATCTCAAGTTCAAATTCAGCTGCAGCAATTTAGCAGGGCCCTAGGCAGCTTAGCAAGACCCTGTCACAAAATAAAAGTAAAATGGGCTGGGGGTGTGGCTCAGTGGTTGAGTACCCCTGGGTTCAATCCTTGGTATCAAAAAAACAAACAAAAATCAGTTAAATGATAACAAACACTTTACAAATTTTATATTGTACCCATAAATATTTTTATCATCAATCTCCATACAATATCATTAAAATATCTGGTCTATCAGACACAACATTTTTTTCTTCTGTTTCTTTCTCTTTTTTCTTTTTTTGTTTTTCTAAATTCATTGATGTGTGTTTATGAACCTGTTCATGATGTGTGATTGTTTTTCTGATCATAAACTCTGGTTGGTGGTTGGTGAGTTTAGCACCAGCCAAAGGATACCAAAGCACAGGTTTTAATCTCTCAATCTTCTAATACTTAGTTAATAAATTTGCAAGTGAATCCTGCCTGGTACATGGATTGTACTTTATAATTCTCTTGCTTTAGCTAATGAATAGTTACTTGGGTTCATTTATGTTATTTAAAAACTAATTTAATTGGAAAGAGTTACTTCTGATCACTGGATATTTCAATTGAATCGTGTGAAGATTAAACTAAGAAGAATAATGTAAAATTGCATTTTTGCTCCTCATTTTATGCATTCTTCACATATTCGTCCACTAGGGGGCACACACTCCCCATGGGTAATCTTTCTCCCCTGTGGACCTATTTTCTTCCAGAAAACAACTCAGAAGACAATGCTGTTTCAGATACTAGAAACCTGCACTAATGTCACAGAAATAATACATAGAGCCTTCCTGTAAAATAATAATAATGAAAATAATAATAACAATGTGGGAACTTATAATATAGGGAAGACTGTGCACATGAAATGAAACATGCCACATAGAACACAGAGCTCAGAGACTGGCAGTTAGGAAGCCCTCAACAATGGCACAGGATGTGAGTTTGCTATCCTATTCCTCCTCCTCCTCCCCCAGCTTCTCCTCCTCATCACCACCACTCATGTGTTTGGAGTTCTTTGGAACAGTTTTCAAAGACCTAACTTCTGCTCTTGTGAGTGAGATGTCCCTGGGAACTTGAATTCACACTGTGAGTGGAAAACAAAATTTTGAACATTATGTTTGGGACCACCCCCAAAAAAGGGAAGCCAATTTCATAGCTCCCATACCTGAAATTTGCACACTATTGTTCTCAATTGTCACATTTCTTCTAATGATAAGTAAGTGCTATGTCACTTCCTCCTCCCATCCTTGTCTTCATCAACACATAGGTGGTTATCCAGAGTGTGTGTGCTGAGTCATTACTAAGGACTGAAGGTATGATGAGTATTCCCTGTTTGAGGCAAGTCAAAGCTCTGACTTGATACTTAGTATTGATATGAATGCAGTAACAGGAGTGTCATGGTTTAGAACCTATACTCTAAGAAAAGATGAAAAAAAAAAAAATAGACTGTCTTGGTGTGCAGCCTCCACAGAGAACTTTTAATGTCCCTGTTCCTCAGGCTGTAGATGAAGGGGTTCAGCATAGGACTGACCACAGTGTACATCACTGAGGCCAATGCACCCTTTCTGGGAGCATGAGATATAGCTGTGCCAAGGTACTCTACAATGCCTGTCCCATAAAATAAACAAACAACAGAGAGGTGAGACCCACAGATGGAGAAAGATTTGTACTTCCCCCCTGAGGATGTGATCCTCAGAATTGAGGAAACAATTTTATAGTAAGATAAAAGGATCCCTCAGATGGGAAGAAAGCCAAATATGCCACCTGTAACATGAATGACTATGTTATTGGAAGGTATCAGAACAGGCAAGATTGAGGAGTTGAGAAGGGTCACAGAAGAAGTTAGCAATTTCCACATCCTTGAAGTAGGTAAATTGTAGTACAATCAAATTGTGTAGCAGGGAGTTGAAAAGGCTAAATAATAAAGACACCAAAACTAAGAAGCCACAGAGATGAGTGCTCATAATGACTGGGATATCGCAGGGGGTGACAGATGGCCACAAACCAGTCATAGACCATGACAGTCAGAAACATCTCATCCATACAGACCAACATGGCAAACAGAGACAACTGTGTCAGGCAGCCCATGTACCACATGATTGTGCTCTGAGTCTGGATGTCCATGATCATCTTTGGGACTGTAGAGGAGATAAAACAGATTTCAGTGAAGGACAAGTTGGAGAGGAAGAAGTACATGGGGGTGTGGAGGTGGGAGTCAGAGCTGAGAGCCAGGACGATGAGCAGGTTCCCAAGCACTGTGACAAGGTACATGGACAGGAACAGTCCAAAGAGGACAGGTTGCAGGTCTGGATCCTCTGAAAGTTCATTGAGATGGAATTCTGAGACATGTGTTAGATTTGGTCCTTCTATATTACCTGGACACCTTTGGGAATAAAAGTGTTAGAAAAAGGAAACAATAAATAGTCATCCAGCTCAAGCAAGGTACTCATACTTGAATTCCATACACCTTCAGAAATATTTCCTGGGACAAATTGCATCTTCTCTGAACTCTCGCATTATTGGTATCTGTGTTTCATAGCCTTGTGTTCTCATTTTAAATAAGCAGTGCTAGAGACCAAGACATTACACACAAGTCTATTATTGACAATTTTATGGGTATATATTGTTTATATGGAATTGTAGGTTTCATTGCGTCCTATTCGTGCATGCATTTAACAATTTAATCAGTTTTACTCCCTCATAGCTAAGACCTCTTCCCTCTTCTCCTTCCCCAAGTTCCTTCCTCTTCCTTAATGTCCTCCCTCCTATTCTGATGAGTACCTTTTTTTCTTTTTTCTCTCTAACTTCCATGTAGGTGAGAAAGCATGTGACCCTCATCTTCCTGAGTCTTGCTTGATTTGTACAGTCTACTTTTCTAATAAAAGAGTGGGACCAGCAGGCAAGTGGCTCTGGGTTCCACTCCCAGCACCATGAAAAATAATAAAAGAAGGGAGGAAGAAATAGTCTTTCCATATGAAAAGTATCATCATTAAAAGAAATCAAGAAGCTGTCAAGATAATTTATTTTAAGGCAAGGAAAAAATCCTGTCATTAAAATGACTATAAACACTACATCAGAAAAATTCCTGTGTCCGACTTTGCTGATCTTGCAATTTTGATGCATTCTTTAAATGCACGTAATGATATGACATCACTTGGCACAAATGGTTAAAGAATAAATGTAATGAATAATGTAATGATAAGACTCACTTATAAAAATTTAAAAACACTAGTTGTTCAACATAGTGTTCAACACTATGACAACTCAGAAAGGTATCTGAGAATGACAGCTTTCATTGTTTTCTAATTTTCTCTGGATAATCTTTTTAACAATGGTCTGCTTATGCTGCTATATTGCTTTTATAATCATAAACTTTTATTTTCATTTGAAGACTTTAGCACCTAGTGTATGACACAAAATTCTAAATGGAATTTGCAAAGTTGGAGCCTTCATATGCCTAGTTCATGGGTTTTCAAGTTAGTCCTGCCTCATATGTGGACTGCCCTTCTAGTTCAGCTGCATGAAGACAATTTTGGCACTTTATTTTGTTAGCTCACATTATAACTTCATGGGAAAAATTGAAGAATGAAAAGTACAGGAAATAAACACACTGAAAATTTTCTGATCTGTAAAATGTGGATAATAATTAACCATCTAAAGCTTAATTGTCTGAAAGGGCTTAAGAAGCATTTTAAATTGTGTAGACTTGTTCCATCTCAGTATCTCAGTGGATATGTTAGTATATATGTATCCTGAGCTTCATCCCAAGTTAAATCCATCATAGTGTCTACATGTGAAGTTCTTGGTGGTTTTTTCCACACTAGTATTGAAAACCACTGACATAACATTTCCTGGATTTAGAAAATATTTCATTAAGATTCATGCTATTACAGCCAATAATACTCACTACGATCATTAAAACAAAACATTTAGTAATGTGTGCTTCAGATCTGAACTTCTGTGGAGAATTGAAACATGGCCCATAGAATTTGAATACTTTATGTCTGCAGGATTTCATTCTCCTGCTCACCTGTTCCACAGTCAAATTCTGTCATGAATTTGGGGGGTAGATTTTCCCACAGATCTTTCCATTTCTATTTTAATATATGTATCTACAAAACAAAATTTTTCTAAAAAACTTACCTAATGATACCTTAAAGCTCATCTCTTCAGTATGTCACAGCACTTTTTGTGAGCTAGTTTACATTCACACATGATTTGACATACATTGGGTTCAAATACTTTAACTGATGCAGAGTTACCTGAGGGTGGAACTTCATTTGTAAGTTTTTTTTTTAATTATGACAATACTATTAAAATTCTTGTATTTCTTTTCCTCACATTAGTGAAATTTTCCAAGCACTATTTGGGTAGAGAGAATTGTTCTTTGACTTCCAACAAATCATGTTTATTAGTTTAACTACTAATCATCTCCATTTTTTGCCCCAATATAAATCTGTCATTACTGATATATTCCCTTATTTTTAATGGACACCTTCAAAATATCCTTGTCAGGTGTCTATTAGCAATCCTTGCATAGTAAATCACTGAGAAATTTCATCTCCTAAGAAAAACATTTCCACTGGGCTCCAGTGGAGAAGGCAGTGTCCTGGGATGGGAGAAAGGAAATCCACATTTTATTTTGAATCATTGATGGACCATATTATGCAGAATATGTGTCAATCTCTCCTCCTTTCTGAACTTGTACTCTTACTGATGGGGAGAATAATGGCAATCTCCACTCATGTGTGGCTCATAAGGAAAGTTTGAATCTAAAAATATTTATCATTTAGGTTACTTTATCAAAGTACATAATTCAAAGCTATAGGAATAACTAGCTGTTGAGGTATATCAGTGTTCAGAATCACTGAACTCTGGATGATAGGAAGCTCTTACCTGGGTCTCATCCCAAGCTGTAAGTCTTAACCTGCCCCCTTCTTTATTTCTGATACCCAAGGAAGTCTGTGCTATGTTTTTGAATAATTGATCATGCAGATGTGGTTAAAAGGATTATAGGACCCAGGTGTCCATGACATGGATACAAACAAGAGCTATTTTATCTTGTCTCCACTTCTATGGAACATTACTTCTATGGAATTTTACTAATGTGCGAGAGTGCAGATAGGAAAGCACAAAGTGTGTTGAAGTTGCACTGACCATGTCCAGGATTTGTCAACCAAGAAACAGTCTCTTCAATATTTATAAAGGTTTTTGTTTTTGAATCACCTTGTGTGCTTAGCAGTATAGGGGCTCTGGAGAATTACATATAAATGATTTATCCCTCTCCAATTGACAGCATATAGAAGTAGGAAAATGTCATTTCTGATTGATAGATAGTTTAGTTGAATGGTGTGATGCTCAAACTTACCATTATTATTAATAGTAATATCTGTACTGTTATTTTCCCTTACCTATGAGTTCAACTCCTACCCGCCACACAAAGAACCTCTATTTACTCCATCATCACTGCAGTTGTCTCAAGGAGAAAGATCTTAAGATGACAATACTGAGCTTGTGACACTAACAAGATGCACTATGTTTAAGAAAGAAACAGGAACCTAGAGGTGAAAATTAAATTCATAGTCTCTTAATCATTGTTTCCCAACTATCCAACACTTGAAGGAGACATATAGAGGATTTAGCCACATAGAATTATGGGCACAATTTTAAGCAATTCCAGTTTCCTGAGTATGAATGATGTGGCGGGCGAGACCCAGGGCCCAGGGTTATGCCACATGCATCTAAATGGCAACTGGCAGAGAGCCAAAGGGCATGCTGAATGCACCTTGAGAAAAACAGGGAGCATTTACCATTGGCTGTATCATAATTAGTTCAGCCGCTTAGCGTGGACAGATATATCTTACATGTATGCTTGAGCTTGTGATTGCTTGACCTTTAACAGGATTGGATGGACATATCTGATTACAATTGCTTATGCATGAGACTGTTTATATATTGAGGGTGTTATCCCAATAAAGCAGAAGCTGCTTCATGAACTTCTGAAGAGTATGTGTCATTTGTCCTGCTGGTCAGCAGCAAGTGGCAAATGATGGCCCATACGGGGAATGGTGAGCGCTCAGGTAAGTAATAAAGAAGAAAATTTTTCACTAGTACAGTCAACTAGCAGGTTTCCCTATTTGAGGAAATGGTTGCCTTAAGGTTTTAATGGAAGTTTCCCCTAGAGAGGGAATGTAATGAAAGGCTGTCCCAAGAGACAGCAAAGGACTTCCTGTAGAAAATGAATATGTGTAAGGTGCTATTTGTGTTACCTTTTCTTGTTTTGTTTCTGTTTGTTGTTGTTGTGGCGATATGAACATTAGTTCATTTCTGTCTGACTTCCAAAACACCAAAATTTCAAGAACGGTTAAGAGAAGGAGAAAATATATTAGAAACTGTAAAAGAAGAACAATCAAGTTGAGCTTCTAAAAGAGAAATTAGATGTTCAGACTCAGATGAGGGATGTAACTCTGAAGAACAGGAGCTGAGACAGAGCTAGAAAAGAAGTTCCCTCAGTGGCATTTAACCCCTACCATGCCACACCCTCTGGCATATAATCCAGATCACCACACTTTTCCAAGTTGTAGGGGCGCATGTACCTGCTGCACAGGGGCATCCCCCAGACAGTGGGCTGATGTAGAATCTCGATCAATGTTCCCAATATTCCCGGTATTGAATCAGAGATATCATCAAATATTAGATATAAAATTAGTAAAACAATTAAAAGAGGCAGTTATTTCCTATGCAGTACAAGCTGCATTTATCATTTCTTTATTAGAGAATGTTGCAAGTCAAAATCTTCTTCCGACTGATTGGGGTAATTTAGCAAAGGCATGTTTATCTGGGGGACAATATCTAAAGTGGAAGGTGGATAACCAGGAGTTATGCTCTGATACTGCCTGACATAATGCAGTTGCGGGCAATCCTCAATGGAATCTAAACATGCTGACAGGCCAAGGACCATATGAAGGGCAAGGTAATCAGGTTAATTTCCACCCCAGTGTGTATCAACAAATTAACCCTCAACTTTTAATCTATCATTGTATGGATGATATTTTGCTAGCTTATAAGGAAAAACCTGTCTTAGAGCAATGTTATAATTCCTTTCTAAAGTCACTGGAAACATGGGGCTTACGTATTGCCATTTATAAAGTACAAATGACAGACAACAAAAACTTCCTGGGATCTATCATAAATGCAACTATGGTTAAACCCATAAAAATTACCGTTCAGATGGACAAACTTAGAACTTTAAATGATTTTCAAAAACTTTTGGGTGATATTAATTGGATTAGACATTACCTTCATTTACCCACCTCAAGTTTGGGCCTCCTGTTTGATATTCTTAAAGGTGATTCTGACCCCCTTTCTAAGCGGGTGCTTACCCTCAGGCTCAAACAGCTCTCAAGCTTGCTGAAACAGCTATGGAAAAGGCTTATCTCGATCATATTGACCTATCTAAGCCTTTATCATTCATTGTCTTGGCCACAAATAAGTTACCCACAGGAGTGTTTTGGCAAAATTGTCCTATTCTATGGGTTCACATGAATTATGCCCCTAACAAGGTCTTATCCTTGTTTACTGAATCTGTGACAGAATTAATCCTTAAGGCATTAAAAGTATCCCTTTCCACCTTTGGATCACATCCCTCAACAATCACTACTCCATATACTACTGAACAGATACAATATCTTATTAATAATTCAAATTCATGGGCTATAGTCTTTACTAGTACTTCTGCTGTGTTTGACAATCATTTGCCATCTGATCCTCTTCTCCAATTTTGGAGTCAACATCCTATAATTTTCCCTAAAGTCACCTGAAAAGAACCTATTATAGGAGCTATCCTTATATTTACTGCTGGATCAAAAAATGGTACGGGTGCTATTACTATAGATAATGTTACAGAAACATTGCTGTTTAATACTCTATCTGCACAACAAACAGAACTATTAGTAGCTATAGAAGTATTTAAAACCCACCATGAGCCTTTTAACCTATTCTCTGATAGCAAATACATTGTTAATGCTGTCCAAAATTTAAAATTAACTGTTCTGATTTCCCTTACCTCCACTATTACTAAATATTTACAATGCTTACAAAAACTTATCTGGGACAGAAAAGATCCTTTTTTTATTGGGCATGTTCAGGCTCATACTGGCCTTCCAGGTCCTCTAAGTTTACACAATGATTTCACAGACAGGGCCACCAGACACCCACACATCTTTAATATGCTTGAAAATGCAAAAACTTTTCATTCCAAATTTCACATAAATGCTTCCACTCTATGTACACGCTATAAAATTACTAAGGCAACAGCTCGGGACATAGTCAAGTCTTGTGCTAAATGTGCTACACTTATTCCTAACCCCTCATTAGGAGTAAATCCAAAAGATCTTCAGCCCAATCATGTTTGGCAAATGGATGTAACTCATTATTCAGAATTTGGAAAACTACAATCCATCCATGTGTCTATTGATACCTTTGATTTATTATGGCCTCTGCTCATACTGGAGAAAAAACCAAAAATGTAATAACACACTGTTTACACTCTTTCTCCATCCTGGGTGTTCTCAAACAAATTAAAACAGATAATGGTCCTGGTTATACGTCCCAGGCCTTTAAACAATTTTGTTCCACCTTTGGTATTCAACATGTCACAGGAATTCCATATAATCCTACTGGACAAAGCATTGTTGAGCATGCCCATTTAATGCTTAAAAACATGCTTTATAAACAAAAAGGGGAATAGGGGCATCATACAGATCCCCAAAAGACAAATTATATGTTTCCTTGTTCATCTTAAATTTTTAAAATCTCAATTCTGAGGGCCGATCAACTGCTAACCATCATTCAGAGCCTAAAAAAAAACATCTACCTCAAGTGCTCTGGAAGGACATTCCATTGGGACAATGGAAAGGCCTGGATCCGGTGTTAATCTGGACCTGAGGATGTGTTTGTGTTTTCCCACAGGACACACAATCGCCAATTTCGGTGCCAGAGAGATTGGTCAAGGCCTCAACAGAGACCCAAAACAGGAAGAAGATGAGGAGGCTTCTTCCACTGATGATGTTGGCGATTTCTCACCAAGTTAATGGAGGAGATTTGTGTGAACTATGGGGGATAGTAAAGAAGTGGCCCTATCCTGTACCCTTTACCAACTCCTCTATTCTATACCCTCCTATTTTTACAACAATTGGTCACATTTCTTTAGTCTGCTGTTCAATGGGGAAAAGAATGGTTTGGGTTTTTGTCCGGGGGAGGTCTATTGTGTGTTGTATCTGTTCTGTGCATATAGTGTTTATACAAAATGCGTATACATCGGCGCAGAGAAACAGCTATTATTCGCCAAGCTCTGGTCGCAATTGATGCTGGCTCATCCCCCCAAGTCTGGTTAAATATGCTGGACCAGTAGTCAAAGACAGGTAAGATTCATGGGGAGCTCATACCGACCTAAGACAGGAAATGAGGGCTAGAGCCTCATTGTCTAATGACAGGTAAGGATGTTGCTCTGCTGTGGACAACCTAAGACAGGCACAGTCTCTTTTATAAACAGAAAGGGAGGAATGTGGCGGGCGAGACCCAGGGCCCAGGGTTACGCCACATGCATCTAAGATGGCGACTGGCAGAGAGCCAAAGGGCATGCTGAATGCACCTTGAGAAAAAACAGGAAGCATTTACCATTGGCTGTATGATAATTAGTTCAGCTGCTTAGCGCGTGGACAGATATATCTTACATGTATGCTTGAGCTCATGATCACTTGACCTTTAACAGGATTGGATGGACATATCTGATTACAATTGCTTATGCATGAGACTGCTTATATATTGAGGGTGTTATCTGAATAAAGCAGAAGCTGCTTCATGAACTTCCAAAGAGTACGTGTCATTTGCTGGTCAGTGGCAAGTGGCAAATGATATCAAGTCCTGACTTCACCTGCCCTTGATATTAAGTGACTGAGTACAAGCTTACAGGAGGATGTGGAGAGCTGCAGGATCTCCTGGACCAGGGCCAGAGTCAGGTCTGTGTTGAACCATTATTTTCTGCTCTTTTGTGGTTTTTGCCCATGGTCTGTCTGTGCTTCCCACAGTGGGTGGCTGGTGTCACCCTTGGCTGTGCCCTGTGATCTAGCATGAACCCACACGAGGAAGAGCAATGTGAGCAAGGGGTCTCTTTCTGGAGTGACAGGAAGTTAAAAATGTTTGGATTGTCAAGGGGACACCCTGCCAGGGTTTTCAAAGAAGGACACCTTGTGTCTGCAATGTGACAGGTTTAAACATAACTCTCTCACTGCTATCTAAAAACATGGTATATCCTTCCTTGAATGTAAAATAGTAGCAACGTGGGCACTGACAACATGATAAAAACCTGCAGATGCAGTAAGCTGTATAGTACACAAAACTTGGTGCCTGGTGTCTAGGGAACATTTCTCCAATGGTCATGATGTCTCAGTTACTGTCTTCTTCCTCCTCATTCCTATCACCCCCTTCCTAATCTTTTGGACTGTTTGTGGAACAGTGTGGGGGACCCAGTTTTCCTATCATGGAGATGGTGGTCAGTCTAAGGGAAGTAGAGCTATTGAGGAGGAAAGAAAAAGCATTGGGTGAGATTTCTGGGGCCCTACCACCACCAGGAACACAAACTTCACAGTCCCCAGAGTTGAATTTTTTCACATGGGTGTCCTCTCCCCTGGCTATACAAACTCTTTGTTTATCCTAATGGTGATGAAGCAGCATTTCCACAGTCCCACCTCCACCCATCATCTTCCTTAGTACTTACAGAAAAGTGATGAATCTCTGCTGTGTCATAACCAGGAGCTGAGTATCCAATTGCACTTTTCTGCTAAGTCTTTACTTAAGACTCAGCCTCTATCCTCAGGATTGATATAAACACAGTGGCTGATAGACACTTCCTGATTCAAACAACAATGGGAATAGGAGCTACAGTCAGGGAGTCTACTGGATTGGAGCCACACACTGAAAACCCACAGGCACAGGCTGAGTATTAACTGTCAGAAGATCTTGGGGGCTCCACGCACAGAGCTCATAATTAGCCAAATTCATTCATGTTCTCCAAATCCCTAAGGACTTCCTTACTTATCAGTAACAAAGGAGTAAATGAATGTCCCTAAAGGCTATGGTCTTCTCTATTCAGAGGGAAATTTGTGTGCAATATTCATTTATTTCAAGCCTTTTCATTATTTTTTAATTGTGGGATTGTGTGTATGAATGAGATTTAGTATGACATTTACAATCATTCACACAGTGTGCACAGAACCTTACCTAAACATCTTCCTACACTCTCCTGTCCAAATAAGCTCATGCTCCCCAAATCCTCATAATCACTTCATGCACACACACACATGAAAAAAACATGTGTGTGTGTGTGTTTGTGTGTGTGTAAGAAAGCATTTTCCATAGACCCATCTGCACCCATTATGTCCCCCAGTGTGTCAGTTGGTGTATGTATGTGATATATATATATATATATATATATATATATATATCACTCCTAGACGTCTACTGCTACAGCAAAAACAGAAAATTAACACAAAGACTGTGAATATCACGCTACAAAGGTGTCTCAATCGAGATCACTGTAGGTCATTATGGAAAGCAAATCGAGAGATCACACTAGGTCATTTTAGAAAGCAAGGGCTATGCACTAAAAAGGCCACACATAAGTATAGCAGAGAAATATATTCCAACGTGTATAAAACCCAATGCAGAAATATAAGAATTATGAAAATAAAATAAGATGGTGCCTATTAAAGGTCATAATTCCTCAGCAACTCATCCCCAACATATTGGAGTGGATGAAATTCCAGATAAATAATTCAAAAGAATGATTATAAAATAATCAATGAATTCCAAGAGAACACAGAAAAACAACTGAATGAATTAAGGAAGTCAGTACAGAATATGATTGAGAAAAATCAATGAGGAGATAGACATATTGAAAAACAAATAAACAGAAATCTTGGAAATGAAAGACACAATAAATCAAATAAAATGTTCAGTTGGAAATCTCCCTAACAGAGTAGATTATGCTGAAGACAAAGTGGCCAGCTTTGAACATTCAGACAGTATCAAAGAAAAGAAAATGCGCAACTGTGATCAGAATACACAAGAAATATGGGACAGCATTAAGAGA
The DNA here is from genome assembly GCA_020740815.1 of Sciurus niger. Classification (NCBI taxonomy): domain Eukaryota; kingdom Metazoa; phylum Chordata; class Mammalia; order Rodentia; family Sciuridae; genus Sciurus; species Sciurus niger. Next base: position 213,774 of record JAHUXG010026197.1, read on the forward strand.
TCAAATTTAAAAATCACTGGAATTCAGGAGGAGTGTTGGATGCAGCCTAATGAAAATGATAGCCTCTGCAGGGAAATAACAGTAAAATGTTCACACCTTTCAAATGAGAAGAACATCAATATACAAAAGGCACTCAGAACCCCAAATAGATAAGATCAAAAAAGAATCTCCATGACACAGGTCTACCCTCCATTCTATGATGAAACATGGTAGGAACTACATATCTCAAAATACAAAAATATGGTCACAAAGGAGGCAGGATTTATAGCTATAGATGTATAGGTTGATTTCCTTTGCCAATCTATATTTCAAATAGATTCCAGGACAGATTAGACTGTCCTGCTGTGAACCTCTTTAGGGCTTTTTTAATGTTCCTGTTCCTCAGATTTTAGATTATGAGATTCAGCATAGGGGTGACAACTGTTTACATCACTGACTGCTACTTTATTTCTGGGAGAATGTGAGATACCTGAAGCAAGGTACACTTGAAAGTCTGTTCCCTGCAAATATTAATTGACCTTTGAGATTCACAGATGAAGAAGCTTTTATTCTTTCCACCTGATGATGGTATTCTCAAAATGGAGAAAACTGTTTTATAGTAAGAGAAAGAATCCCTAAGAGAGAAAGAAATCCAGAGGTAGCAGCAGCATAAAAAGTCACAGTATTATTGGTAAACGTATCTGTATAGGTTAGATTAAGAAACTGAGGACAGCCAAAGCAGAAACTAGCAAGTTCTACAATCTTTAGGTGGGATATTCGAAGGAAATAAAATGACCCAGTAGTGAGTTCAAAAGGCTACCTGAAAACAACATTGACACTAAGAAGTCACAGAGGTGAGGGTTCACAATGACAGGGTGCTTGAGAGGATTACAGAAGACTGTAGACAGGTCTTAGGCCATCACACTGAGAAGCAGCTTACGTATATCCAAGGAAAGATAAAGAGAGACCTCTGTGTCAGGCAGCAGAATTACATGTTCTTTTCTAAGATGGGGTGTGCACATTAACTCTGGACCATGGGAGAGATGCAATAGAAGTCAGCCAAGGATAGAAAGAAAATCATAGGTGGAACTCTAATGTGACAGGCAGAGTGATGGAAACATTTCCAACCCCAGTGAGCAGGTACATCCTCAGGAGCAATCTGAAAGGGATAGGCTGCAGTTCGAGACCTACTAAGAGACCATGGGAGTTCTGAAGCACCTGTTAATTTTAATAAAGAAGTAGGGATAGAGAAAAGCAGAGAGGTACCCATCAGTCTCCGTGTGTGCTTATCTGTGTATATGTGTGTGTGTTGGTAGGGATGAAGTATTGAGAAAACAATTTCACTGAGGGAGACCAGAATGCCAATAGGACTGTGAACAGTGAAGACAGGGCTTAAGAGGGTTTAGAGGAAAAGGAGGACACTATTGGTAAATGGACTAGAGGTCATTCCTGTTATGTTCTGGCTAAGAAGATATCTACATTTTGCCTGCATCCTGAGACTTTTTGTGAGGCTTATTTTAAAAGTGATGGACTTATTAATCTGGCAGAAGAAATGTCCAGGCAGCATAAGATTCAGGAAGTGGCATGGGTATTGCTGGCAGCTTTTAGCCAAGTTTATTGTGATATTCAGGAGCAGAAAGCAGAGCAGAAATAGTTGAAAAACTTGGACCTGAAAGGCAGGAGTAAAACTGGGGCTAAGGAAGTTGTAGTTGTTAAAGACATTACTGCCACTAAAGAAACGCTAAATACTTTGCCCAGAAACAAGAAAGATGGCTTGAGGACATCTCAGGAGTTACCAAGATCACACCCATTTCAGGCTCAAGGGAGTAAAAATGAAAATTCTCTTGAGAAGAGACCAATGGGGAATTCTTGCACAAGTTTTTTCAATGTGCTCAGCCACCCCGACACTCAGAGGCTGGAGTCAGTAATCCCTGTAGACTCTAAATGATCCTGACAGAAATGGAAACTTAACTCTGGACTGGGCCTTGCTTACTAAATGGTAAGAGTGAATGTTCAAAGTACCATAAAAGAACTAGAACAGCAGATAAGGCACCAATTTAGATCCCTTTGTCTCATTTCCACATACCAAGGAACACACTTTCATCCTCAGACTAACAGTTTCATATTAGTCAGTTTTCCATCACTATAACAAATACTGAGATAAGCAACTTGTATAGAACAAAAGTTGATTTTGGTTCACAGTTTTGGCAGTTTCAGTCCATAATCAGTTGGTCCTGTTGTTTTGGAATAGTGTGGGAAGCAGCATATCATCACAGGAGTATGTGGTCAAGTAAAGCCATTCACCTCATGACTAGGAAGTAGAGAGAAGAGGAATGGATTGGGGTCCCACTCTCCCCTTTGCAGGTGCACCCCATGGCCTGAAAACCTCCCATTAGGCTCCACTGCTTAAAGATTCCACCACCTCCCAATAATGCTACCATGGGGACTGAGCCTTTAACACATGGGCCTTTGGGGGACACTTATCTAAACAACAGTAAGTTTAATAGAAAAGTAGAATGGGTGATTGAAATAAACTCGAGTTGTCTAAAATAGGCAGGGATAAAGGCATGAAGGGCCTTTGTAAGTATGTGCACACACTCAACAACAGGGACATTGAGGTTTGTTCCTAGCTGGATAGAGTCACCTGCCTTTCTTGTGGATCTGGGAAAGAGGACGTAAGGAAAGAATGCTGGCACAAATCTATACTTCTTCTCCATATCACCTCAGCTTTCCTTTTCTTACCCAATGCAGTGGCCAGGAACAGGGCCGAAACCTTGGGCACCAGAAGAAGGGGTGATTCCAAGGCAAAAAAACTTTAGCATAGGTTTAGGCCTCTGTGTTAGAATTCCTAGGGCCTGAGTAGGTGGACAGTGCATTTACCCATCTGACAGAGTTAGGGTTCACAGTGAATGGACCTTATTGCCTAGTAGTCCTGAAAGCTCTCAGGTTTTGTACACATGTAAATTTCCCTTGTAGAATGGGAGTGGACTTAGGGGCAGGAACTTTCTAGACTAGTATTAGTGCTGGCAATCTGGACCAGAATACTGACCAAAAGTAATGTCCCTTCCAAAGGTGGAAAAATATGAGTGAAAATAAAACTGGGACAGGGTCAGGGGGAGAGGGAAAGGAAGAAAGAGGTAAGGCTAGAGGAATGAATAAGTGGAATATTTAATGGAGGAAATCCATTACTACATTAGTGCCAGAATTTAGAATGCTTTGAACTGGATTTAGTTAACTTTCAGCTAATCTAGTTTTGCACAAGTTTATTACACCTACAAATAGCATTAAATTAAGGGGGGATAAGTACATTAGCACAAACAAATGAAAGTGTATATAAAATATTTACTCGACAGGTTGGTTGTTATTGTTCTTCTCCTTCATCTCCTCCCCTCCTCATTCTTTTTATTTATTTATTTTTTTCTTGGTACTGGGGATTGAACTCAGGGGCATTTTACCATTAAGCTACATTTCCAGCCCTTTTTATTTTATTTTGAGTCAGGGTCTCACTAAATTGCTGAGGACCTCACTAAGTTGCTGTGGTTGACCTCAAACTTGTAAACTTCTGCCTTAGCCTCCTGAGTCCCTGGGATTATAGGCTCAGGCTTAGATTAGTTCTTAAAAAAAAAAAAAAAAAAAAAAAAAAAACTATCTCAACTCAGTACTGTCTTCTCCAATTGATAGGCACACTCAGACTAAAACATTTTATTTGTTTCATAAAAGGAATGCTGAAGGTAGCTGTTCCAACAGCTATGCTCATTTTGCTCCAAGAGAGCTGTGTTTAAAGTCCAGGTTTGTGATATGTGTAGTGAAAACTTAGTCATATCCAAGAGAGTCTGGTCTTTGTCCTCAGCTACTAGGAGGAGTCCCATGGAATGTTCTGCCTTAAAGGGAGGGGTGTGTTTGCAAGGGGGCTCTGGATACTTGAAGTCTAATCATGTGATTGTCATGGGAGACACCTCTGTCAGTTCATTCTACAGGCAGAACTATTAACATGAAAATAGATTATGCTGATTCTTATTACCGATCTAATTCTCTGAAAATTTCTTGGTAATTTGAATGCTTTTAATAACATTAAACTCACCTATTGATTTTAAATTTAAAAAGTGAGTTTGAATTTTATGTTAAGATTTATGAAGTTTTAGTTTTAGAAGAGGGGAGTAGCCAACTTTTCCTATGCTTCTGTTCCATTAATATTAATGAGTCCTCAGAGATTAAGATAACATGAACCAATCTGGCTAATTATGAGCTCTGTGTATGGAGCTCTCAGACCCACACAATCATAAACAACCAGCCTGTGTCCTGTAGCCTCTGGGTCCCTGTCCAGTTGGATCTGTGTGTCTCCTCTTTCCAGAGTCATTGTCTGTATTGGAGGTCCATGCCTGAGTCTGTCTTCCTTCCAGTTCTGAGGACGGAGCCTGACTCTCTGCCACTCACCAGGCAGGGGAAAGGCAATGGATCATCACTCCTTGGTCATGCCCCAGCATAGAGGCAGCACTGACTGGTGAGTGTGGTGGGAGAAACTGGATGCAGGAGGGACTCAGAGAGCATCAATTCCTCATTATCCAGACAAGCAGCTGAAGGGTCCAGATGGAGGGCCCCCAAATGCAAAGTTTTAACTCAGAGGCCCATGAAATAAAAAAAAAACTTAAATTAAAAAATTAATTGACACCATAATTATATATATATGTGTGTGGGATAGAGTGTGATAATTTGATACATGGATACAATATGTCATGATCAAATCTGGGTAATTAGCATTTCCATCTCCTTAAGCATTTATTATTTCTTTGTGTTGTCAGCATTCAAATGCCTCTCTTCTAGTTCTTTATAAAATACCTAATAAATTGTTGTAAACTTTACCTACCCTACTGTTCTATAGAACACTAGAATTTATTCCTCCTAGATAACTGTATTTTGGTACCTGTCATCAAATCTCCCTCTTTCCCACTTCTTCCTACCTTTCCCACTATCTGTGGCCACTATTCTAGTTTGTAGTCTTGTTTCTGATGAGAATCCAAGACCTCTCGTTCAGACTTCTGCTCTCCTCCCACACTAGTTCTAGCTCTGGTGGGTATCTTTGTCACTAGGGAAAGAAATGGATCTCTCTAAACTGTCTCTTATGTGCTCTAAAATGATTGCAAAGGCCATCATGAGGATAAGAATGACAGATGACTGTAACTATGATGTCATGGATCTTTCTCAAACTTCCCCAAGTACCAGACTCAATGTAGTTAATTTCATCTGCAATGATCACTCCCAGGTATAAAACATTACTGTTCTTTTACTTGAAAGGAATGGAAAACTTCTTTTGTAACTTGCACCATATTCTGGGATGGAATGGGGTGAATTGAACATTTTGACTCCAGACACAGGGACCTGTCCAGGATTCTCCTGCAGCAACCCAAACAGCCATTTCTCTTTCTGTAGCTCCCAGCAGAACCCTCTTCTCACTGTGCTCTTCCCTTTAGGGATTCCTGGTAATCTCCGAGAGAACAGGGGGGCCCCTATCTGTACCAACCACAGGAAGGATGACTGAGATTGTACATGGGCAATCACAGAAAGAGCTCATGAACATTCAGGAAAGCTCTCTCTCTTGCCCCTTCTCCTGAACTGGCACTTCAGTTATCTACTTACTCTTCCACTCCTGAAACTTGGCTCTTCTCCATCATACTTAGGAAACTAGAATCTGTTAAAAGATATGCAAGAGAAGTGCCATTTTTTTGAGACCTGTGGAGTTTTGCTTTAAGCCAGACTGAAGAAATTTATTGTTGTCTCTGAGGAAAAAAATAATTTTGAAAGCTTTGCTCTGCTCATTATTTGTGTGATATGAAGCAAGTTATTATTTCTGAGCCTCAACTCAACCTGTACCTCATAGTCAGTTCCTAGGAGTTGAGAGACTCCACTGAGTCAAGATTAAATAGATTATCAAGGGCAAAAAATAAGGTAATATTATTGTTGTTAAAACTAAGCCTCACAGTATTCAACTAAAATATCTTGTGACATGAAGATTGGATTTTCAATAATTTTTTTTTTTTAAAAAAAGCTTTTATTTTTGTTCCTGTATTAGCAGATACTAGGAAGTTGGAGGAAATGACTGAATCTCATTCATTTCTGTTTTCCTAGAGCATCTTTGAAACAAAATTGCCTAGAAAAACAACAATGAAAAAAATCTGTTAATGTGGCCAATATGGCATGCACATCCTGGGGTGTATTCCTACCTGTGCCTTTCTATGTTTAAGGATGTCCCATAGGAAAAGAAACAAGATCAAATTGCACTTATTTGAGTTCATTTCATGATGTTTCCATGGAACCTGTTATTTTCCATGTCATTGCAACTACAGCATTCAATTTCCCCCAAACCATTGTAGAGATTATAAACATGAAAAAAGAGGCAGAAAGAAAAGGGGTGGGTAAGTCTTGTTGCATGGACTGAGAAACCTACCAGGATTTCAAGTCTCCTGTGCTCCAGTGTCCTGAGACCAGAGAGACTTATCTTCTCTACCACAGAAGCAACAAAAGGGCTTAAAACTGTGTAGGATTGTATTTTATGAATAAGTCTAGAATAAATTCCAAGATGATTCAGATTCTAATTACAAAACAATGGACAAATATTTATTAAGTTTAGGGGCCCTACATCTCTAGAGTTTAGTATTATTCTCCCCATTTCCAGGTAGGGAGAGCTAGTATAGAGAGGTGGAGAGGTTTCTTTATATGTAACACACCGTGAGTGTTAACACGTGGGTCTTAGAACTTGTTCTATTGACTGTAGTCTCAGGACTTTATCTCTTCAGGAGATAGGAGTTAGAGTTTTTCTTGTCAAACCTACTTGAGCATGAACCAAAGCAGAAATATTGATTCTTTGTCTTGCAATTCAGTGAGTTCATCTGTGAAGTAGGGGAATGAACTGGTGGTTTATAGGGGCATTTCTGACATGAGTATATAACTTTTAAAGTGAATAATAATGCATTTTACAACTAAGTTTGGACATCTGAGACATGGAAATATAATTCCCTATGTAAGATGAGAATTCTCACATGGAACTCTCAATTACATTAGACACAATTCAAGAATATTTCTTATTGATATATTTTTTTGTTGTTGTTTTGTTTGGTATTGGGGATTGAACCCAGGAGTGCTTTGATTTTTTATGTAGAGACAGGGTCTCACTAAGTTGCTTAGGGCCTCACTAAGTTGCTGAGGTCAGCTTTGAACTTGTGATCCTCCTGGCTCACTCTCCGGAGTTGCTGGGATTACAGGTATGTGCCACTGAGCTTGGGTTCATTTGATATCCTAAGAGAAAATATTTGATAGCAACTGATTTTTTCTAATGGGAAAATAAATGTAGGCAATAAATAGTAAAAATTGAACATATATCTTTTTTACAACTCAAACAGCTATCTTCCACGCACACATCATATACAAATTCTCACTTCTATGATGAGAGAAGTGTGAGAATTTTTATAGGATTGTTGTAATGAGAAATTGATAAATAAAATGAAATCCAGACCTCAGGCAATATTATGCATCAAAGTGTTATATCTAAGCATATGTACTTTGCAGAAAGACTTTAGCTCAGTGTTTTAGTAAAATGTTAGATGTAATATAGAATAATATATTGGTTACTTAGATTTTTAAGAAAACTACACATAAGTAAATCAATACTAATGTTGTAGAATCATTGACAAAATATACTTACCAAATTCATGACAGTGTTTCATTTGGGGGACAGATGTGCAGAGGAATAGATATAAGAAAACTAAAAATTTATTGGTAATATTTCAGATCTCTATAAAATAGAAGTTCTGAAGCAAATATGGAAATGTTTATATTTTTAATACAGGTAGTAAGTATTATTAATAACATATATACTATTAATGGAACATTTTCTATGTGTGGCAATATTCTAAGATATTGATTCTTGACCCTGGACCACTAAGAACCACACATGTAGAGATAATTATTTAATTGGTTCTAAACTGTGGCAGAGCATCAGTATAGTTTAAATACCCACAGGTAAATATAATGGTCAATGAGGATTGATGACCACTGGTCTAAGCACTTTGTTTCAGTTCATCCAATTTCTTAAATACACTACTGTAAGGTAAGTTCAACTATGATCTTCATTTCACCAATGTGAAAATGTCCCTGGTGTTTACTACATTAGCCTGTCTGTGCTTTTCCTTTTGTATTTTTACTGAAATTAAATTGTACAATATGCCAAGAGAAACAAGGACTACAGGTGCTCTCAGGGAGCTGGTGAAAGAGAACTGAAATTCTCATATCAGGAAAGACTGATGTGAATAGCTATTAATTAGGCATAAGAAGGCTAGGTGTCAGGCTTGGGTTTGGGGTACCCATGGACCTAAATTCCTCAAATGTCAGCAAGGGGGTTGAATTTCATGAGGACACAACATTTCCAAATGCTTAAGATTAGAAATTCATTTAAACTTGATCCAATTACTCTACACTGGAGATCCAAGATGGTGGACTAGGGTGATTGCATCTCCTGTCTCTCCAGAACTCAGGATTCAAGAAGGGGAGGTTTTGAGAGGTTTGGACCAACATAGAGCCGTGGAGTGAGTCTCTCCCACTGGGTGAAGCTCGGCCCGAGCGGCAGGCCCTAGACAGAGGGCAGCTTCTTGGAGCAGGGCAGGGCAGCGAGAGTCTTCCCCAAGCAGCCCTGCTCTCTCTGTCAGCAGGCACCATCCACAGCCAGCTTCTCGGAGCAGGCCCGCCCAGTGAGAGCTTTTGGGCACAGAGCCAATCCCAAGCTCTGAACCCAGTAGAGGGCCCTGGGCCTGCAGGCAGCTTCTGGGACCAGGGCAGGACAGCGAGAGGCTTTCCCGAGCAGCCTGGCTCCCTCAGGTGGTGGCAGACACTGTCTACATCCAGCTTCTCAGAGCAGGCCCACCCAGTGAAAGGATTTCCATGCAGAATCAGCCCCCAGCCCTGAACCCATTAGAGGGCTAGAGGCAGCTTTCTTTGGAAGCACTGCATTATCAAGTTCCTCCAAGACTTCAGGCTACTGGGAGGTGATATACTGGAAATCTACAGGGACACTATAAGTCAATAGAGGAACTCTGCAATATCTAAGAGTTCCACTGACATCTGACCAATATGAGAAAACAAGGGAAGAAAATGTCCCAATCACTCTACACTATATACACATATCTTATTATCACTCTATAACTCTAAAACATGACTGTATTTTGTCAGTGAAATAAAAGAATCCCATTTAAGTACTTTAATCAAGCCAAATAAGTATGAAATACCCGATGTTTCCTTGAGATTGTGTAAGACTGAGAAGTTAATACTGAATAAAAAGGGAATTATTAGAAAGAAAATATTTCTTAAATGCTAATTATTATTTGTTTAATGATTTGGATATTTATTGTACACTGATGACATCTATGGGATCAGTGATGCCGTATGATTTAGTATATTTAACCAACACGTTTGTCAAAATCTGAAGTACATTAGACCAAGGTTAGATGTTATATTAGAGAAGAATTAAAAAAGATGTCCTACATTTTTGAGTGAGTGTTTAATTCCATAAAGGAACAAAGTCAGAAGAACAAAAAGGATGAAAATTCATGAAGATAACTGGTATATAACTGCTTTATGATTATGAACATTTGACTTTGAGTTAGAATCCAGATACTTTGGTTTTAGCACTTATAGAGCTTGTCAATATTACATATTAAGAGAATATCTTGCATTGTATTTGAATAAAATAGGACTGCTTTTTACTTTCTTATAATTAGAATGGTCTTTTTCTTAAAGTTGAAAGGATATTTATCTTTGTTTTGTCTTAAATATTTTACCATAATTATGTATTTATCTCTAATGCTTTTTGATTTTAAAACATAACTTTAGTTGAGTGTTTCCAAGGGTGTTGTGTACAGAAAAAGGTGAATACCACAAAAATCAGTGATGAAAGAGTTCTAAGATGTTTGGATTTGTCACAACTAAGAAATAATGCTGAGGGCATATGGCACTCATATGAAAAGACTTTACTAGTGAATTACCTTAATCCAAAATAATAGACAGTGCTGCATGCTGCTTTATTTATTTACTTTTTCTAATCTTTTCATTCTCAAAAGGTGTCCATCCAATATAGAACCCCAGAATGTAACACATGTCTCAGAATTCCATCTCATGGGACTCTCAGAACATCCAGACCTGCAGCCCATCCTCTTTGGACTGTTCCTGTCCATGTACATGGTCACAGTGTTTGGGAACCTGTTCATCATCCTGGCGGTCAGCTGTGACTCCCACCTCCACACCCCCATGTACTTCTTCCTCTCCAACCTGTCCTTGACTGACATCAGTTTCACCTCTACCACAGTCCCAAAGATGATTGTGGACATCCAAACTCACAGCAGAGTCATCTCCTATGCAGGCTGCCTGACTCAGACATCTTTTTTTATGCTTTTTGGATGTCTGGATAGTCTGCTTCTAACTGTAATGGCCTATGACAGGTTTGTGGCCATTTGCCACACACTACACTACCAGGTCATTAGGCACCCTTGCCTTTGTGGCTTCTTGGTTTTGTTGTCAGTTCTCATCAGCCTTTTGGTCTCCCAGCTGCACAATTAATGGTGTTACAACTTACCTACTTCAAGAATGTGGAGATTTCTCATTTCTTCTGTGACCCTTCCCAGCTCCTCAACCTTGCCTGTTCTGACACTTTTACCAATAACATAGTCATGTATTTTGTTGGTGCCATCTCTGGTTTTCTTCCTATTTCAGGGATCTTCTTCTCTTACTATAAAATAGTTTCCTCTATTCTGAGAGTTCCATCATCAGGTGGGAAATATAAAGCCTTCTCCACTTGTGGGTCTCACCTGTTATTTGTTTGTTTATTTTATGGGACAGGCCTTGGGGTGTATCTTAGTTCAGCTGTCTCACTTTCTCCTAGGAAGGGTGCAGTAGCCTCAGTAGTGTATACTGTAGTTATGCCTATGCTCAACCCTTTTATATACAGCCTTAGGGACAAGGACATCAAGAGGGCCATGTGGAAGCTTTTCAGAAAAATAGTCTAGTCTCAGGACCTGTGGCATCCCCTTGTAGTGCTGGTTGGCAAAGGCAGCAAAACTAAACATCGAGAACTGAAAATCTGATCTCCTTCATGACATCGTGTTTTAGCTCTTACGGTTTTCATTCCTTTTCCTATTTCCTATCTAAATATTGCTTTTTAAAAAATCTGTCTTTAGTGAAACTGTGGGAATATTCTGTATTTTTGGTATAGTTTATTCATGCATTTCTGAATTCTATTATACTTATGCAACTTCTGCAATTGGATTAATGATCCAAGTATCTCAGAAAGATGAAATATTTTCATATACTTAAAATTTCTTATAATTAACATATTTTCAACAACTCCTGTGTATTTGCCATACAAAATTTGTATGTATCAAAAATTTATTTGTGCAGGTTATCTTTTAGGATGCATATTACTAGTCCTCAAGATTGCCTTTATGGGAAGCACTCAGGGACCTTTAAAAACACTGATGCCTGAGTATCACCACCAGAGGTTCTGATTTATTGAATTGTTGTGTGGCTTGAAACAGAACTTTTAAGGTGCCCAAGGATTTTACTAAGCAATCTGCTGATAATCTTTTAGGAGTTTCCTTGTATGTGATGAATTGCTTTTCCCTTAATGCTGCCATGGTTCTATCTTTGTGACTTTTGATGATTTGACTGTAATATGTCTCATTATGGGAGTCTTTGGATTTATCAGAGTTTATTTAGTTTTTGAATATGTATGTCTACTTTCTTCTTCAAATTTAGGAAGTTTAAAATTACATTAATTATTTAAAAATAGTAATCTCTCTTTCACTCTGTTCCCTTTCTGAAACTCCACTAATACAAAAAATTCAGCTTTATGGTTTCTCATAAAACCTTTAGTATCTCTTCACTTTTATTTATTCCTTTTTCTTTTGCTTCATTGATTTAATAATTTCAAATGATATGTCCTTAAGTTTATTTATTTATTTTCCTCTGCTTGATTGAGTCTATTATGAACACTATTGAATATTTCAATTTACTTATTGTATTCTTCAACTCCAAAATTTTTGTTTCTTTTTAATAATTTATGTCTTTAATAGTCTCATTTTGTTCTTGCATTGTTTCCCTGATTTTGTTGTCTGTTTGTGTTCTCTTTTAGCTTACTGATTATCCTTCAGGTGGATATTTTGAATTTATTGTCAGATCATTCATAGATTTCATTTAAGGAAGATTTCATAATCATTTTATGAATATTTAGTTTATTTCTCTGGTTGGGTCATGCTTTCATGTTTCTTTGCATGTCTTGTGCTCTTGGTTGAGATTTTAACTTTGAGAAAATAGCTACTTCTCAGTTTTATGGATTGGCTTCATATAGTATAAGACTTTCATCTATAGACTGATAGAAACTTTAGGGCTGGGGATGTAGCTCAGTGGAAGGGCATTTGCCCAGCATATGTGAGGACCTGGATTTAATCCCCAGACTAAAAACAAATAAACAAACAAAAAGCCTAGAAATTCTCAAACGTTTTCAGAGAATGAATTTTCTCTGGCTTGTTTGTGTAATGTTAACCATTAGGAGGTTTGCCTTTTTTTTCAAGAGTCCATCATTTCTTGTCCTACCTGTCATCTGTTTGTGGTACTGCAGTCTCAGGCTGCCTTAAGGTTTTTCTCTGTGGCCTCTGTTCAGGCATTCCAAGTGCATTGTCTTTCTCTTTAGTGCTCCAAGTCAGACTGAAGCCAGTCCTGGCAGCCCACTAGAAAGATACTACTTTAGATGAATATTCTACCTTCTTCTTCCAAGACAGAACTTGGGAATTTTCTCCTGATTCTGCCATGCTGCTTCTGGGAAGGGGTGGGTCCTTAAAGGGAAAATCCAGCAAGATTTCTTGACAACTTTGATTCACTTCTTCCTGGATTTGGGTTTCTCTCATGTGCTAATACCACTTGACTAGTTCATGGATTTCTCACAAAGGTAACTTGGTCCATCTATGTTGTTAAGTCAGTGTCTCCGTGGAGGAATTAAGGTTTGGTCCTTAGCAGTTCATCATCTCACTGATGTTATTATGGCCAAAATTTTATTTCATTAAAAGGAAGAAAATGGCATCTGCAAATGAGCAAAGTTTGTGATGCAGTGGGGATTTTTACTCTGGTGGTGGCCTTCTTCCTAGGATGGGAGAAATTGCAGGTGATTAGAATGGGAGAGGCCTTTAATGACTGTTTTCTGCTTTAATATTGTTTTGCTTTTATAATCAGGATAAAATAGTTATTTAAAGACAATCCATACCCTGATAAGTAGGCTGTTTCTACTGATATTTTTGCTTATCAGTGCTTCTTGAAGTTTACCTCTTCTGGGTTCATTTCATTTCTCACCAAGTGCCTCTTGTTTGCTTGGTTTTTTCAATTGTGAAAGGCGTAAGACCCTACAAAGATTATAGTATAAAATATTTTCACAGCTCAGACTGATGGACACCTTTTAAAATAAACTCTACTTGTAAAAAATGTCAGGGTTGTGAAAGATAAAGGCTGAAGAACTGTCCCAGACTGAAGGAATTAATGCAGTTTAACGAGGCATGATAACTAAATGTGACATACGAAACTTAATTGGATCCTAGAACAGAAAAAAAATGTAAAATAAAAAGAAAGATTTCATTAGCTGATGATACACATAAAAAAACTAAAGAAAATACATTCTGGAGTGAAATGAACAGTATTAATAAGCAAAAATAAGAACCCCGGAGAACGTGTGTTGAATTTGAAGACAGAGTGATTGCAGTGTATCGTGATGTCACACTGTGAGTGGAGGAATCCTGCTAGTATGAGAGAAACGAGGGTCATTTTTTCTTGCTATATGGAAAGGAGCTACATGATGATATCGGCTAAGATACCAAATACAGAGCTACTTCTTCCCACCTGACAATTCTACTGTAAAGTTTGGATGAGAACACGGTGGTTTGATGGATTGTATAACATACCAGAAAGAAGAGGGACATATCCATAATCTCATGGTGCCTACAGAACAAGATCAAGAGCACTGTCCATCACACAGCATGCTTAAGATCATACAACAGTAAATACCTGTTCTTTCAGCCTTTCAGAAAGCTGGTTCCAGTTCAGTGGAAATCATACCTGTGTCTCATTCCAGGGTATTCATCTGTATCAGGAGGCCTCTGCCTGACTCTGGTTTCCTGTCAGTCATGAGGGAAGATCCTCAGTCCTCATTGCTCATCAGGTGTGAAGAGGGAATGAACTTCAATAGCTCCACTAGCAAGACAGCCCTACTAGGAAGGAAGCCTAGTCCAGTGAGAGTTGGGAGGTGCAGAGGATGTTGGAGATACTATTGGGAGCCTTGCTTTCTCAAAATGAGGATCATGAAGATCATTAGAATGGCTAGATTGAATGGCACCTAAATGCAAAGTTTTTGCTCAGAGAACTATGAAATTTATTCTTAGTTCATGGAGGGAATTTAAGAACTGTCACTGAGAAGTCTTTTTTCCTACTAGTTTCTTAGGTTCATCATATTTACACAGCTTAAGCAATTTAAAGCATGAACTGTCATTTATCTATATATTCCAAATCTTGCACAGGGCAGAGATTAGGCACATTTTTACTTTATATAGCATCAAGTAAATTATTCACTGTCTCAGATGAGAAACATAAGGTATTTTTACATGCATATTCAATATGGTGCTTCCTTCCTGGACCACTCAAACTTCCATAGACTAACTTCCCAACTCTTTTTTTTTTTTTTTTTTTGACAACAAGGATTGAGCCTGGAGATGTTAATTACTGAGCCACATTCCCAGCCCTTTTATTTTGAGGCAGGGTCTGGCTAAGTTGCTTAGGGCCTCACTGAATTGCTGAGGGTGACCTCAAACTGTGATCCTGCCTTAGCCTCCCTAGTTTCTGGGATTATTGTTGTGTGCCTCCATGCTCTGCTCCCTAATTTCTCAACTCTTGAGAAAAATGTATGGTTTAAAGTTATGAATAGTGGGATCTATTTTCCCCCACCAATAGTATGTCCAGTATTAGGACTCAAAGAATAAAGGGTTGATTTATCGACTCTTCCCTATCTAGAAAAAAAAGACCTCCACAATGTATAAAGTATATGAACAGAGAAATCTCAAGTGAACACTCAATATAGAATGGAAAAAGTTTTAATGTTTCTTTTTTGTTCTAGGCTACTGATCATTGGAGGGGTAAGTGGAAAATGAGCATTTTGCTATGCAAATATGACTACCTTTGGTTTTATTTGCCATGTCCTGTAAATTCATCCTTGGCTGTAACCCCAGCATTTTATCCCCTCTACCTAATATGGAATGACTTCAGTTTAGCAACGCATTTTATATGGACCAAGTATTCTAAATGTCTATATACTTAGACTCTTCCTCTCATATACATCTCTATATACCTGCCATTTGGGATCCCTCAAAATACCTTCCATAATTTATCAATGTACAGCTAAATAGTATACTTTTCTCCCATGTCCATTAAGTGTGTATTAACCTTTTGTTTTAATCAAGTCCAATGTTCTGATAGAAGATAAGGTGGGTAGGGGCTAAGATATTCCCAATGACCTTACCTCTTTGTTTTATGCCCTTGTGTAACTCCAATTGTGTATGGAATGAACCTAGTGGCTCTCTTTCAGCAATGAGAACTTGGAAGAAGAGATGGTAAGTTACTCCTGGGAAAAGAGTGAAAAGAATAATGCTGTGGAAAACAGCATGGAGTTTCCTAAAAAATTAAAAAGAGTACTACCATATTATTCTGCAATCCATCTGCTGGATATGTATCCAAAGGAAATGAAATCCATCTGCTGAAGAGATTTCTGCACTCCCATGTTTACTGAAGCACAATTCATAATAACTAAGGAATGGAAATAACCTAAGTGTCCATGAATGGATGAATGGATACAAAAAATGTGGGACATACACACATGAATACTACTCAGTCATAAAAGGATGCCTTTCTACTAATTGAGACAAACTGGATGGAACTATATGTCAGCTAAGTAAATAAGCCAGACTCAGAAGACAAGCACCACCTGATATCACTCATATGTGGAAGCTAAAAAGTTGGTCTGATACAAGTGAACAGTAGCATGGTAGTTATCAGAGACCTTGAAGAGTAGAAGGGAGCGATGGGGAAAGATTAATTAAGGAGTGTTCTAGTTTGATAGTAACAAATTAAATATATACTGTAATATTTTAAAGCTAGAAGAAATAATTTTAAATATTTTCATCACAAAGAAATGATAAATGTTTGCTGGGCAAGGTGGTACATTCCTGTAATTCCAGCTGGTTGGGAGGCTAAGGCAGGAAGATGGTGAGTTCAAAGCCAGGCTCAGCAAAAGCAAGGTGCTAAGCAACTCAGTGAGTCCCTGTCTCTAAACAAAATACAAAATAGGGCTGGGAATGTGGCTCAGTGTTCGAGTGCCCCTGAGTTCTATCCCTGGTAACCTACCCCCCAAGAAAAAGAAAAAGAAAAAGGAAATGATAAATTTTTGAAGAGATAGATATGTTTACTATGATTCAAGCATTACATAATGTATACCTGAGTCAAAGAGTACTTGGTATTCCATAAATATGTACAATTTTTATGTATTGGTTAAAAATTTAAAAAGATTAATATAAAGAATATAGATAAATGCATTCTACTATCATGTACAACAAATTAGAACAAATGAAAAAAAATTAAAAAGAATATAGCTTCTTCCTGCTGTTCCTGGAGTGTTTAAATGTAGTAAGTTATCAAAAACTTATGTAATGGGGGTGAGGGACTGGGGGGGTAAGAGAAGAATGGAGGAACTTTAGATTTAGAATGTAGAGGGAAATGAGAGGGAGGAGGGGGCAAGGGTATGAAAGATGGTGGAATGAGACAGACATCATTACCCTATGTACATGTATGATTACATGAATGCTATGAATCTACATCGCGCACAAGCATAAAAATGAGAAGTTGTACCCCATTTGTGTACAATGAATCTATATGCAGTCTGTAAAAATTTAAAAAAAATTATGTAAACATCAGTGGTTTCATAATGTATCAATGTAATTTCATTAGAGAAAAAAGAACTGCCAGGTTCCAGCCCTAGCAGGAATCCATGGGTTCCACACAGGTAAACAGGGCATGGGGAGACAGCATTGGTGATGGATGGAGAATGAAAGACACAGACTCTAGTTCTGGTGCAATCAATCCCACTTTATTCTGGGGAAGGCTGGGTTTATATACATTTTTATTCAGGCTATAATGGCAGTCTTGTGGTTAATATTAAAGAAGTTTCCAATATCGCGCTCCCCTGCCCGCAGAGAAACACGAAACCGGATCAGGGCAAGTTCTTTATTTTCTGCAGTCTGCTTCTTCTGGCTGGCCAGCACTGGCCGCACTTGCAAGCGCCTTACATTACATACATCAACCAATCAGCTTATAGATCACGAGGGGAAAGCATGGACAGTAATGGAGCATAATAGTGTGGATATAGCGATCATGCAGTGTCCACGAGGACCCATGACCAATCACATTAACTTCCTCAAAATACGCCACTTGTTGGCAGAGAGTATTAGTCTGCTGGAGGTACCTGGTTTTGTTCTCAGCACTTCCTTGGCACCTTGCCAGGCGCCATCTTGGCCACGCCGAAGGGCTGGGGGTCTGCAGTACCCCGACAGCTCCCCCTTTTTTATTTATTAAAAGAATGCTGGCTTGGGATCGTGCCTGTCTTAGGCGGAGTGGTCAACTATCGTCCTTACCCGTCATCGGATAACTGTAGAGCATGCTACAGCTCCTGTCTTAGGTTGGTACGAAGTTACCTCCTTCCTTACCCGTCTTTGACTACCGATCCAGCATGCTCAGCCAGACTTGAGGAGAGCTGCCAGCCCCTAAGGCCATCATGGCTTGATGGAAAATGATGCGATCTCTGGCATGAACTTGGCGTATACGCACGATAAAGCGTGTGAGGAAGATAATTGCAATAATCATTAACACACACAATGCTCCCATTCCTGCCCATTGCTTTACAAAACTGAAAGAAGAGGATAACCAATTTTGCATTTCAGATATAGGGGCTACATTAACTCTAGTAGAATTAAGGCTAACAATTTGTGATCTAAGAATGGCAGTAAGATTATCAAATTTATAAGACCAATTGGCACGTAGCTGAGTAGATATGATTTTTGACAAATTTGCTGCATAACTAAGATTATTATAAGCTACAGATGTAACGCACAGTCCCGGCAGATGATAAATACATCCCACGCTTAACAGTTCCTGTAAAAGGTCCATCTGTTCTTGAAGTAAGTCCACACGCTGGTTCACCAAAAGTAGTCCTGCTTTCAGGTGTTGATCCACTGTTTGTTGAGTAGACAAAGCAGTAGCTGTCTGCTGGACCACTTCATTAAGCTTAGTTGCTGACTGTACTGATGTCGTCAAGGCTACAGCTGCTGCGGCGGTTGCTGCTGCTGCAACTATGGTGGTAATGACTGCTACGGTGATTCCAAAGTCCCTCTTATTTCTGGAAAGCAATACTGGCAATTCATCATCTGTAACAGAAACTGGCATAGGCAGAAAAGTAGGGATTCGCATGATGACCGCTCGGGAGAAATTGGTAGCATTCCAACATTGAGAAAGGTAGCATCTAGATTGAGAGCAATTAAGATTTGTGCTATTAGTGTTAGTTAATAAAAACATAAAAGGAGGGAACACACAGACTGGGGTGGACAAGAATGAAAGATTTTGAGTACAATTAGTAGTAGTCCTGGCTCCACTCTTGTTAATTCCAACCCACTTCCTAGAAGTCCATTCGCATTGTCTGAAAGATCCTCCTTTAAGAGCAAAAAAAGGTTGTAAGTTAGTGTATCCTGAAGTCGAGGTAAATAGCAACCAATTATCAAAAGGATTAGTGCGTCTTCTGTCATAATCATCAAAGGCATCAGTGGTACGCTGAGAAGTAAAATTTGGTGTGAAGAAAAATCCATGTTGAACTGGAGCTGCTTGCTCAGCACTTTGACAACCTGTCCAGGTAGGAAGTGTGGAAAATTTTGGATTACATGGAGGAAAAAGTCTAGGAGTTTTAAATCCATTAGTGGGAAGTGGTAATCTGTAAGGTATAAGTCCTGTAATCAAGGTGGCTGCCCCTTCCCTATATTCCAGTGATGTGGTTATTTGTGTACCATTAGCAAAGTGAACACCAAGCGTATTATAGCCTTGGGGTAGATCATCAGGAGAATCCTTGGATGTAAAGAAACCCTGTACCTGCTTTTGGAGAACAATACAAGGGTTAAAGTCATTACTATTAACAACATTATTCTCAGGTATATCAAAGCACAAGGTTCCAGGGAGGGAGAAGGTGGAAAAATTATATAGATGAGTATCTGGATCAAAAGACGTGGTGGGTAATCCTGTAGCCGCATTGGTGGTGAACAATGGAGGAAGTAAAGAGGAAGTATTAGTTAACGGTAAAGGATATGGCCAGGCTTTAACTATCGCCCATAGTTCTCGTGTCTTCACCAGTGTCAACATCATCATTAGCAGGGCGCTTATCAGCACGATGTTCTTCATTGTTAGTTTGATGCACCAGTCTGGTCAACCTTTCAGGTATCCAAATTGGTGTCTGCTGATCCTGTGGGAAGACACAAACAGACCCTCGGACCCACCGAAGAACTGGATCTGGACCTTTCCATGTACCTGTGAGAATATCTTTCCACTTTACCCACATTTGAGTACTTGTGGGATTAGCATGTCTCTCTGCAGCCGTGCTTCCATTTTTGTCCACATTTAAAAAATTTAAAATGAAAAGTACTAAATTTAGTTTGTCTTTAGGTGCTCTAAAATTAGCACCTATTCCCCCTTTTTGTTTTATCAAACAATTTTTTAATGTTAAATGAGTGCGTTCCACTATTCCTTGTCCTTGAGGATTATAAGGAATTCCTGTGATAAGTTGTATACCAAAATTTTTGTGAATAGAAGAAAACTTTTGGATGTGTAAGCTGGCCCATTATCAGTTTTGATGATTTTTGGAACGCCCCAGGCTGCAAATGCTTGTAAACAATGTTGTATAACATCTTTAACCTTTTCACCAGTGTGAGCTGAGGCCATGATTACTCCTGAAGCGGTGTCTACTGAAACATGTACATACTTTACAGTACCGAATTCAGGAATATGAGTTACATCCATTTGCCAAATATGATTAGGTAACAGTCCTCTGGGATTTACTCCAACAGACTGTACTGGCAATAGGGTGGCACAATGTTGACATGTTTTAACAATTTGTCTAGCAACATCTTTAGAAATATTGAACTTTCTTCTAAGAGTAGTAGAATTAACATGAAATTGTGAATGAAACATCTTAGCTTGTTCTAATAGTGTAAAAGCAAAGATGGTTTTTGTGGCTTTATCAGCCTTAGCATTTGCTTTGGCAAGTGGTCCTGGTAGGCCAGAATGAGCTCTAATATGTCCTACATAAAAGGGGTATTTGCGGTCTAAAATTAGGGCACGCAAGGTTCGAAAGTAAGGAGCAACTGTGGATCCATCGGGAATATAAGGCACAGTTTCTAAACAAGGTATTGATTGTACTATATAATAACTGTCTGATAACAGATTAAAAGGTTGATTCTTCATAATATTAAAAGCTAAGACTACTGCAGCAAGCTCCACTACTTGGGCAGACGAGGAAGGGAGAATGATGGTTTCAGTTTTATCTCCAACTATTACTGCTCCCACTCCATTCTTAGATCCATCAGTAAATATTGTTTGACAATGACGTAAAGGCTGTGTCCTTGTAATTTTTGGAAATATAATTGGAGTATTTTTACAAAATTGTATCCATGGATGTTTAGGATAATGATTATCAAATGTTGCTGTGGTTGAGCAATATAAAACAGCCCAATCGTCATCATGCTGAATCAACCATTGCATTTGTAGTTTAGTATAGGGAATAATAATGACCTTAGGGTGACTTCCAAATATGGTAATACAGGCCTCTAACCCTTTATATATTAATTGAGCTATTGCATTAGGAAATGTCTGTAACTGTTTTGTGGGCGATGCTGGGAGATTGATACTCTGCAAAGGTCCTCCCTGCCATAGAATTCCATATGGGCTGTGTTGTTCTGGGATAATAATTAACATTAGAGGTTGGGATGGATCACGTCTTTCTGTATGTACTGATTGTAATCTCTGTTCTATCAACGTGAGAACCTTTTGTGCTTCCGAAGTAAGGACTCTCGGAGAATGGAGATTAGGGTCTCCTTTAAGTATATTAAATAGAGGTTTCAGCTCTCCTGTGGTAATCTTTAAATATGGCCTAATCCAATTTATATCTCCAAGGAGTTTTTGAAAATCATTTAGATTTTTAAGCTTATCGGTTCTAATGGTTAATTTTAAAGGCCTTACCATAGTAGCTGTAAGCTTAGTGCCTAGATATTCTTGAGTTTCTCCCATTTGTAGCTTTTCTGGAGAAATGTTTAAGCCAAATTGTTGTAAAGTGGAAATTAAAAACTGTAAAGCCTTTTCCAAGAATTGTCTATTTTTGTGGCAGATAAGGATATCATCCATATAATGATAAATCAACAAATCTGGAAAATTATCTCTTGTAGGTTTTAAGGCTTTATCTACATATATTTGGCATAATGTGGGACTATTAGTCATGCCTTGAGGCAACACAGTCCACTCAAATCTTTGGTCAGGCTGTGCATGATTGAGAGAAGGTAAGGTAAAAGCAAATCGCCAACAATCCCTTCTATGCAATGGGATTGAGAAAAAACAATCTTTCAAATCTAAAATGACAGTGGGCCAATTTTTTGGTAAAGCTGTAACTAAAGGCAATCCTCGTTGTATAGGACCCATAGGGAACATCTGTGCATTAATGGCCCTTAAATCATGTAATAGTCTCCACTTTCCAGACTTTTTCCTAATGACAAAAATAGGAGTATTCCAGGGAGAAGTGGAAGGTTGTAAATGTCCTGCCTGTACTTGTTCTTGTACTAATTTATGAGCCGCTTCTAACTTTACTGTAGTAAGGGGCCACTGTTGAATCCATTGTGGCTCATCATTTTTCCAAACTATTGGAATTGGTGTAATAACAGTGGCCCCTACATAAAACCCAGCCCTCTGAAATCATTTTTTGGAGGAGGTAAGGGCAAGGGTTGTAGTGATCCCTGTTGTTCTCGACCTAACCCTTGATTTTCTGTGTATTGCATCTTTTTCATCATATGTGTCACAGGTTTAGAATTAATATTTGTTGTTAATTTAGCATTCATTTGAGTTAAGACATCTCTCCCCCATAAGGAAATAGGTATTTTACATATATATGGTTGAAAAATTCCTGAATGGCCTTCATTATCCCTCCAGGACAGTGATGCAGCACTCTGGTTAGGTGATTGAGCCACACCCAAACCTTGTAAATTTTGATTAGCTGTAACTACAGGCCAACCTTTGGGCCAAACTGCCTCACTTATTATACTTTTATCAGCTCCCGTGTCCAGTAATCCTATAAAAGGTTTATGTCCCACTATTAACTGCATTATGGGCCTATCTTGGAGGTCCATAGTAAAATTAGCCCAGGGTCCTCCTGTAGACCCAAATCCGTTATTTCCCCTTATTGTCTTCTTACTAGGCCACAAGGAATGTTGACTAGGTAAAATTAACATTTGTGCTATCCTATCTCCTGGAGAAATGACTGTGATTCCTTTGGGTGAAGAAACCATAGCCTTAACTTGTCCTTGAAAATCAGGATCAATTACTCCTGGGTGGACTATAAGACCTCTTAAGGTAGAAGAACTTCTGCCTAGAAGCAATCCTACTGAATTTGCCGGAATATTTCCTTCCCAATCTGTGTCTACCATTTGTACACCCATATCAGGGGTTAATACGAGTCTGGAGGTGGCACAGATGTCCAATCCTGCACTTCCTGTGGTGGCTCTTCTTTCCTGAGCTTCATTCCCTTCTCGGTTGGAGGATACCATTGTCGTGGCACTTGTTGAATTACCCCGTATATTTGTTGTGGGCCCCGGGGCGGGCCCCTCACCCCGTTTTTTGTAACTTGGGGTTAGTTGGTAAAGGATTCCCTTCATTGTCCCTAACAGAATAACATTCATTAAGCCAATGATTTCCTCTTTTACACCGCGGACATAACTTAGGCCCCTTTCCTTGGCCATTATTCTTGGAAGGGCAACATGCTTTGAAATGTCCCATTTGTCCACATGTGAAGCAGGAACCAGGAGGTCCTCCTTTTTTACTCCCTCCTCTTTGTGTTAATGCTGTGGCAAGAACAGAGGTTTGTCTGTCGAGTGCAGCAATAAATGCAGCACTATTTCCAGAGGCCTCATTAATGTCTTTGCAGACTCTTAAATAAGTACACAAGTCTTTATTTCTCCATGGCCTGATGGCATCTTTGCACCATTTATTTGCTTGTTCGTAAGCTAATTGTTTTATTAAGGGCATTGCTTGATCAGCATCTCCAAAAATTCTAGAAGCTGTTTGAATTAATCTATCAACAAAGTCTGCATAGGGCTCATTACTTCCTTGGGTAACTTTTGACAACTGTCCTTGCAAATCTCCTGACCCTTGTAGGGTTTTCCATGCTTTAATAGCAGCCACAGCAATTTGAGCATACACTGCAGGATGATAATTAATCTGTGCCTGGACTCCCTCATAAGGCCCTGTTCCCATCAACATGTCTCTGTCTACCTGTGGATTCCCTGAAGCTGCATTGCGCCTTGCGGTGTCCATTGAAATTTCCTGCCAAGCTGTTTTCCACATAAGATACTGTCCCCCTGACAAGGTTGCTCTAGCTAGATTAGTCCAATCCAAAGGTAGCATATTTAAGGACATCATGGTCTCTACCAGTGAGATTGTAAAAGCCGATTGTGGCCCATAAGTGCTCACTGCTTCTTTTAGCTGTTTAACCATTTTAAAATCTAATAGCTGATGAAATCTTTGATTTTGTGCATCCTCAAAAACTGGATATGTAGCATTTTGTAAGGAGGCCCACCCTCTATGTCTGCTGTGGTTTTCCTTTTTCTTAAACTCCATGGGTGGTGCACTAGGGATAGGTGTACTAAGCCGTTTAGACGCTAGATGGCGCTCAGATTCCACATTTAACTTTCCCATAGCTTCTTCAAGCTCCTCCCCTGAAAGCTCTTCCTCAGAACTTTCTCTTTCCGTATAATTTTCTCTTTCTGAAGTCTGAGAACATGATCGTTCCTCTTTAATCTCTTCTAAAATCTGACTTCCTTCTTCTAAAGGCCCCTTTAAATCCCTAAAAGGGTTTTTGGATTTACCTTGCTGCATCAAACAAGATTTAACAAGCGACCATATTGCCAGGGTTCCCATTGGCAGTGGCTCGCGTCTCTCCGCGTCACGCAAATCCTCTCCTAGCTGTTCCCACTGAGGAAGATTTAATAATCCCTCGTCTAAAAACCACGGAGAGACTTTCTCCACAGTATCTAAAAACTTCATGGCCGTGCTGGCCTTCAATGGTGTTCCTTGATTTTTTAAAAGTTCTCTAAGAGGCCGCTGCATTCTAAACTTAGACAGATCTGTTCCCATGACTACGAGGTAGTTTGCTAGTTTAAACACACAAACAAAAGACAGGCGCGCGCACGCACACACGCTCACTCACACACGCACACAGTTTGGTACCACTTGAATCGTCCCTCCCACGGGGAACCTTTTATGATGAATCGTCCCTCCTCTGGGGAACCTCTTATGATGAACTGTCCCTCCGCTGGGGAACCTCCTGTGATGAATTGTCCCTCCGCTGGGGAACCTCCTGTGATGAATTGTCCCTCCGCTGGGGAACCTCCTGTGATGAATTGTCGCTGGGGAACCTCCTGTGATGAATTGTCGCTGCTCCGCGAACCTCGAGACGTCTCACCTTTTGAACTCTCAGACTAATTTTTCTTGATTTGAAAACTTATGTGAACTTACCCTTATATTTTTTCTCGTTCCCGGATGCTTCGGCACCATCTATCGCGCTCCCCTGCCCGCAGAGAAACACGAAACCGGATCAGGGCAAGTTCTTTATTTTCTGCAGTCTGCTTCTTCTGGCTGGCCAGCACTGGCCGCACTTGCAAGCGCCTTACATTACATACATCAACCAATCAGCTTATAGATCACGAGGGGAAAGCATGGACAGTAATGGAGCATAATAGTGTGGATATAGCGATCATGCAGTGTCCACGAGGACCCATGACCAATCACATTAACTTCCTCAAAATACGCCACTTGTTGGCAGAGAGTATTAGTCTGCTGGAGGTACCTGGTTTTGTTCTCAGCACTTCCTTGGCACCTTGCCAGGCGCCATCTTGGCCACGCCGAAGGGCTGGGGGTCCGCGGTACCCCGACATTCCAAAGCATAGGCAGAAAACAACAACCTTACAGATTATCCTTACCTAATCACAATTGTTTTAAGAATATCTAACTATGTCAATGAGCTAATACAATGTTTATTTCCTTAATATCTAAACTCTATGTGACCTAAGACTATTCTTATTATTCTCACAGTTAAAGAGATAGACAAGTAATCTCATGTGACCAGCTCTACTAGGTCCATCTGGTTAATATCTAAATTGCTGAGTTAAGGGTTACAGTAGGGCAGCGGTCCCAATGGTTATTGTGTACCAACGTTTATTATAGGGGTGAAATATTCTTTGTAGGAAGGAAGGAATGTTGTGAAACATTCTCTTACTTCACCACCACACATAAACAAAACCATCATTAAAATTTAACCAGCCTGTTGGAGACAAAGGCAGATCTATAACTATTTTCTCCAGAGGCTTTCAGGGACTCATTGCATGGTTGCAAAATTATTTTTAATTTTGTTAGTGGTAAAGACCCATTGTTTTTCAGATTGTAGGTAATATTTTCTGGAATTTTTGTTGTATTTCCCTCATCCCCTTAAGCAATCCATTCAGACTGAAATGAGTAATATATTATCAGAAAACACAGCAGAAAAAAAACACCATGCTCTGAAGCAACGATTCCGGCAATTCCTTTTAGGATGAGCCTTTGCAATCATCCTCCAGAGGATCTTTGTCAAGCACTGGATGGAATTCCAGACGCCCCCGCAGCGAACCAACATTCAGTTGGATTAGTAAAAAAATCCATACATCTTCAATACATAAAATACCAACCCAATAAAAGGGAAAAAAGTAAATTGAAATAAGAACTTCAACTTAGAGAAAAATAGTAATGGAAATAGTGTAAGATTCTTGAAACAAGAAATCTAATTCTCCTTATATTTTCTGATTAATACAGTGGATTGACAGATATCAATTCCCATAGTCTGTTGTTATGGTGAAGAAAAAGTAGTCTGAGTTTTACATAAAGATCCAACAACTTGGAAGTCAGAAAGGAAGAGTATAGGTGAGTTTCCTCCTGAAAACTTTCCCAAGTACTTGTACTTTTCTCTTTTTCTGTTTCCTTTAATATTAACAAGGCCTCAGAGACTGAATTAATGTGAGTCAATTGGCTAATTAGGCACTTTGTGCACTGCGCCTCCAAGGTTGCACAGTTGAAACAATTAACCAGTGCTCTAGACCTTTACTTTGCCAGTTCCAGTGCTGTTGTCTTCATGAGCATCTTCATAAACTTGAGTTGTTTTTCAAGTCCTGAATACAGAGTCTGAGGTTTCACCACACACCAAGCAGGAGAGAGCACTGGATCCATGCTCCTTGGTGATGCCCCAGCAGAAAGGTGGTGGTACCCAGTAAGTGTTGTGGGAGATGGAGGAAGAAGGAGACACTGTCAGGAACATCTTCATCACTGGGGCAACATGACAGTTGGGATGATTCCAATAAGCAACATTTCAGCTCAGAGGACTGAGATGTTCTGGGATGGGGTCCAGGAATTCTCTTTCAAAGTTCTGCTTTCTTCCTAGACTGATTATAGCTCCTGTAGACCTCTCCCTCATGTTACTAGTCAATGAACCTTGCCTTCATGGGAAGGATTAGCATGAAATTCTTTTAACTTGGGTTAAGAAGACTGAGTTTCAAACCTGGTTTGGGGCATATCTTCAGGTGCTAAATTATTCATTTGTAAATAATAGATTTATGATAAAAAAAGTGATATTACCAGGACACTATGGAATGCAAAATAAAGCAAAGCCAAATAACAATAACAAAGAGCAAAAGCAAAAAGCAAAAAACCCTACCCAAATGGAAAATTGCAAAAGTGGTCTCAGATGTAGGATGTTTTCTTATGTTTGTATGGGGTTGTTGATACAGTTAACTCTGTATAAAATAAAACATTGCAGAAATGTTTCCTAAATTTATTACTGTTTAATTATTGACAAGATGCACACTCTACTCTAGTGTTTGTGATCAGTGATGCTTTGTGGTTATGTGCCTATTCATCAATATTTGAAGTCCACTAAAGTCAAGGCTAGGGCTAAAAAATGGTTTTAAAAAGACAATCTACATATTTGAATGAAACCCTATTTCTATGAAGGAATGAAATTTTAAAGTGAGAGAATTATGAAAATCCATGGATTTAACTGGCAAATAAAAATGTCTTGTCATTATGGATCTTAAACTTTGTTTGAATTCCAATAACATGGTTTTAGCTCTCACAGAGTGTTTATAAATATTCTGCATCCAGGAAATTTGTATCACTGTCTTAGAATAAAATAGGCTATGTTTGACAGTTTTCCAATTACCTTTAATTAAAATGATTTTTTTTATTAATGAAGGAAGGATATTTTTTATTTTTAATTTTATTTATTTTTATTTTTATTGGTTTCTTTTTAGTTATGACAGTAGAATCCATTATGATATAATTAAACAAGCAAGGAATGTGTCTCATTCTTATTAGGACCCCATTCTTGTAAGTGTACAGGATGGTGGGATTCACTTAGCTATTTTCATACATATACATAAGAAAATTATGTTAGATTCATTCTACTGACTTTCCTATTCCTCTCTCTTCTCCCTTCACTCTATTCTCCTTTTCTAATCTATTGAACTTCTCTTTTTCTCCCCACTTTATTGTGGTTTAGCTTCCACAAAAAATTTGACCTTTGGTTTTTTGGAATTGTTTATTTCCCTTAGCATGATAGATCCCAGATCTATCCATTCAATTATAAGCTTATTCTTCTTTATGGCTGAGTAATATTCCATTGTGAATATATCCCACAATTTCTTTATCTATTCATCTGTTGAAGGGTACCTAGGTTGGCTCCATAGCTCAGCTATAAACACTTTTTTTTTATTGGCTGAAAAGAGTTGGCTGTGTTTTTCTGTGAAAATGGAGTGTTGTCTGTTCTCAATCTTGTGACACTCTACTGGACTGTCTCTAATATGAATGTTATTGAAAGAGATGAATAGCAACAACAAGAAAATCAATTAGGAAAGCATTCAAGAATGTGGGATTTGTAACTGGGTGCTGGGTGCAGCCTGTAATGCCAGCAACTCAGTAGGCTGAGGCAGGAGGATTGTGAGTTCAAACCCAGCCTCAGCAACTTAGCAAGAACGTAAGCAACTCAGTGAGACCCTGTCCCTAAAAAAAAAAAAAAAAAAAAATCTATCTCTCTCTCTCTCTCTCTCTCTCTCTCTCTCTCTCTCTCTCTCTCTCCCTCTCTCTATCTATATATATATGAGACTGGTTAAGTGCCCCTGGGTCCCTGGGTTCAATCCCTGGTACAAAAAAAAAAAAAGGAATTTGTTTGTGACAAATCAGAACTATCACCACGTGTGTATGGTCAAACGTGAGGTCAGCATGAGACAATTGCTTTGTTTAAACTATAAATACAGTTCTAGGAGATGATATACTCATTTCATTTTTTTCTAACTTTACTTTTTCAAAAGTTGTCCAAACAATATAGAACCACAAAATGTAACACGTCTCAGAATTTCATCTCATGAACCTCCCAGATTATCTTGGACAGCAACCCATCCTCTTTGGACTCTTCCTGTCCATGTACCTGGTCACAGTGCTTGGGAACCTGCTCGTCACCTTGGCTGTCAGCTCTGACTCCCACCTCCACACCCCCATGTACTTCTTCCTCTCCAACCCGTCCTTGGTTGATATATTTCTCATCTCTACCATGGTCCCGAAGATGACTGTGGACATCCTAACTCACAGCAGAGTCATCTCCTTTGTAGGCTGCCTGACACAGATGTCTTTTTTGATCCTTTCTGGATGTATGGATGGTATGCTTCTGACTGTGATGGCCTATGACCGTTTCGTGGCCATCTGTCACCCCCTGCATTACTCAGTCATTATGAACCTTCGCCTCTGTGCACTATTAGTTTTGGTGTTTTTTTTGTTTGTTTGTTTAGCCTTTTAGACTCCCAGCTGCACAATTTGATTGCCTTACAATCTACCCACTTCAAGGATGTAGAAATTTCCAATTTCTTCTGTGACCCTTCTCAAGTTCTTAATCTTGCCTGTTCTGACACTTTCACCAATAACATTATAAAGTATTTTGTTGGTGCCATGTCTGGTTTTCTTCCCATCTCTGGAATTTACTTCTCTTACTGTAAGATTATGTCTTCTATTTTGAGAATCCCATCAACAGGTGGGAAGTACAAAGCCTTCTCCACCTGTGGATCTCACCTGTCAGTTGTTTGCTTATTTTATGGAACAGGCATTGGAGTGTACCTTGGATCAGCTGTGTCACAATCTCCCAGAAAGGAAGCAGTGGCTTCAGTGATGTACACTGTGGTCAGCCCTATGCTGAACCTCTTCATCTACAGTCTGAGGAACAGAAACATTAAAAGATCCCTGAGGAGGATCCACAGCAGATCAGTCTAATCTCAGGAACTCTGGCATCCATTTGGAATGTTGTTTGGAAAATGCAACAAAGCCAAACATCTAGGCCAGTAAATTCTGCCTCCTTGGAGATATTGATTTTAAAGTTTAATGACTATTTATTACATTTCATAATAGAATAGTAGTTACTGCACTTGGTGAAAGAGGGGAAGAGTGTTTTTAAAAAATGGGTACATTTTCAGTTTGTGAAGATGAAAAATTCCTGGGGATGGATGGTGGTGATAGTTGCACAAGCACATGAATGTCTTTAAAGCCACTGATCTGGATAGTTAACAATGGTTAAGAAAGTTCATGTTTTGTTCTCTATATTTGACAGCTACACACAATGACAATAAAAGGCACATGGTGCTTGAAAAAAAAGTGAGAAAAATGAATATTATACATGAGCTTGCTCATTATGAGAGGACTCCAAATTCTTTCATGGCCATTCATTTTCTTCTTCTCCTCTACCTCTTCCTCCTCTTCCTCCTTCTTTAATCATTAATATTGAGAAGTGTTTTATTTTTGGGATAAATTGGGTCAAACTGGGAAATATGAACTCTGTGCATTGAGCCTCCAGAGTTATATAATATTCAACAATGAGTCTCTCCTTTGGGCTCTTTGGTCTGACGGCTCCAGTTGGGTGACTTCCACACCTGTGCCTCCTCCTCCCATGGTTGTTTGCATTACAAAGCTCTTTTGTGACATTGATAATATCAATCCTGAGGATGGAGCCTGAATCTTCACTGGGCATCAGGCAGTCAAGGGCCATTGAATCTGTAGTCCTTGAAACACAGAGACCCAGCTAAACCCAGTAAGTGCTGAGGGAGGCAGACATGGAGGGACTGCCAGGGCAGATTTTTATTAATCACCATCCGGTCAGACGTGGCAGTTTGTGTGACTGGGTGGCAGGATACAATACATAAAATTTCAACTGTGAGGGCCATGACGTTTATGTTCATGGTTGTGTTGGAGTCCAAGAAATCTCAGAGTATTTCTTTCCTTACACATTGATTCTTTCATTTCTGATTCCCAAGAACAACATTTTGCTTGCCACAGAGGAGGTATTAAACATAAAAATCTCTGTGATACATTGAGTATACCCTTCCTTGGTTCAAAAAGTGGCCCATAATCAGTGTGGCTTCCATACACTTGGCACTTTCTTATCTGTACTTCCATCCCTTTCAGGGATGTTGCATAGAATCTGAGACACAGTGCCTGTGATCCCATTTAGTTGTATTGGCAACATGCAGAATTTCAAAGACCATTGCAGAAATCTTCATAGGATTAAAAAAATAAATAAATTAATAAACAAGCAGAAAGTGAAAGGGTCAGGTACATCTTATTTCCTGAACTGAGACACGTTTTAGAGTTTCACATCATTCTGGCTCCTGAACTGAGACACGTTTTAGAGTTTCACATCATTCTGGCTCCAGTCCCTTTATTTTTTGGGGCTTTAAGCATATTTTGTTTTATAGTTTAAAAATTCATTTGTTCTAATTAGTTATACATGACAGTATAATATATTTTGACACATCATACATAAATAGAGTATAACTTCTCATTTGTCTGGTTGTACATGATGTAGATTTACACAGGTCATGTAATGATATGCACATAGGGTAATTATGTCTGATTCATTCTACTGTCATTCCTATCCATATAACCCCTCCCTCCCTTCACTCCCTTCTGCTTAGTCCAAAATACCACTATTCTCCCCCAACCTTATTGTGAATTAGTATTCCCATATCACAGAAAACATTTGGCCTTTGGGTTTTTGGGATTGGCTTATTTCACTTAGCATAATATTCTTCAGTTCCATCCCTTTGCCTGCAAAAGCCATCATTTCATTCTTCTTTAAGGCTGAGAAATATTCCATCATGTACATATAACACATTTTCTTCATTCATCTGTCAAAAGGCATCTAGGTTAATTCTATAGTTTAGCTATTTTGAATTGAGCTACTGTAAACACAGATATGGCTGTGTCACTGTAGTATGCTGATTTTAAGTCCTTTGGGTATAAACTGAGGAGTGGGATGACTGGGTCAAATAGTGGTTCCATTCCAAGTTTTCTGAGGAATCTCCATACTGCTTTCCAGAGTGGTTGCACCAATTTGCAGCCCTATCAGCAATGTATGAGTGTACCCTTGCCCCCCCACATCCTCACCAACATTTGTTGTTGCTTGTATTTCTTAATAATTGCCTTTCTGTCTGGAGTGAGGTGGAATCTCAGTGTAGTTTTGATATGCATTTTTCTAATTGCTAGAGATGTTGAACATTTTTTCATGCATTTGTTGATCGATTATATTTCTTCTTCTGTGAATTATCTATTCAGTTGCTCCAGTCTATTTTGACAATTGTATTCATGAATAAACTTGCTCTTTTCATAATGACTGCTTTATTTTTAGTTTTATTTTATTAGTGTATTATTTATGTATGCAATACTGGAATTCATTTTGACATGATCATATGAGCATGATTATAATTGCTCCACTTCAGTCCCCATTACTTCCCATTTTCTTTTCTCCTTCCCCCATTCCCCTTCCTCTACTCTACTGGTCTTTCTTCTATTTATTTCTAGTTTCTTTTTTAAATTAGTGCTTTATAGATATAAAGATGAAATTCACTGTAGTATATTCATATTTGTACATAGCATAGTTTGCTTAATGCCATTCCACCATTCCTCTCTTTTCCAATTCTTCCTCCTTCTCCCTGAACCCCCTTTATTTATTTGTTTATTTTTGGTGGTCCTGAGGATTGAATCCAGAGGCACTCTCCACTGACTACATCCCCAACCCTTTTATTTTTTGTTACTTTGAGACAGTGTCTTGCTAATTTGCCAAGACTGGCCTTGACTTGTGATTCTTCTGCCTAGGTCTCCCAAGTGAGATTATAGGTGTGTACCCTGTGCCTAGCTGAATGCTTTATTTAAGAAAAATCTATATTGGCCAAATGTTTATTAAGCTCCAAACTTCCCTTATGTACTACACGTGTTGTAGAGATTAGTATTATTCTCTTTCCATTAATCAGAGAGGTGGAGAGATTTGCACACATCCTGCCTATAGTAGCAGGTCAATAATACAAGACTAAAATGTGGATTTCCTAATTCCCATCTCAAGGCACTCTTCTAATCTTCTACTAGAAGCATGTGGTAATATTTCCCATAGAAGATGCAATTTCTTCATGATTTATCATGAAGGGATTATTAATATGCTCTGCAAATATTTTTTATGATATGTGGTAAGGATGTAGTTGGCAATGAATATTTTTTGTGACAACAAAGACAGGTGATTAGTAATAAAATTGAGCATGCATCAACTGTTGTAATTCAAGCAATCATCCTTTACCCACACGGTATTTGGAAATTATCTCTTGTTTGATATGAACACAGGCACAAGAATTTTGAAGTGATTGTCATATTTATAAACTGACAAATAGTGTATCTCCCTCAGGTAATGCCATGTACCTGTTAAAGCATTTGAAGTTGATGTATGTGCTTACATCACCACATGTCGATGTAAACTAGTATGTTTCAGGGGCAATAGATTTTCTATTGTAAACTACTTAGATGAACTTTAGGTACTTCATAGGTAAGTTTCTTTTTCTTGGTACTGGGGATTGAAATCAGGGGCACTTGACCACTGAACCATATTCCCAGGCCTATTTGTGTTTTATTTAGAGACAGGGTCTCACTGAGTTGCTTAGGGCCTCGCTTTTACTGAGATTGCTTTTGAACTTGTGATCCTCCTGCCTCACCCTCCCCAGCTATTGGGATTACAGGCATGTGCCACTGTGCCAGGCAGGTAAGTTTTAAGATACAAATTTTAATTTATGAATATTAATTATATGCATTAAATGGGATTCAGTGTGATATTTCCACACAGGCATATAGTGTGCACTAATCAACTAAACAATTCCAATCACCCTTACCCCAACCCTTTTACCCTTCCAAATGTTTAATAATCACTAATATATTTCCACATTGACTTTTTTTTTTTAGCTTCCACATAAGAGAGAGAACATACGGTATTTGCCTTTCTCTGTCTGACTTCTTTCACTTAGCACAATGTCCTCAATTCCATCCATTTGGCTTCAGTTAACTGGATTTTATTCTTTTTAAGGGTAGAATAATATTCCACTGTGGATATCTGTACCTCATTTTCTTTATCCACTCATCTGTTGATGGACACCTAGGCTAATTGCATATATTAGCTATTGGGAGTAGTGCTACAATTAACATGGGCATGAGGGTATATATTTGGTATTCTGATTTCTTTTTCTTCAGATCTGTTTCTTTTCCTTTGAATACAGAGGTGAAGTAACTGGATCAACTGGCTCATATGGTAGATTTATTTTTTACTGTATCCATTAATACATAAATCAATAGAGACATGGAAACACTGACAGGAAAATCTACCTGTTGAATTCCATGACAGTGCTCACCTTTGGGGGACAGGTGTGTAGGTGAATGTAATCATGCAGAGATGCCCAGAACAAAATTTTTCCATATGATAATCCAAATCAATACAAAATATTACGGCTGAAGTAAATGTTAAATTTTTATACTTTAATAAGGGAGTATGTATTATTTACAGGAGAAATAAGTAATTTTTTTCCTTTTTTTTGTCTTGGAAATTTTATTGATCCTGGGGAAAGGGAAGGGTGAGTTATTAGTACTACTAACAGCATTTTCTCATTTCCATTTTTATGTACACATTCTTTATTATTAGTGCATTTAATTATATAGAATAGGTGGTTTCATTGTGGCATGTTCACACATGCAAATAACACATCCACCTCATCATCACCCTCCCTTATGCTCCCCTCCCCCTTTTTTCTAGTGCTCTCTCTGCTACTTTCATGTGTCCCCCACCATTGATTCCACATATGAGGGTAAACATGTACCACTTGCTTTTCTGAGTCTTTTA
Organism: Sciurus niger; assembly: GCA_020740815.1. Taxonomy (NCBI): domain Eukaryota; kingdom Metazoa; phylum Chordata; class Mammalia; order Rodentia; family Sciuridae; genus Sciurus; species Sciurus niger. Next base: position 248,434 of record JAHUXG010026197.1, read on the forward strand.
TTTATTTATTTATTTTATTGTAAACAAATGGAATACATGTTGTTTCTGTTTGTACATGGAGTAACAGCATACCATTTGCGTAAACATACATTTACATAGAGGATTGATGTTTGATTACATACATTCTGTTATTTTTTCCTTCCCCCCCACCCCTCCCATCCCTTTATTCCCTCTATACAGTCCCTCCTTCCTCCATTCTTAACCTCCTCCAACACCCCATTATATGTCATCATCCGCTTGTCATTGAGATCATTCAACCTTTGGATTTTTGAGTTTGGCTTATCTCACTTAGCATGATATTCTCCAATTTCATCCATTTGCCTGCAATGCCATAACTTTATTATTTTTTATAGCTGAATAATATACCATTGTGTATATATACCACAGTTTCTTTAACCATTCATCAATTGAAGGACATCTAGTTTGCTTCCACAGTCTGGCTATTGTGAATTGAGCAGCTATTAACATTGATGTGGCTGTATCTCTGTAGTATGCTGATTTTAAGTCCTTTGGGTATAGGACAAGGAATGGGATAGCTGGGTCAAATGGTGGGTCCATTTCAAGTTTTCTAAGGAATCTCCATACAGCTTTCCAGAGTGGCTGCACTAATTTGCAGGCCAACCAGCAATGTATGAGTGTACCTTTTTCCCCACATCCTCTCCAACACCTATTGTTGCTTGTATTCTTGATAACCACCATTCTAATTGGGATGAGACGGATTCATAGTGTAGTTTAGATTTGCATTTCTCTTACTACTAAAGATGGTGAACATTTTTTCATATGTTTGTTGATTGATTGCTTGTAGATCTTCTTATGTGAAGCGTCTGTTCACATGCTTAGCCCATTTGTTGATTGGGTTATTCATATTCTTCGTGTAGAGTTTTTTGAGTTCTTTATATATTCTGGAAATCAGTGCTCTACCTGAATTATGAGTGGCAAAGATACTCCCCCACTCTGTAGGCTCTCTCTTCACATTGCTGATAGTTTCCTTTGCTGAGAGAAAGCTATATAGTTTGAATCTAACCCAGTTATTGATTCTTGCTTTTATATCTTGTGCTATGGGAGTCCTGTTAAGGAAGTATGATCCTAAGCCAACAAGGTGAAGATTTGGACCTACTTTTTCTTCTATAAGATGCATTGTCTCTGGTCTGATTCCGAGGTCCTTGATCCATTGTGAGTTGATTGTAGTGTAGGGTGAGAGATAGGGGTTTAATTTCATTCTGTTGCATATGGTTTTCCAGTTTTTCCAGCACCATTTGTTGAAGAGACTCTCTTTTCTCCATTGCATATTTTTGGCACCTTTGTCTAGTATGAGAAAATTGTATTTATTTGGGTTTGTGTCCATGTCCACTATTCAGTACCATTAATCTACCTGCCTATTTTGGTGCCAATACCATGATGTTTTTGTTAGTATTGCTTTATAGTATTGTTGAAGTTCTGGTATATTGATACCCCCTGTTTCATTCTGATTGCTTTAGCTATTCTGGGTTTCTTATTCTTCCAGATGAATTTCATGATTACTTGCCCTGTTTCTGTAAGGTACATAATTGGGATTTTAATTGGAATTTCATTGAATCTGTAGAGCACTTTTGGTTGTATGGCCATTTTGACAATATTAATTCTGCCTATCCAAGAACATGGGAGATCTTTTCATCTTCTAAGGTCTTCCTCAATTTCTTCCTGCAATGTTTTGTAGTTTTCATTGTAGAAATGTTTTACCTTTTTGGTTAGATTGATTTCCAAGTATTTTATTTTCGAGGCTATTGCAAATGGAGTTGTTTTCCTCATTTCCCTTTCAGATGTTTCATCGCTTGTGTATAAAAATGCTTTAGATTTATGTGTATTGATTTTACAGCCTGCTATTTTACTGAATTCATTTATTTTGGTCTAGAAGTTTTCTGGACGAGTTTTTTGGATCCTCTAAATATAGAATCATGTCATCTGCAAATAGTGACTGCTTAAGTTCCTCTTTTCCTATTTGTATACCTTTAATTTCTTTGGTTTGCCGAATTGCTCTGGCTAGAGTTTTGAGGACAATTTGAATAGAAGTGGTGAAAGAGGACATCCCTGTCTTGTTCCGGTTTTGAAAGGGAATGGTTTCAATTTTTCTCCATTAAGAATGATGTTGGCCATGGGCTTAGCATAAATAGTCTTTACAATGTTCAGGTATGTTCCTAACTATCCCTATTTTTTTCTAGTGTTTTGAGCAAGAAGGAGTGTGGTATTTTGTCAAACGCTTTTTCTGGGTCAATTGAAATAACCATATGATTCTTATCCTTAAGTCTATTGATATTATGGATTACGTTTATTGATTTAAGGATGTTAAACTATCCTTGCATTCCAGGGATGAAATCCACTTGATTGTGGTGCACAATTTTCTTAATATGTTTTTGTATAGGGTTTGCCAATATTTTGTTAAGGATCTTTGCATCTATATTCATCAGGGATATTGGTCTAAAATTTTCTTTCCTTGATGTTTCTTCACCTGGTTTTGGTATGAGGGTGATATTAGTTTCATAGAATGAGTTTGGTGGGTACCCTCCTTTTGTATTTCTTGGAATACTTTGAGAAGTGTTGGAATGAGTTCTTCTTTGAAGGTCTTATAGAACTCGGCTGAGAATTCGTTTTTCCTGGACTTTTCTTGGATGGCATTTCTTCTATTTCATTGCTTGATATTGATCTGTTTAAATTGTGTATGTCCTCCTGGTTCAATTTGGGAGGAGCTTATATCTCTAAAAATTGGTCAATGTCTTCGGTAGTTTCTATTTTGTTTTGTTGGAATACTGATTTTCAAAGTAGCTTCTCATTATGTTCTGTATCTCATTGGTGTCTGTCATGATATTTCCTTTTTCATCACGAATTTTAGTAATTTGAGTTTTCTCTCTCCTTCTCTTTGTTAGTGTGGCTAAGGGTTTCTCTATTTTGTTTAGTTTTTCAAAGAACCAACTTTTCCTTTTGTTGATTTTTTCAGTTGTTTATGTTGTTTCAATTTCATTGATTTCAACTCTGATTTTAATCATTTGCTGTCCTCTACTTTTGCTGTTATTCTGCTCTTCTTTTTCTAGGGCTTTGAGCTGTAATGTTAGGTCATTTAGTTGTTGACTTTTCATTCTTTTCTGCAATGTGCTGCATGCAATGAATTTCCCTCTTAGTATTGCTTTCATAGTGTCCCAGGGATTTTGATATGTGTTATCATCATTCTCATTGACCTCTAAGATTTTTTTTACCTCCTCCCTGATGTTTTTTTTTTTGTCCATGTTTCATTCAATAGCATATTATTTAGTCCCCAGGTGTTGGAGTAATTTCTGTCTTTTATTTTGTCATTGATTTCTATTCTCATTCCATTATGATCTGAGAGAACACAAGGCAGTATCTCTATTTTTTTGCATTTCCTAAGGGCTGCTTTGTGGCATAACATATGGTCTATTTTCGAGAATTTTCCATGTGCTGCTGAGAAGAAAGTGAATGCACTCATTGATGAATGGAATATTCTATACATGCCTATTAAGTCTTACTTATTGATTGTGTTATTGAGTTCTATGGTTTCTTCAGTTGGATTTTGTTTGGAAGATCTATCTAGTGGTGACAGTGGTGCGTTAAAGTCACCCAGAATTATTGTGTTGTGGTCTATGTGATTCCTGAAATTGAAAAGAATTTGTTTGATGCACAGGGATGCACCATTGTTTGGGGCATAAATATTTACTATCGTTATGTCTTCCTGATTTATGGTTCCCTTAAGTATGAAATGTCATTCTTTATCTCTTCTGACTAACTTTGGCTTGATGTCCACTTTATCTGATATAAGGATGGAAACCCCCATTGTTTTACTGAGTTCATGTGCATGGTAGGCTTTTTCCCATCCTTTCACCTTTAGTCTGTGGATGTCTTTTTCTATGAGATGAGTCTCTTGCAGGCAGCATATTGTTGGGTCTTTCTTTTAAATCCATTCTGCCAGTCTATGCCTTTTGATTGATGAGTTTAGGCCTTTAACATTCAGGGATATTATTGAGGTATGATTTGTATTCCCAGTCATTTGGGTTCTTTTTGGTTTTTCAGTTGGCTTGGTTTCTTCTTTGAGTGGTTTTTCTCTAAGGTAGTTCCTCCCTTTGCTGACCTCTATTGTTGTTTTTCATTTCCTACTCATGGAATATTTTATTGAGAACATTCTGTAGCGCAGGCTTTCTATTTGTAAATGCTTTTAACTTTTGTTTATCATGGAAGGATTTTATTTCATCTTCAAATCTGAAGGCTAGTTTTGCTGGGTATAGGATTCTTGGTTGGCAACCATGTTCTTTCAGAGTTTGAAACATGTTGATCCAGGCCCTTCTAGCCTTTAGAGTCTGGGTTGAGAAATTGACTGCTATCCATATTGGTCTCCCCCTATATGTAATCTGATTCTTTTCTTTTGCTGCCTTCAAAATCCTATCTTTATTTTGAATGTTAGGCATTTTCATTATCATGTGCCTTGGTGTGGATCTGTTGTGATTTTGTGCATTTGGTGTTCTGTAAGCCTCTTGTATTTGATTTTCCATTTCATTTTTCAGGTATGGGAAATTTTCTGATATTATTTCATTGAGTAGGTTGTTCATTCCTTTGGTTTGTATCTCTGTGCCTTCCTCAATCCCAATAATTCTTAAATTTGTTCTTTTCATGATGTCCCATAGTTCTTGGAGATTCTGTTCATGATTTCTTACCATCTTCTCTGTTTGGGCAACTTTATTTTCAAGAGTAAGTATTTTGTCTTCATTGTCTGAGGTTCTGTCCTCCAAGTGGTCTAGTCTTTTGGTGATGCTTTCCATTGAATTTTTTATTTGGTTTATTGTTTTCTTCATTTCCAGGAGTTCTGCTTGGTTTTGTTTGAGAATCTCTATCGCTTTGTTGAAATGATCTTTTGCTTCCTGCAGTTACTCTTTCAGCTTATTGGTATTATCATTCATTGCCTGCATTTGCTCTCTTATCTCATCCTTTGCTTCTTGAATCATCTTAATCATTTATAATCTGAAGTCCTTTTCTAACATTTCTTCTAACATCCTGTCATTGGATTCTATTAATATAGAATCTAGATTTTTTTGGATCATTTTCTTCCCTTGTTTTTTCATATTGTTCATGTATCTTCCCCTCTAGCAGTGCAGATCTGGGGTATTACAAATTTCTCCCTATAGTCTTATAGTGGCCCTATAGGTGTCCAAAACCCTTTCTTTAAGGGGAGATCAATATTAGCAGTGCCCAATTCAGACACTATGCAATCCTAGACCAAATAGCCCCTATGAGAACAATAACAAAATTGTCATAATAAACAAAATGAGTTCAAATATTATCTTCAATAAAACAAACAGATTTGCAATAAGGTCTGCAGTTTCTAATGGAGGACAAGGAGGATGCAGAGGGATGTAGAATGTGACTGTTAATGGGATAAGAAAAGAATATACAGAAGTTCTAGATAATAGAAAGTGTGAGAGTGTAATCAAAAGAAATTGGATGTTAGCATGCAAAAAAAGGGAGAAAGAGACTCTGAGGGAATAGGTAAACAAAATGAAAAGAGAGCAAGAAAAGTAAAGAAATAAGAAGTTAAAATTTTTCAATGAGGAGAAAAAGGAAAGTCTACTGTATAACAGTCATATAGTAATGAAACCTCCCAGTGTTCAGTAGCCTGATGCATGAGTGATACCTGACAATGAGCTTCAAGCCTCCAGCAGGTGTCTCAGGATGGGATTTGCCCCACCTAAAGATCAGAGCTAGGACTTCCAGGATTTCCAAGATGGCCACTCTGGCTTTGAAATGTGTTGGCAAATGGGGAGCTGCAACTCAGGGTGTGGATGTGGTCAGCTGGTGGTCCTGCAGGCAGGATGCAGTTGGTCAGGCTGGGGTCCTGGAGGTTGGGTGTGTTTGGTGTGGTTGTGGAAACCTGGAGGCCAGGTGCAATCAGTCCATCTGGGGTTCCAGTGATAGGGTACAGTCAGTTGGCCTGGGGGTCCTTGCGGCAGGGTTCAGTCAGTGGATGTGAGGGCCCCAGAGGCATGGAATGATCAGTCAGGCTGAGGGCTCCTGGAGACGGGGCTCAGTCAGTCTTGCCAGGGGTCCTATGGGGCCTGGCTGTTTTCTTAAAATGGTGGCAACCACGTGTAATCAAACCTGCAGGTACTGTAATGGTGAACTTCCAGGTAAAAGCAGGCAGCTGGTGCTCCAGTGGGGGTAGGTGATCAGTTTGCTGACTTTTGTTGGACGATCAGGAGGTGAACCTCATGCACTGGGTGATGGATAGGTGTAAGGCAGGCAATGGACAGGCGAGAGGCAGACAAATGGTGGATGATTGACGCCCGCCAGTGAGCAATCTGCACTCAAAAAAGGCATTGATATGCTGGTAGACTGCAGGTCATCACAGCAGACAGATGGGGTAAACAGCAGGGGATTGATAAGCAGCAAAAACTGCCTCACCAAGAAACAGATATTCTCTGCTTGAACCTGGAGTTATGGAGCGACAAGGAACGCAGCCTCCCTCTAGTCTGCCATCTTGTATCTTTGAGTCTTTCTTATTTCACTTAACATGATGATCTACATTTTGATTCATTTTTCTGAAAATAATATGACTTTCTTCTTTTTTATGACTGAATAACACTCCATTGTGTATATATGCCACATATTCTTAATCCATTTTTCTGTTGATAGACACCTAGGCTGATTCCATAAGTTGGCTATTATGAGTTTGCCATGATAAATATGGGTATGTAGGTATCTCTATAGTATGTTGACTTTAATTCCTTTGGTTATATGCCCAGAAATTGTACAGATGGATCACATGTTAGTTCTATTTTTAATTTTTTGAGGAAACTGATTTCCATACTAGCCATACTAATTGACATTCCTAAAACTGTGTGTAGGGATTCCTTTTACCCTCATATCCCAACCAGCATTTATTATTTATTTATTCATTTATTCATTTATTCATTTATATATTTATTTTTGTATTCTTGGTGATAGCTATTCTGACTGGGATGAGATGGAAACTTAGTGTAGTTGTAATTTATGTTTCCTTCATGGTTAAAGGTGTTGAACATTTTTTCATGTAATTATTGACTATTCATACTTTTTCCTTGGAGAAGTATGTGTTCATTTCATTTGCCAATTCATTGACTGGGTTGTTAATACTTTTGGTGTTAAGCTTTTTGTGTTTTTTCATATAGTATATATGTTAGTTCTTGTTGGAAGAGTAGCCAACAAACTGTCTCTCCCATTCTGCAGGATGTCCTTTCACTCTGTTGCTTCCTTTGCTTTGCAGAAACGTTTTTACTTGAAGTGGCCCCATTTGTTAATTTTTCTCACTATTTTCTGAGCTATCAGCATCCCATTCAGGAACTCATTGCTTGTGCCTATGACTTGTCATTTCTCCTGTGTTTGTAACAGTTGCAGTTTGGGTCTTATATTTAGGTCTTTGATTGATTTTGAGTTAATCTTTTTATACAGCATGAGAGATAAGGTTTCATTTCCATTCTTCCACCTATGTATATTCAGTTTTCCCAGCATCTTGTTGAAGAGTCTTTCTTTTCAATGAATGTTTTTGGTGCCATTGTCAAGGATCAGATGATTATATTGCTAGGGGTTTGTCTCTGGGTCCACTATTATATTGAATTGATTTATGTGTCTGGTTTATGCCAGTACCATGCTGTTTTTTCTAGTTCTGTGAAAATGTCTTTTGTGTTTTTATGGGGATTGCATTGAATCTGTAATCACTTTTGGTAATAAGGCAGTTTTAACAATATTAATTCTGTGTATTCATGAACATGGGAGGTCTTACCATCACCTAGTGTCTTCTCTAATTTCTTCCTCCAGTGTTATGTAATTTTCTCTGTATAGGTCTTTTCACTTCTTTTATTCTTAGGAATTTTATTTTATTTTTTGAAGTCATTGCAAATAGAATCATTTGGCTGATTTCTTTCTCAGCAAATTTGTTATTGGTGCATAGAAAATACCAATTTTTGTTGTTGATTTTGTATTCTGTTATTTTGCTGAATTTGTTTATCAGCTCTGAAAGTCTTCTGGTGTAGTCTTTAGAATATTCTAAATATAAGATCATATCATCTGAAAATAGGGATCATTTGATTTCTTCCTTTCCTACTCGTATCTCTTACTTCTCTATCTTGCCTAATTGTTCTGGCTAAAGTTTCAAGTACTATATTGAATAGTGTTTCAGTCACCTTTTTCACCACTGTGACCAGAAGATATGACAAGAGCAATTTTAGAGGAGGAAAAGTTTTATTGGCGCTCTTGGATTCAGAGGTCTTAGTCCGTACATGGCCAACTCCATTACTTTGTGCTTGAAGTAAGACAGAACATCATTGCAGAAAGGTGTGACAGAAGAATGCAGCTCTGGAAATGGCACCAGGAAGCAGAGAGAATTCTGCTCACCAGGGACAAAATATATACCCCAAAGGTACATCCCAGTGACCTACTTCCTCCAGTCACAACATACCTGTGTCAGTTATTAGCCAATTAATCCATTAGTGGATGAATGCATTGATTAAGTTAAGACTCTCATAACCCACTCATTTTACCTCTAAACTCTTGTATTGTTCTACAGATGATCTTTTGGGGGACACCTCATGTCTTAAGCATAACAAATAGGAAGTAACAAGAGTGGATATCCTTATCTCATTCCTAATTTTAGAAGAAATGTTTTCAGTTTTTGCCCAGGTAGTATGCTGTCAACTATATGTTTTTATATGTAACTTTTATAATGTTGTGGTAAGATACTTCTATATCTAATTTCTTCAGGACCTTTATCATAAAGGGATGTTGAATTTTGTCAATGAATTTTTCTGCATCTATTGAGATGATTGCTTTTTATTCTTGATTACATTTATTGATTTGCATATATTCAAACACTGCGGTATCCCTGGAATGAAGCCAGGAATAACAGCACTTTCTAAATGCCAATATATATTCAAAGGCAGTTGTTATGGTTTAGATAACAAATAAACTTTTCCTTCTTAAAATTGTTCTTGTCAGGTCTGTTGGTCAAAGCAGCAAAAAAGTTGACTAAAACAGAAATTGGTACCAGAAATGTAGTTGTTATTGTGACTAAACTGACCAGGTGGTTCAGAAACTTTTGGAGTTTTTTGGAATTTGTGGGAGGAATTTTGGAGAGTTTAGCAGTGCAAGCTGGAAAAGTTTTAGAATGTTGTATGTGGACCATAGTGGGCAATTCTAGTGGGAGCTCAGGTGACTAGAATGCTGGTGTAACTGTGGATCATAGGAACAAAGTCCAAAGATTTCAGAGGAAAAGGAGGATTCTACTGGAAACTGGGCTAGAGACCATTCATGTTATATTCTGGCTAAGAAGTTGTCTACATTTTCCCTGTGTCCTGAGACTTTCTGTGAGGATGATTTTAAAAGTGATGGACTTCTTAATCTGGTGGGAGAAATTTCTAGGCAGCATAGTATTTAGGTAGTGGCATGGGTATTTCTGGCAGATTTTAGCCCCATTTGTTGTGGTATTTAGAAGAAGAAAGCAGAGCAGAAAGATTTGAAAAACTTGGACTTGAAAGGTGGGAGTAAAACTGGGGCTAAAGAAGTTGTAGTTGTTAAAGACATTACTGTCACTGAAGAAATGCTAAAGATTTTGCCCAGAGAGAATAAGAAAGATGGTACAGGGCATCTCAGGAATTGCCAATATCACACCTGTCTTAGGCAGTATCACACTCCTAGGCTCTGTACACATATATGTAATTGGCAATATCACACCCATCTTAGGCTCTGTTAGACATTCCTTTGAGAAGAGATCAGTGGGGCACCCTGCTTGCACAGGGGAGCCTAGGAAGTTGTTTCATCATGCTCAGCTGCCCAGGTACTCAGAGACAAGTGCAGTTGTGGTACCTGGAAGCTTGTTTGAGATAGTGACAGACCTTGGCAATAACCACATGGTGCAGGATCTGTAGGAACTTAGGATGCTGGAGTTAGGGTGTCATGGAGGCTTCTGTTGGGACTAATGACACGTGAACTAACTCAGGCTGACTCCTTACTCCCTGGCAAGTGAGCAAGATCAAGGACTCAAAGTCAGTTAAAATAGTTAATGACAATAAATCGAACCACCGTCAGGGATTGGTTAACAACAGCTCCGCAAATGTGATCAGCTTGTGCTTGCCATATAGTCCTATGGGACTGTCACCTGCATGAACACCCATGTCTTGCTGACCTTTAAGCTGATTGCTTCCCGCCTAGCCCCCACCCTACATAAAAGCTGTGTGATTTCCTCAATAAATGAGTTCCTGCTGTGTCTGGTCTCCATGACGCATCTGATTGTCCTCCGCCCAGAGGGCTGGGAGCGGGTAGTCAGTCAGCCCTACCTATCCTGGTCTGACCTTGTTGGGGAGTGTCCCCTTTCCTTGCCACTGGTCAAGAAGAGCAAGGGGCTTAAGATCCCAGCATCTGGCACCCAACTTCGGGCCCCTCAAGGCTGATCCACAGCCGAAGCGAAGAGGCACCTTTGAAACCAAAAGTACTGGCAGATCAGGCCAAGCGAGTTCCGAGGTAAGGGCATCCCTGAAAAGATGGGGCAAACACACACCACACATGGTGACCCTGTGCTCTCGGCTCTTAGACTCATGCTGAAGAGTAGGGGCCTTGAGTTGTCTGATACACAGGCAGAAAAAGCCTGGGACACCTTTACTCGGGTGGCCCCTTGGCTTCCTGCCACTAATCTTTTTGACTGGTCCACATGGGATCATGTAGAACAACTTGTTAGGAAGAGGGAAATCAATTTAGGGGAGGGTCCCCCATTAGGGGTCTGCCCTACATTATCCGCCCTTAAGTCCTGCTTCTCTCCAGGACCTCACAAAGGGGGCTCCAAGTTTCCCCCCAAAGAACTGCTGCCTAAAGAACCACTGGCTCTTCCCATTGCATCTCCTTCCAGAAACTTGCCACATAGTAAACAACCTTGGGAGACCTTTAATAAGGAGCCCAATCCATCTCTGTCCGCTCCTCCCAAGGTTGAGGAACCAGGAGGGCAGCCAGCCTCTACACATAGCAAGGGCCCACTTCCGCCCCGGGGAGGCTCATTGCCACCATCTTGTATTCTGGGGCCACATCAGACTCCAATGAAAGCTCTCGCCCTCCTCCTTCCAGATGGTGGGGAATTTTCCCGGTGGCCATTATATGATACTGGACAAGAACTCTCAGACTCTAACCTCCCCACTCCCTGTATGGCCTTCCCAGTAAATGCTAAAATGTTAGTTTGGGAAGGAATGACTACCGATCACAAATTGGCCTGTGCAGGGATGAAAGATCTCTCTATGGGAAGGTGGATTGTGGCTACCAAAGATATTGGCACACAGCCTCTGAAAGCAAGCAGGCAGATGGAAAGGGATTCCTTATCTTCAAGTCTCTTCTTTCTTGTGCTTCTCTGCTCTTCCTGCAAACTCAATGCCTCCTTCTGCTGAATCCCTTTAACTGCAGTTTGAGGAACAAAGACTTTGTATGATCCCTGAGTAGGCTCTGCAAGAGAGCAGTATATTCTCATGACCTGAGGCATCCTATTGAAATGTAGGGTGGAAAAGAGCAAAACTAAACATCTAGATCTCTAAATTCTGCCTCCATGGTCACATTTTTTTTTTTTTTTGGAATATAATGGCTTTAATTTCTCATCATGTTTCATAGTTGATGATGGCAACCATTGTTGGGGGTGGGAGGAATGTGGAGTTTTTAATTGATACAGCATTTTGATTTGATAAGATTAAAAATTCCCAGAGATGAATGTTGTGAATGGATGTACCACGAGGTGAGTATAATGAATGTCGTTATTCTCTGAACTAAACAATGGTGAGAATTGTAACATATCTTTGGAATTTAAATTTTATTGATTACAAATAGAAATGAATTTTTTTAAAAGTCAATGAATGTTTAAAAAAAGAAGTGACAGAAATGAAGAGTACACATGAGGTTTCTCCTTTGTCAATATTTGTTTTTCCTCTTCTTTCTCTTTCTGTATTAATATTAGGAAGTCCTTAGAGTTTGTGGTAATCTGGACCAATTTGGTTAATTATGAGCTCTGTGCATTGAGACTCCAAGGTCATATCATAGTGAATAATCAGCCTATGCCTTTAGTCTTTCAGTTTGATGACTCAAGTATAGTCGGCTCCACTGGTGGCTCCTCCTCCCTGAGTAACTGCATCAGGGACCTCCTGTCTGAGACTGTACTGATGCCAGTCCTATAGACAAAGAAGTGCTCAGTGGGCAACAGCAGGGCAGGGGCATTAATTCTGCAGTCTTTTGCCATGACCCAGCAGAGAAGCATCATAACCCAGTAAGTACTGAGGGAGAGGAAGGGTGGAGTAAGGACTGTCAGAAGCATTGTTTCCTATTATTTTGATGATCAAGAGGTTTGGGTAACCTAAAGGGAGAATATGTGGAAAATTCTAACTGTGAGGACTGTGACCTGTATGTATGGGATCATAGCAGGTGTCCTAGAAATCTTTTAGATTTTACTTTCCTTATACATTGAATCCACTTCACAGAGACACCTCATCTACCATAGCAGAAAATTGGACCCCCTAAATTATTTCTTAAGCACCCCCAAAATATTATGGTGGACATGCTGAGGAAGAGGATGACAGTAACCACAACATCATGAACCACTCTTGAGATACTCCTGAGGTCCAGGTGCTGAACTACATGTTCTATGTAGATTGTTTGACTGCATCCGTTTTGTCTTCCCAAAGTTGTAAGTGCCACATTCCTTTATTTTACAGAAAATAATGGAGTTCAACATTTTTATGTAACTTGCACTGGGTGTTTGGGTTGAATGCACAGAAACTGTGTTTGGATTGAGCTGTGTGATTAGAGATCCAGAGCATCTGGATAGAAGAGTCCTGGAAGGTTGTACCCTGGACCTTTTAACACCTTTACACTTCCCTGCCACTCCAGGAAGAAACTCCTTGCTCTTGGAACTATTCTTTCCTTATTCTGAGGACAAACATGAGAGTTTTGGTAATCATAGAAATATTACTCACAATAGTAGAAAATGGATCCTTCTAACTTGTGTCTTAAGCACTCCAAAATGATTATAAGGATGATGTAAGAATGTTGAGGAGGATGAAAGTATCCATCACCTCATAGCCTGATGTAGAGGGCTTCATAAGTGCCAGGTCCTGAGAAACACGCTCAGTCACTTGTTTTATTTCATGTGCACAGTCTTACTCTAGTTATATATGCTCATGTTATTATTACCTCACAGAAAAATGAAATGGTACATTATATTTATATAACTTGTACTAATTTTTCAGGTAGAAAAGAAAGAAGCCATGTTTGAATTGGGCTGTTTGAACTGAGCCATGTTTAATACAGGAGTTTCACACCAGGAGGATCCTGGCAGATTGTCCCCAGTGACAACCCACCAGTTATTTCATTTCTTTTCACTCCAGGAGGAGACCCCTTGTTTATTGTCACCTTCCTTTTGGGGTTTTCCGGTAGACCAGAGGGCAGGGCAGTGATTGGCATCAATTGCATCCATCATAGAAAGGGTAGACAGAGATCACAGGCAATGTTTCCAAACAATATAGGCACACAATAATTTAGCACTGATCTCTCTCACGCTCTCTTGCAGAATTTTCATGTAACTGACCACACCCCCTTCCATGTATATTATTATCCCACTCAATCTAAAGGAGACATTAAGTCAGTCTTGATTCATTCCTACCCTGGAAACTGGAAAGAATTAAAAAATGTACCTGCATTTAGTATAAGCCCTTTGCTTAGTATATTCTATTGGCTCAGAAAATAAAGACATTTAGTGAATCAGACCCAGAACCTAACAATTTAAATTTGAATCCTGTCTGTGTACTAGTGGGCACAACTGCATTGAGTATGGGTTGAACAGAAATGGATGCTTCTTGGGTAATTAATTTATGAAGTATGTATAAAAAAAGGGCAAAAGGAAATTTATATTATTTATAATGGTAAGGTTAATATTCTCACACTTTGAGTAAAATGTCCTGTGACCTGAAGGTACTATCTTCCTGTTTTGGGATGGGATATTTTATTTTCTTCCCTGTAGATATTTATGTTAGGTATTTGGAGAATGTCTTAACTCCTCCTATTCTCATTTCCCCAAAGTTGTGCTTTCCTTGGCACAGAGGAGACACACACACACATACACACAAATCTGTTAACCATTGAATTGCCCATTCCTTCAACCACCAAAATGAATCCGAATCAATTTGAATTAAACACTTGGGTCTTTTTGTCTGCACTTTCATTGCTTCCTGGAAAGTTACAAGTTACTTTTCTTCTGTACTGGTGATTGAACCTAGAGTCCTTTTACCACTGCATTATATCCCCCCACCCTTTTTATTTTATTTTGATACAGGGTCCCATTAAGTTCCTGAGACTGGCCACAAACTTGTGATCCTCCTGCCTCAGCCTCCTATATAACTGGGATTACAAATTCAAAGACATTCATTTCCCCCCCACACATTTCTTTATAGGTGTATTATAGTTGTACATACGAATGGGATTTGTTGTTACGTGTGTGCACATGCACACAATACACTATATAACAATATAATTTGGCCAATATCACTCCTCAGCACTCTCAATTTTTAAAAGACAATGACTGAGATTTTTATGGATATGAAAAAGGAGGGAAAGGTCAGAAGGGGGCTGCTTTATTTTGTATAGCATGAGACACGTTTCAGTTTCACATCATTGCAAACTTTGGTGCTCTTTGACTATAGCATTTGTCAATAAAGTTGATATTTCCACAAAGGTGGAATCTTCTATTTTAAAAGAAACACAATAATCAAATACTTATTAAATTCCTGACATCATACTATACACACTCTGGGAATGTATGTTATTTTCTCTATTAATCTGTTTTTCTTTCTGTTAATCAGTATGATCACAGAGAGATTGAAAGATTTGCACACGTTTTGTATATAGTAGCAGGTTAATAAAAAGAGACTAAAATACTGATTTCCAGAGTTTCATCTTAGGGCACTGTCTCTTCTACTAGAACCAGGTGGCATCCTTATTCCCTATAGAAGGGAACATTTCTTTAGTGTTATAGAGAGATTATTATTGGAAAGACTGTAGGGGTATTTTGATGGCTCATTTTAAGATTAAGAGGGTGTGAAAGATAATGATACTTTTTAAATTGGGACATAAATGTAGGTGATTAACAGTAGAATTGAACATGCATCAATTTCTGGAAATCAAAGAATTATCCTCCACCTGTGTATTCTATAGAACTTCTCACTTTTGTGATTTGGAGAGAGGCACAATAATTTGGAAAGGATTGTCATAGTAATACACTTATGAACTCCCAATTTAAATGATGCTCTTCCTTCAGCCAATGGTGTGCATCAGAAAAATTCTTTCTTTTTTATTTTATTTTATTGGTTCCTTTTAGTTATACATGACAGTAGAATCCATTTGACATAATTATAAGAGCATGAAATATACTTTATTCTGATTCTGATCCCAGTAACTCTCCTTCCCCTACTCTTTCTCTACCCCTTACTCCCTTCCCTCTGTTGATATTTCTACCATTTTCCCATAGTTATTTTTTCAAATTGATATCCATGAATGTACCCAATGGTGAGATTCACTATGGTGTATTCACATACATACATAGGAAAGTCGTGTCAGATTCATCCCACTGTCTGTGTTTCCCTTTCCTCTCACCCTCTTCCCTTCATTCTCCTTTGTCTGATCCACTGAACTTCTATCCTCCATCCCCACCCCTTTTTGTGGGTTAGTTTCCACATATCATTTGACCTTTGGGTTTTGGGGATCGACATTTCATGGAGCATGATAGTCTCCAGATCCATTCATTTACCAGCAAATATCATAAGTTCATTCTTCTTTGTAGCTGAATAAATACTCTGTTGTGTGTGTGTGTATATACCACATTTTCTTTACCCATTCATCTGTTGAAGGGCACTTAGGTTGGTTCCATAGCCGAGCTATTTTGAATTGTGTTGTTAAAATTGATGTGGTTGTGTCAGTGTAGTATGCTAGTTTTATGTCCTTTGCATCTATACCAAGGAGTGGGGAAAACTGGGTCAAATAGTGGTTGCATTCCTAGTTTTCTGAGGAATCTCCATACTGATTTCCAGAGTGGTTACATCAGTTTGCAGTCTCACCAACAATGTATGAGTGTACCCCTTTCCCAACATCCTTGCCAACATTTATTGTTATTTGATTCTTGATCATTGCCATTCTAACTGGTGTGAGATGGAAACTCAGTGTAGTTTAATTTGGCATTTCTCTAATTGCTAGAGATGTTAAACATTTTTTCAAGTATTTGTTGACCATTGGTATTTATTCTTTTAGACACCTTTTTATTTCTTCTGTTTAGACACCTTTGCCCATTTATCGATTGGGTTATTTGGGTTTTTTTGTGTGTGTGTGTTAAGTTTTTTGAGTTCTTTGTATATCCGTGAAAAGGTGCAGAAGGCAAAGATTTTCTCCCATTCTATAGACTCTCTTCATGTTCTTGATTGTTTCCTTTGCTGTGAAGAAGCTTTTTTAATTTTATGCCATCCCATTTATTGATTTTTGATTTTACTTCTTGGGCTTTAAGTGTCTTTTTAAGGAATTCTGTTCCTGAACATGTTAAAGTGTTGGGCCTACTTTCAGAAAAGGCCTTCCAAGTACAAGTGTGACCTTCACAGAAAGACTTAAAGCCACATGTTAATATGAACTAGTATAGTTCAAAGGCAATAGGTATTGTGTTTAGATTACTTAGATGAATGCCAGGTACCTTTTGGTAAATTTTAAAAGGATATCAATTTATGAACATATAAATCAATATTGACACAACAACACTGACAAGACATTTTACTCACCCAACTCAAGACTGTAGATGTGTTTGGGTACAGGTGTACAGAGAATGGAATCCTATAGAGAGATACCAAGAACTCAAATTTCATAGGTAATTATTCACAACTCTATCAAATGTTAGTCTCCATTATGATATATGAATATTATCAAATTTTTGTACTTTAGTATAGACAGTGGGTATTATTAACAATAGCAATTATTAATGTTCATAGGGAATGTTCTAAGTGTCAGGAAATATTATAAGGCATTGGTTCTCAGTCTGAATAAGAAAGGACTACTAAAGTCTTTAAATGTAATTCTGATTAAATTGATTTTAGTCTGAGGCAAGGGTATCTGGATACTATAAAATATCCACAGGTGAATAAATTAATGAGACTGAGAACCACAAGTTACATTATTTAAATGATTTTAAAATATTTTTGAAATTTGTTCTAATTAATTATACAGGACAGTAGAATGCATTTTAAAAACATGATACGTAAATGGAGTATAACTTCTCATTTATATGGTTGTACATGATGCGTAGTTACACAGGTCATGTAATAATATATGTACATAGAGTAATAATGTCTGATTTATTCACTATCATTCCTATCCCCACACCCCACCCCTTCCTTGACTCCTCTCTGTCTAGTCCAAAATTAGCATCTGCATATCAGAGAATTTAAGTGATTTTTAACTACTTTCTTGCAACACCATCTAAGGTAGGTGTATATTATATCCACTTTACAGATGTGGAAATTGCATATGTAATTTTCATTATTACCTGTTTTGTTCTCTTTTGCCTTTCCCCCAATTCAACCATAGCAAGACCTGACAAAGTAATGAAGCAGGTTTTCTTCATGTAACTAAAGGAATAGGATTTCAATTCATGTATCAGTGAAGACTGATAATGCTCCTCAAGTTCTAACATTGTTCTATTCAATGCCTCTAAAATGGATGTGGATAGAAGAGCCTGCAATAATGAAAGAAGCTAAGAAGTTGAAATTTTCCACAGTTGTAGAGTTCCACAGTGTGAATACTTAAGTAGAATTCAAATACATACAGAGATTTTGGTGCCAACTTATGTCTTTCCTCTTTCTTGTCTAAAGGTGTCCTAGCACTACGAAAGAAAAAAATCTAACACACATCTCAGAATTTCACCTCATGGAATTCTCAGATGATACAGAACTGAAGATCATTCTCCTTGGACTGTTCCTGTCCATGTACCTGGTCACAGTGCTGGGGAACCTGTTTCTCATCCTGGCTGTCAGCTCTGACTCCCACCTCCACACCCCCATGTACTTCTTCCTCTCCAACCTGTCCTTGGCTGACATTGGTTTCATCTCCACCACAGTCCCAAAGATGATTGTGCACATTCAGACTCATAGTAGAGTCATTTCCTATACAGGCTCCCTGACTCAGATGTCTTTTTTTCATGCTTTTTGGATGTTTGGATGATATGCTTCTGACTGTGATAGCCTTTGACCATTTTGTGGCCATATGTCACCCCTGCATTACTCTGTCATTATGAACCCTCGATTCTGTGGCTTATTAGTTTTGACATCTTTTCTGTTTAGCCTTTTGAATTCCCAGCTGCATGATTTGACTATTTTACAATTTACCAATTTCAAGGATGTGAAAGTTTCTAACTTTTTATGTGACCCTTCTGAACTCCTTAATCTGTTATATTCTGACACCTTCTCTAATAACATTGTCAAGTATTTTGTTGATAACATGTTTGACATTTTTCCCATCTCAGGTTTTTTTTTCTCTTATTATAAAATCACCTCCTCCATTCTGGAAATCCCTTCCTCAGATTGGAATTTTAAAGCTTTCTCTGCCTGTTTACATACAGTAGTACTATTAAAGCAAAGACAATTCCCCTTTTTAAAATTTCCCTATGTCACTTGCAGTTTTCTAGCACAGTGACTGTACCTACTGCTTACTATATATTTACATCTAACTTTTGATTAAATATCAGCACAGGAGTCAAATGCTGTGAGACCAGTGTTATAGTCTGCTATATAGGTTTTCACATTTCATATTTCTGATTCACACGTGTAAATCAGTTTTTATAAGTGAACAAAATATTGTAACAGAGATCAGCCATTTATGAATAAATCTAAAGAAAATAATCATAAAATTAAAGAATGAAGGATTTTATCTTGCCTGGATTACTGATTTAGCATATAAACCTAACCATCAGTCAGAAAAGGCCATTGTATTGAAGTATATAGAGAATGAAATATTGTCTTTAAAAATCCTATGACAAGGGCTGGGGAGATAGCTCAGTTGGTAGAGTGCTTGTCTTGCATGCACAAGGCCCTGGGTTCAATCCCCAGCACCACAAAAGAAAAAAACAAAATGCTGTAAAAAGGAATAATGCAGTGTTTTGCTCATGAGCAGGAGGTTCAAAAATAAATATCAATGCTTAATATCCAATCCCTTTCATCAAGCAGGAATGTTCAATATTATATTAATATTATTTGAAGGAAATCTGAGAGTACTGCTGAGATTTTCTACTTTAAGTATCTGATCACAAATTGAAGTCTGCTATGACCAAACTGTCATAGGATGATTGAGAATAGCATAAACTCACCTATTTGGTTTGAACTTAAAATCATTGTTTAAAGAATCTTAAAGAGTCAGCAAGATTTAAAGAGAATGTATCCCTGAATGTTTAAAGAAATAGATATATTAAGTTCTTTTTTTTATTCATTCTGTTATTTTTTCCTTCCCCCCACCCCTCCCAACCCTATTTTCCCTCTATACAGTCCCTCTTTCCTCCATTCTTGCCCGCCTCCCAACCCCATTATGTGTCATCATCCGCTTATCAGGGAGATCATTCGCCTCTTGGATTTTTGAGATTGGCTTATCTCACTTAGCACGATATTCTCCAATTTCATCCATTTGCCTGCAAATGCCATAACTTTATTATTCTTTATAGCTGAGTAAATTTCCATTGTGTGTGTATATATATATATATATATACCACAGTTTCTTTATTGATTCATTAATTGAAGGACATCTAGGTTGGTTCCACAGTCTGGCTATTGTGAATTGGGCAGCTATGAACTGCGGGGGTGTCCAGAATTCCATCCAGTGCTTGACAAAGATCCTCTGGAGGATGATTGCAAAGGCTCATCCTAAAAGGAATTGCTGGATGTTTTGCTCCAAAGCATGGTGTTTTCTCTGATAATATATTACTCATTTCAGTCTGAATGGATTGCTTAAGGGGATGAAGGGAATACAACAAAAATTCCAGAAAATATTACCTACAATCTGAAAAACAATGGGTCTTTATCACTAACAAAATTAAAAATAATTTTGCAACCGTACAATGAGTCCCTGAAAACCTCTGGAGAAAAATAGTTGTAGATCTGCCTTTGTCTCCAACAGGCTGGTTAAATTTTAATGATGGTTTTGCTCATGTGTGGTGGTGAGGTATAAGAATAAGGTCTCATAACATTCCTTCCTTCCTACAAAGAATATGTCACCCCTATAATAAACATTGGTACACAATTACAATTGGGACTGCTGCCCTACTGTACCCCTTAACTCAGCAATTCAGATATTAACCAGATGGACCTAGTAGAGATAGTCACATGAGATTACTTGTCTATTGTTTTAACCGCGAGAATAATAAGAATAGTCTTAGGTCACATAGAGTTTAGATATTAAGGAAGTAAATATTGTATTAGTTCACTGAGGTAGTTAGATATTCTTAAAACAATTGTGAATAGGTAAGGATATTCTGTAAGGTTACTGTTTTCTCATAATTTTCTGTTCCTTGTTAAAAACAATTTCTGCCTGTGCTTTGAAAACTTCTTTAATATTAACCACAAGATTGTCATTATAGCCTGAAGAAAAATATATATAAACCCAGCCTTCCCCAGAATAAAGTGGGATTGATTGCACCAGAACTAGAATCTGTGTCTTTCATTCTCCATCCATCGCCGACGCTGTCTCCCCGCGCCCCGTTTACCGGTTTGGAACCCATGGACTCCTCCTGCTAGGGCTGGACCCCGGCAATGAACATTGATGTGGCTGTATCTCTGTAGTATGCTGATTTTAAGTCCTTTGGGTATAGGACAAGGAATGGGATAGCTGGGTCAAATGGTGGGTCCATTTCAAGTTTTCTAAGGAATCTCCATACAGCTTTCCAGAGTGGCTGCACTAATTTGCAGGCCCACCAGCAATGTATGAGTGTACCTTTTTCCCCACATCCTCTCCAACACCTATTGTTGCTTGTATTCTTGATAATCACCATTCTAATTGGGATGAGACAGAATCATAGTGTAGTTTAGGTTTGCATTTCTCTTACTACTAAAGATGGTGAACATTTTTTCATATGTTTGTTGATTGCTTGTAGATGTTCTTATGTGAAGCGTCTGTTCACATGCTTAGCCCATTTGTTGATTGGGTTATTCGTATTCTTCGTGTAGAGTTTTTTGAGTTCTTTATATATTCTGGAAATCAGTGCTCTACCTGAATTATGAGTGGCAAAGATACTCCCCCACTCTGTAGGTTCTCTCTTCGCATTGCTGATAGTTTCCTTTGCTGAGAGAAAGCTATATAGTTTGAATCTAACCCAGTTATTGATTCTTGCTTTTATATCTTGTGCTATGGGAGTCCTGTTAAGGAAGTATGATCCTAAGCCAACAAGGTGAAGATTTGGACCTACTTTTTCTTCTATAAGATGCATTGTCTCTGGTCTGATTTCAAGGTCCTTGATCCATTGTGAGTTGATTTTTGAGCAGGGTGAGAGATAAGGGTTTAGTTTCATTCTGTTGCATATGGATTTCCAGTTTTCCCAGCACCATTTGTTGAAGAGGCTCTCTTTTCTCCATTGCATATTTTTGTCACCTTTGTCTAGTATGAGAAAATTGTATTTATTTGGGTTTGTGTCCATGTCCACTAGTCTGTACCATTGATCTACCTGTCTATTTTGGTGCCAATACCATGCTGTTTTTATTACTATTGTTTGTAGTATAGTTGAAGATCTGGTATATTGATACCCCCTGTTTCATTCTTTCAGCTAAGGATTGCTTTAGCTATTCTGGGTTTCTTATTCTTCCAGATGAATTTCATGATTGCTCGCTCTATTTCTGTAAGGTATGTCATTGGGATTTTAATTGGAATTGAATCTGTAGAGCACTTTTGGTAGTATGGCCATTTTGACAATATTAATTCTGCCTATCCAAGAACATGGGAGATCTTTCCATCTTCTAAGGTCTTCCTCAATTTCTTTCTTCAATGTTTTGTAGTTTTCATTGTAGAGATCTTCTACCTCTATGGTTAGATGAATACCCAAGTATTTTATTTTTATTTTTTTTGAGGCTATTGCAAATGGAGTTGTTTTCCTCATTTCCCTTTCAGCTGTTTCGTTGCTTGCATATAAAAATGCCATAGATTTAAGCGTGTTGATTTTATAACGTGGTATTTGCTGAATTGATTGATGAGGTCTGGAAGTTTTCTGGAGGAGGTTTTTGGATCCTCTAAATATATAATCATGTCATCTGCAAATACAGACAGCTTAAGTTCTTCTTCTCCTATTCGTATCCCTTTAATTTCATTGGTCTGCCTAATTGCTCTGGCTACAATTTCGAGGACAATGTTGAATAGAAGTGGTGAAAAAGGACATCCCTGTCTTGTTCCTGTTTTTAAAGCGAATGGTTTCAGTTTTTCTCCAATAAGAATGATGTTGGCCATGGGCTTACCATAAGTAGCCTTTACAATGTTCAGGTATGTTTCTACTATCCCTATTTTTTCTAGCGTTTTGAGCATGAAGGGGTGTTGTATTTTGTGGAACTCTTTTTCTGCATCAATTGAAATAACCATATGATTTTTATTCTTAAGTCTATTGATATGATGGATTACATTTATTGATTTATGATTGTTGAACCATCCTTGCATTCCAGGGATGAACCCCACTTGATCCTGGTGCACGATTTTCTTAATATGTTTTTGTATAGGGTTTGACAATATTTTGTTAAGGATCTTTGCATCTATATTTATCAAGAATATTGGTTTAAAATTTACTTTCCTTGATGTGTCTTTTCTGGTTTGGGTATGAGGGTGATATTAGCTTTAAGAATGAGTTTGGTAGGGTACCCTCCTTTTCTATTTCTTGGAATACTTTGAGAAGTATTGAAATGAGTTCTTCTCTGAAGGTCTTGTAGAACTCGGCTGAGAATATGTCTGGTCCTGGGCTTTTCTTGGATGGTAGGTTTTTAATGGCTTCTTCTATTTCATTGCTTTACATTGATCTGTTTAAATTGTGTATGTCCTCCTGGTTCAGTTTGGGAGGAACATATGTCTCTAGAAATTTGTCAATGCCTTCGGTAGATTCTATTTTGTTGGAATACAGGTCTTCAAAGTAGTCCTAATTATGTTATGTATCTCAGTGGTGTCTGTCATGATATTTCCTTTTTCATCATGAATTTTAGTAATTTGAGTTTTCTTTCTCCTTCTCTTTGTTAGTGAGGCTTACGGTTTGTCTATTTTGTTTACTTTCTCAAAGAACCAATTTTTTGTCTTGTCAATTTTTTGAATTGCTTCTTTTGTTTCAATTTCATTGATTTCAACTCTGATTCTAATTATTTCCTGTCTTCTACTACTTTTGCTGTTATTCTGTTCTTCTTTTTCTAGGGCTTTGAGCTGTAACATTAAGTCATTTAGTTGTTGACTTTTCATTCTTTTCTGGAATGTGCTCCATGCAATGAATTTTCCTCTTAGTACTGCTTTCATAGTGTCCTAGAGATTTTGATATATTGTATCATCATTCTCATTGATCTCTAAGAATTTTTTATCTCCTCTCTGATGTTTTTGGTTATCACGTTTCATTCAATAGCATATTATTTAGTCTCCAGGTGTTGGAGTAATTTCTGTCTTTTATTTTGTCATTGATTTCTACTCTCATTCCATTATTATTTGATAGAACACAAGGCAGTATCTCTATTTTTTTGCATTTCCTAAGGGCTGCTTTGTGGCATAACATATGGTCTATTTTTGAGAAGGTTCCATGTGCTGGTGAGAAGAAAGTGAATCCACTCCTTGATGGATGGAATATTTCATATATGTCTATTAAGTCTAGGTTATTGATTGTGTTATTGAGTTATATGGTTTCTTTGGTGGGATTTTGTTTGGAAGATCTATCTAGTGGTGACAGTGGTGCATTAAAGTCACCCAGAATTATTGTGTTGTGGTCTATGTGATTCCTGAAATTGAAAAGAATTTGTTTGATGCACAGGGATGCACCATTGTTTGGGGCATAAATATTTACTATCGTTATGTCTTTCTGATTTATGGTTCCCTTAAGTATGAAATGTCATTCTTTATCTCTTCTGACTAACTTTGGCTTGATGTCCACTTTATCTGATATAAGGATGGAAACCCCCATTGTTTTACTGAGTTCATGTGCATGGTAGGCTTTTTCCCATCCTTTCACCTTTAGTCTGTGGATGTCTTTTTCTATGAGATGAGTCTCTTGCAGGCAGCATATTGTTGGGTCTTTCTTTTAAATCCATTCTGCCAGTCTATGCCTTTTGATTGATGAGTTTAGGCCTTTAACATTCAGGGATATTATTGAGATATTATTTGTATTCCCAGTCATTTGGGTTCTTTTTGGTTTTTCAGTTGACTTGGTTTCTCCTTTGAGTGGTTTTTCTCTAAGGTAGTTCCTCCCTTTGCTGACCTCTATTGTTGTTTTTCATTTCCTCCTCATGGAATATTTTGTTGAGAACATTCTGTAGTTCAGGCTTTCTATTTGTAAATGCTTTTAACTTTTGTTTATCATGGAAGGATTTTATTTCATCTTCAAATCTGAATGCTAGTTTTGCTGGGTATAGGATTCTTGGTTGGCAACCATGTTCTTTCAGAGCTTGAAATATGTTGTTCCAGGCCCTTCTAGCTTTTAGAGTCTGGGTTGAGAAATTGACTGCTATCCATATTGGTCTCCCCCTATATGTAATCTGATTCTTTTCTTTTGCGGCCTTCAAAATCCTATCTTTATTTTGAATGTTAGGCATTTTCATTATCATGTGCCTTGGTGTGGATCTGTTGTGATTTTGTGCATTTGGTGTTCTGTAAGCCTCTTGTATTTGATTTTCCATTTCATTCTTCAGGTTTGGAAAATTTTCTGATATTATTTCATTGAGTAGGTTGTTCATTCCTTTGTTTTGTATCTCTGTGCCTTCCTCAATCCCAAAAATTCTTAAATTTGTTCTTTTCATGATGTCCCATAGTTCTTGGGGATTCTTTTCATGATTTCTTACTATCTTCTCTGTTTGGGAAACTTTATTTTCAAGAGTAAATATTTTGTCTTCATTGTCTGAGGTTCTGTCTTCCAAGTGGTCTAGTGTTTTGGTGATGCTTTCCACTGAGTTTTTTTATTTGGTTTATTGTTTCCTGAATTTTAAGGATTTCCGTTTTTTTTTTTTTTTTTTTTGAGAATCTCTATATCTTTGTTGAAATGATCTTTTTTTTTTCCTGCAGGTGCTCTTTCAGTTCTTTGGTATTATCATTCATGTCGGGGTTTCTGAGACCCCCAGCCTTAGGCATGGTCAAGATGGTGCCTGATGCTGAGCCAAAAGCAGCCAGCTATACAGTAAACAACCAGCAAATTCCAATGATTGGCTAGTTAACGATGTGACTAGAGCATGCCCCCCTTGTGTACCCATCCTATTCTTGCAGCTGTCCGTGTTTATCTCGTGTACTCTCCCCTGATTGGTTGAAGTGTATATAAGCCTGGAGGGTGGGAGAGCAGGAAAGAAGAAGCTGAGGAAGAGGCAGAAGCGGCGGGGGCTGAAGAAGAGGGAGAAGCGGAAGAAGCAGCGAAGGCGGAGGCTGAAGCCAAGCTGGAAGCTGGGAGTACGCGGAAGCTGGAGGAAGCTGGGAGAAGGGAAGCTGGGAGTGCGCGGAAACTAGGAGTAAGAGAAGCATAGGAGAGAGACTGTGCACAATAAACTTCCAAAGCTTCAGACATTTGTCGTGTCTCTCTCTGTGGCCAGAGGGGACGCAATAACTGGTGCCAAGACCCGGGACATGAAGGAAAGATGAAGGCCTTATAAAAGAAAACAAGGTAAGATATTTGAAAAAAATTTTTTTTGTATACAAGTTAAACCGGTTATAAAAAAGTTAAAGGGTGTCAGGATGCGCCATCGGCGGTCCTGGGGACACGCGGAGTGCGGTCCGGTTGAAAGGTATCGGGATCCTGACGCGTAGAACGTGGGTATCGGGACGCACCATCAGCGGTCCTGACACGTAGAATGCGGGTTGAAAGGTATCGGGGTCCTGACGCGTAGAACGCGGGTATCGGGACGCGCCATTAGCGGTCCTGACGCGTAGAACGCGGGTTGAAGGGTATCGGGATCCTGACGCGTAGAACGCGGGTCGGGGGTATCGGGACACACCATCAGCGGTCCTGACGCGTGGAACGCGGTCTAATTAAAGTGAAAGTAGAAACACGTTTGAAGCGGTCCAATTAGGTAGTACGTGAAAAGCCGCTATAAAAATTCTAATGCGCACTTGATAGTTTTCCCTTCAGTAATTTTGTTGCTCCTGGCAGCTAGGCTACTGTTTGTTATTGTAATTGCCATAACTAAAGCCATTCAAATTAGTAACAATGGGGTCTGAATGCAGCAACCCCTCAGGGAACTATTAAAAAACAATGGGACGCCATTAAAGGGAAAAAAAACAGCTAAGTAAGAAAAGCTGCTCAGTGTGCCACAAGGGGGATCTTCATGAACAGGATTTAATAGTAACAGAAAAGAACGCTTAAAGAGAATAAAGTGAGGAAAAATTGAGTGGTGGTGACCTAGAAAATAATTGCTCAAAAAATCTAAGAACAAGGGAAAAAAGGGAACTAAGTCTAACACAAAGAACCCCCAAAAGGAATAACCAAGTGGTAGTGAAAACTTAAGAACAAGGGGAAAAGGTAGGAGAAACCTAAGCTTAATAAAAAGAGCTTCAAAATTTGTAGAACCTGCCCGTATTTGAGGAGCAAATGGAGATACCATTAACTATTAGAAAAACTTTAAAGAGGCAGTTAAGACAATTGGAGACAGCTATGCAGAGCAGTGTTATCTGGAGGACAATGTCTAATTGGAGAGCTCAGCTGTTGAAACTGCTTGCAGAAACATAGTGGCAAGGTTTCCCGATAGAAATGTTGAGATGAGAAGGCCAATATGCTTCAATAGATGCACAAAATCAGCAGCAAGGAGATAATGCCCTAACAAAGATAAGAGATAACTATAGTAAAATCTGTTACACCTTATGCCCCAGGGCTATGTCCAAGATGCAGAAGAGGAAGTCATTGGAATAGTGCCTGTCAGCCTATTAGAGATGGGGAGGATGGTTTCTTAGGGTTGAATCCTAAACTTCAAAAAAACGGGAGACAGGGCCCTCCCCGGGGCCCGCAACAAATATACGGGGTAATTCAACAAGTTCCCCGACGGTGGTATCCTCCCACAGAGAAGGGGAGCGCAGAGCCACCTCAGGAAGTGCCGGATTGGACATCTGTGCCACCTCCAGACTCATACTAACCCCAGATATGGGGTGCAGATGATTGATACTGATTGGCATGAAAAAATCCCACAGAACAGTGTAGGACTATTACTAGGTAGAGGTTCCTCAACACTAAAAGGACTTATAGTACACCCAGGGGTTATTGATCCTGATTTCACTGGACAAATAAAAGCCTTGGTCTCTTCACCAAAAGGAATTATGGTCATCTCTCCAGGGGATCGCATTGCACAAATGCTTATATTGCCCAGTCAACATTCTTTGTGGCCCAGTAAAAATACAAATAAAAGACAAGGAGGTTTTGGATCAACAGGAACCACTTTAATAAACCTTACTATGGATATGGGACAGAGGCCCCTCCTAAAATTAAAAGTGGGAAATATGGAATTTACAGGTTTATTAGATATGGGAGCAGACAAAAGTATTATTAGCACAATGGTCTGGCCAAAGCACTGGCCATTGATCACAGCAGCTCAGAGCTTGAGAGGCTTAGGAGTAGCAGAAAGCCCCAATCAAAGTGCTTCCTCGTTGTCGTGGAAAGATACAGAGGGACACACAGGAATATTTCAGCCATATGTCTGTAATGTTCCTATTAGCCTATGGGGACGAGACGTCCTGCAGCAAATGGATATGAAACTCACCACTGATCAGACTTACCAAGGGACTCCTGTAAGAAATATGTTACAAAATATGAACTATGATGATAAAAAAGGATTAGGAAGACATAGTCAAGGATCTACCCAACCACTGCCTTTACTTCTACCAAAAATGACTCTCATGGATTGGGTTTTTCCTAGGGGCCACTGATAAACCATCAATCCCTATAATATGGAAAGATGATAAGCCTCGCTGGATTCCACAGTGGCCCCTAACAAAAGAGAAGCTAGAGGCAGCTCATAAGTTAGTACAAGAGCAGGTACAAGCAGGTCATTTACAACATTCTACCTCTCCTTGGAATACTCCAATATTCTTAACAAAGAAAAAATCAGGAAAATGGAGGTTATTACATGATTTAAGAGCTATAAACGAACAAATGTACCCTATGGGACCCATCCAATGTGGACTCCCTCTTGTTACTGCACTACCAAAAAATTGGCCTACTATTATTCTGGATTTAAAAGATTGCTTTTTCTCTATACCCTTACACAAAAATGATTGTTGGAGATTTGCTTTTACTTTGCCCTCTCTTAATCACACTCAGCCTGACCAGAGATTCGAATGGACCGTGTTGCCTCAAGGTATGGCTAACAGTCCTACTATATGTCAAATATACGTGGATAAAGCGTTAACAACTACTAGACAAAAGTTTAAGAGATTGTTGATTTATCATTATATGGATGACATACTTATTTGCCATCCAGAAAAAGAAGTTTTGTTAGAAGCATTACAATTTATAACTCAAGCATTAGAAAAGAGAGGACTAACGATAGCCCCTGAAAAATTACAATTAGAGGAGATCCAAGAATATCTGGGTACAAGGCTCACTGCTACTACAGTCAGACCAACAAAGTTGACCATCAGGACAGATCAATTGAATACCTTGAACGATTTTCAGAAACTCTTAGGTGACATTAACTGGATCAGATCCTATTTAAAATTATCCACAGGGGAATTAAAACCTTTATTCGATATATTAAAAGGTAATCCTGACTTGAATTCCCCTAGGAAACTTACTCCCGAAGCACGGATATCCTTGCAGCTAGTAGAGAATAGACTTCAGCAGTGTTACGGTGATCGTTGTGATCCTACTCAACCATTAAGTTTAATCATAATCTCAGAGAAACATACCCCTTTTGGCATAGTTTGGCAAGGAGGACCTCTGCAAAGTATAAATCTCCCTAGCTCTCCAGCTAAAACATTACAATCATATCCCCAAGCTATTGCTCAGGTAATATTCAAGGGAATAGAATCTTGCATTACTGTT
Organism: Sciurus niger; assembly: GCA_020740815.1. Lineage (NCBI taxonomy): Eukaryota > Metazoa > Chordata > Mammalia > Rodentia > Sciuridae > Sciurus > Sciurus niger. The sequence goes on from JAHUXG010026197.1 coordinate 277,697, forward strand.
TTTGGAATCCATCCATCTATTATTATAACTCCTTATTCCACTCAGCAAATTAAATGGCTAATTAATAATGATGATGATTGGTCAGTATTATATTGTTCCACTTCAGCTCAGTTCGATAACCATTATCCCCAACATCCCTGGATTCAATTCTGTAAAAATACTCCCATAGTTTTCCAAAAGTGACTAGTGTCCAGCCTCTTAAAGACTGTGTAACCATTTTTACTGATGGCTCCAAAAATGGAGTAGGTGCAGTACTTATTAGTAAACAACTTCACACCATAATAGTTCCACCCAACTCTGCACAGGTTACTGAACTTGCAGCTGTAATATTAGCCTTTAAATTAGCAGATAATCAGCCATTCAATCTTCTATCTGATAGCTTATATATCGTTAACACTTTACAGGTTCTTGAAACGGTACCTCATATTTCTTCCATGTCCACGGTAGCTTCTTATTTTACAACGCTACAAAACCTTATCCTACAGCGTAAACATCTATTCTATGTAGGACATATTAGAGCTCATTCTAATTTACCAGGACCTTTGGCCAATGCTAATGACTTGGTAGATATGGCCACCAAATCAATTTTGTTTTTTCCATAGAGGAACAGGCAAAACTCTTTCATGAAAAATTTCATGTAAATTCCACTACTTTGAGCAGAAAATTTCCTATATCTAAATGTATGGCTCGACAAATAGTAAAAAAATTGTCAACATTGTGCTCCTTTAATCCCAGTACAATCCTTTGGAGTTAACCCCAGGGGACTGCTGCCTGGTCATATTTGGCAGATGGATGTAACCCATATTTCTGAATTTGGTACTGTTAAGTATGTACATATGTCAGTAGACACTGCTTCAGGGGTCATTATGGCTTCCGCTCATTCTGGAGAAAAGGTAAAAGATGTCATTCAACACTGCCTACAAGCATTTGTTGGCTGGGGCATACCTAAAGTTATTAAAACAGATAATGGTCCTGCTTATACTTCCAAAAGCTTCCGGTTGTTTTTACAAACATTTAACATCCAATCAGTCACTGGCATCCCCTATAATCCTCAAGGACAGGGCATTGTGGAAAGAGCACATCTTACTTTAAAAAATTGTCTAAATAAACAAAAAGGGGGAATAGGAGCCTCCTACAAGTCTCCTAAAGATAAACTTAATTTAGTTCTTTTCATTCTAAATTTCTTAACTCTGGATAGGGATGGCCATTCTGCAGCTGATCGACATTATAATCCCCATGATACTCCCCAAGTATGGGCAAAATGGAAAGATATCCTGACAGGTTGTTGGAAAGGACCGGATCCAGTTCTTCGTTGGGTCCGAGGGTCTGTTTGTATTTTCCCACAGGATCAACAGACTCCAGTCTGGATTCCAGAAAGGCTAATCAGAGTTTTACAGCATGCAAGTGATGCTGCTCCTCCTCGCAGTGGCGAGTCTGAGCCTTCCTCCAATAACAAAAACTCAGACGGAAAGGCAAACCCAGAACCTATGGGCCATTGTTAGCCTGGCCATATTTTTTACTTCTAACTAACATATTTCTTATCTTTCCTTTTCTTGTTTTTCACCAATTCCTCTACAAGCCTGTCAATTCTACTGATGATTTTTCAGGTCGTGCTGCTTTTGGTGACAGTCCTTGCAGTAGCAGCATTGACACAACCACAACAACGATCATTTGGTCAAAAATGCAGCTGCAGCCTTACAGACCATAGAGACTCTATCAGAGAATGGACTCATTATAAGAACAAGTGGATACCTTGCAAGAACTTTTGGGATTGGGATGCGTTTATTCCCTGAGAGCTGTTTTGTGTTACCCGTATGGTAACTCCACTGGGATGTATATTGTTTCTGTATTTAATATGGCTATATGGTTCTTCTTCTGTTTATAGATTTGTCAAACAGCGGGCAGGCTTAGGAGCTATAGTGGTACTCCTCTGCCTTGGCCTCCTTCTCTTCATTCGTTTTGGCATGCATCTACCAGCTAGCCAATAGAGAGATCAAATTATCTTTCATCAGGCCATGACCGCCCTAAAGGCCGACAGCCCCCCATTAGTATGGCTCCTGATGCTGGACTGGTAGTCAAAGATGGGTAATGAAGGAGGTGGCTGTGTACCAACCTAAGACAGGAGCTGCAGCATGCTCTGCAGGCTCTGATGATGGGTAAGGACATATGCTGACCACTCAGCCTAAGACAGACACGGTCCCGAGCCTTAGTTTAATAGTAAAGAAGGGGGATATGTCGGGGTTTCTGAGACCCCCAGCCTTAGGCATGGTCAAGATGGTGCCTGATGCTGAGCCAAAAGCGGCCAGCTATACAGTAAACAACCAGCGAATTCCAATGATTGGCTAGTTAACGATGTGACTAGAGCATGCCTCCCTCGTGTACCCATCCTATGCTTGCAGCTGTCCGCATTTATCTCGTATACTCTCCCCTGATTGGTTGAAGTGTATATAAGCGTGGTGGGTGGGAGAGCAGGAAAGAAGAAGCTGAGGAAGAGGCAGAAGCGGCGGGGGCTGAAGAAGAGGGAGAAGCGGAAGAAGCGGCGAAGGCGGAGGCTGAAGCCAAGCTGGAAGCTGGGAGTACGCGGAAGCTGGAGGAAGCTGGGAGAAGGGAAGCTGGGAGTCCGCGGAAACTAGGAGTAAGAGAAGCGTAGGAGAGAGACTGTGCACAATAAACTTCCAAAGCTTCAGACATTTGTCGTGTCTCTCTCTGCGGCCAGAGGGGACGCGATACATTCATTGCCTGCATTTGCTGTCTTATCTCATCCTTTGCTTCATGAATCATCTTAATCACATATAATCTGAAGTCCTTTTCTAACATTTCTTGTAACATAGTGTCATTGGATTCTATTAATATAGAATCTAGATTTTTTTGGATCATTTTCTTCCCTTGTTTTTTCATGTTGTTCATGTATCTTCCCCTCTAGCAGTGCAGATCTGGGGTATTACAAATTTCCCCCTATAGGCTTATAGTGGCTCTATAGGGTTCCAAAACCCTTTCTTTAAGGGGAGTATTAGCAGTGCCCAATTCAGACACTATGAAATCCTAGACCAAATAGCCCCTATGAGGACAATAACAAATTTGTCATAATAAAAAGAATAAGTTAAAATATTATCTTCAATAAAACAAGCAGATTTACAATAAGGTCTGAAGTTTCTAATAGAGGACAAAGAGGATGCAGAGAGATGTAGAATGTGGCTGTTAATGGGGTAAGAAAAGAATAAACAGAATTTCTAGATAGTAGAAAGTGTTAGAGTGTAATCAAAAGAAATTGGATGTTAGCATGCAAGAAAGGGAGAAAGAGACTCTGAGGGAACAGGTAAACAAAAGGAAAAGAGAGCAAGAAAAGTAAAGAAATAAGAAGTTAAAAATTTTCAATAAGGAGAAAAAAGAAAATATACAGTATAACAGTCATATAGTAATGAAACCTCCCAGTGTTCAGTAGTCTGATGCATGAGAGTTACCTGACAGTGAGCTTCAAGCCTCCAGCAGGTGTCTCAGGATGGGATTTGCCCCACCTAAAGATCAGAGCTACAGCTTCCAGGATTATCCAAGATGGCCACTCTGGCTTCGAAATGTGTTTTGCAAATGGGAGCTGCAGCTCAGGGTGTGGATGTGGTCAGCTGGAGGTTCTCAAGGCAGGATGCATTTGGTCAGGCTGGGATCCTAGAGGATGGGTGTGTTTGGTGTGGTTGTGGGATCCTGGAGGCCAGGTGCAATCAGTCGGTCCGGGGTCCTAGTGATAGGGTGCAGTGAGTTGGTCTGGGGTTCCTGGTGGCAGTGAGCAGTCAGTCAATGTGAGGGCCCCAGAAGCAGGGAGTGATCGGTCAGGCTGAGGGGTCCTGGAGAATTGCTCACTCAGACCAGTCAGTGGTCCTATAGGTCCTGGATGTTGTGTCAAAATGGCAGCAGCCATGTGTAATCAAACCTGCAGGTACTGTGACAGATAACTTCCAGGCAACAGCAGGCAGCTGGTGTTCCATTGGCAGTCGGCGATCAGTTTGCTGACTATTGTCGGAGGATCAGAAGGTGAACCTCGTGTGTTGGATGGATAGGTGTAAGGCAGGTGATGGACAGGTGAAAGGCAGGCAAATGGTGGATGATAGGCCCCTGACAGTAAGCAATCTGCACTCAAAAAATGTGTCGATATGATGGCAGACTGCAGGTCATCACAGCAGAGAGATGGGATAAACACCAAGGAATCGATAAGCAGCAAAAACTGCCTCACCAAGAAACAGATATCCTCTGCTTGAAACCAGCATTACGAAGTGACAAGGAACGCAGCCTCCCTCTAGTCCGCCATCTTCGAACCCTGGGCCCTAAGTTCTTAATGCTATCACCTAATACTCCAAATAAGAATTAAGCAATGCATCCAAAGGAATCAATTCAGCTCTCAGGAAATTGAGTTTTTTAAGAAAACCTGCAAAACTTCAGTCAAACCGTTAAAGAAATATTAGAAGGAATTTTTCTCAAATGTCTTCGTTTTTATTTGTGGGTTTTGATTTTTGTTGTACTAGACATTGAACCCAAGAGAATTCGACCTCTGAGCTATATTCTCAGATCTTTTTATTTTATCTTGAGACAGGGTCTCACTAAGTTCTTGAGGCTGGCCTCAAATTTGTGACCCTCCTGTCTCAGCTTCCTGAGTAACTGGCTGCACCACTGCTTGGCTTATCATTTGTGTTTTGATTTGAGAATGTGTAGATTGTTTTTGCCTGAGGGATTTTATGAGGCATTCTAGAAATTGCCACAAAGCAAGATTGGGGTTGGAGTTTGTGTAAAGTGTTTCTGTGGTTTCCTTGTCTTGAACAGTACTTGAAAGAGGTATCAAATGGTTACAACAAAGTCATTTATGTATTCAGAACATAAAAACACAAGAAAACAGCTCAACTTTTTGTCTTAAGTTAGATTTGTTTTCTAGTGGTCTTGAGCCAAGTTATGTATAAGAACATAACTTCCATTAATATTTATCTTATATGATCTCTGTTGATTTCCCTTCAAATGTGCACATAGTTACAAGAAAGGGGAAAAAACGTGTTTCTGGGCAAGAAGACATCCTGGAGAACAATGCTTCTCAAACTTGAATGTCCATACAATTCAGCTAGATATCTTGTTAAAATATACATTCTGATTTTGTAGATATAATGTGGAGTTTCTGTGTTCCTAAGGTTCCCAGATGATGCTGATGATGCTGGGTTCGGACTACACCAACAAGGCTGATGTAAGCAGTGCATTAAAGCAAAGAATGAGCACAAATGCTCACTCCAGTGGGAGGGTTCTATTTGATACCTGGCTCTCCCCATCCTGTCTCAGTTGGGAAACTCAAGGTCTTCCTGTTGCCAATTAATTAATGGGTCCATTGATAGAAAGTGAAGTATCTCTAGAAGTCTATGGTGTCCTTTTCTGAGGAAAGAACATATCTGTTCTACTCCCCCATGTCATCTCCTTCAGAGAGCACTGTCTTGCCTATAACTGGGCTACCATTGTAGCTACTCTGAAATGGAAAGGAAGGAATAAACTGTGAGGGTGAATGGTTTAAAATGTTTCAAAAGAGTAGAAAAGGAAGTAAGGAGAATCCGGGGGTGGGGGTGGGGAACAAGACTAGTGTATCTGGTCACTTAAAAGGAATATTATTGCATTAATGATTCATTTTTCATTTTTTCTAAGCAGCTTGTCCTGGTGTGCAATGTAACAAGATAGAATGATCTCACACACAAGACTCGTTTTAATAACAAAATATCTGCATGGGGCAGTTGAATAAGGTCTTATATCTAAAGCCAGTGTTAATTTATCCCTCTCAGGGTTTAAACTCTTCCAGGGATATTATAAATAAAAACAAGCTTTGTCCCCAGTGTAAATAAAATAAAAATATGTGTGCCCTTCAGATCTTATCATTTTGTGACTTTATGAATTGGAATGGAAACAATATTGCCTTTTGGGAGGTTGACCTGGGCAGTTTTTCAACCTTTTAAAGAACAGAACTTTAATTTTGGCCCATACACGAAGGAAGTTTTCTTGGGAAATGAACACAGTTGATAGGTTGTTGAAATTACAACACCTCAAAGTCACCAGGAGAACCAAAGTGAATCTTTGCTTTCACCCTTACTAGTTCTGTGAACATGGTCATATATAATGGGTTTGACATATATTAGGTGCTCATGAACATGTTACTGCTGATTATATTTCCTAACTTTCTGAGGATCAGTTCTCAGTTTCCTCAAGCATAAATGTGTTAATCAGCTTTCCATCTCTGTGACAAAATACCTGAGATGATCAACTTAAAAAGAGGAAAGGTTTTTTTGACTCATAGTTCAAAGGTTTTAGTTCATGGTTGTTTTGTCCAGTTGCTTTGGTTTGTGATAGCACAGTAACTTAGGTCAGGAGCATGTGATGAAGGAGGCCTTTTCACCTCATGTTATCTGAGAAGCAAAGAAAAAAAAGAGGAAGGGGCCAGGTTCTCAATATTCTCTTCAAGGGCACAACCCCAATGACCAATCATGTAACCTCCTTCCAGGCCCCACCTCTTAAAGTGTCTACCTCCTAATAGTACCACCAGCTGGGTGAATAGCCTTTAACACATGGAATGGGGGCCATTCCAAACCATGGCAATAAAAATGAAGATGATAATGTTTACCTAACAATTATAGGATATTTTATGAAGATTAAATGAGTTGGTGCACATAAAACTACTTTTTAACAGCAAATGCAAAATTTAAAAATATTATTAGTATTAATTCTTTCTTCTGATTTTAAGCTATGATTATGAATAGGGTGATTGTTGAACAGGGTAAAATAACAAGATAGCAATTAAGTGTAGGACCTGAGTTGGTTCACCAAGGCAATTGTACAAAATGACACTGGGTGTGCACTGCAGAATGCCACCTAGAGTTCCCTGGAATTGTGCAATGCATGCTAGGGAAGGATTCTGGGCTCCCAAAATTTGGTTGGTTGCTGGTCTAGAATTGAATATTATGAGGAAAAGCAAATAAGTCAAACAGTAAGACTAAGATATTTCTATCAGGCTAAGTCTTTGAATTATTTATGTCATCTACACACCAGAGAGACAAGTAATGGAGCAATTTTTTGGCAATCTTGTATCCATCCTACCACCCTGACAAACAGCAATGTGATTTCCCTGCTCTTCACAGAGCCCCTTCTGGGGACACTAACCTTGTCTGCACTCTTTCTGAGAACAATGCAATCAGATGGTTCAGATTTCTAAAGAATCAATTTTGATTATTCCATCCAGTTTCATTTCTCATGCCATAGTCAATGTTCCTCTCGCCCCCACCCTATTGCAGGAAAACTCATAGTTGATGGTTTCATTCCCACAGGATTATTCATGGTGACCAATTTATATCTGGAATCTACCCTGCTAAAGATTCCCTCTTTCCTTTCATCCTGCACACTCCTGCCAGATTTTCCATCTAAAAAAAAAAACAAACAAAGGCTACTTTCAACATGTCATTTCACATGTTAAGCACTTACTAACAACATCCAATACGTTGTGCAAACTCCATAGCGTAAGATAGACTCTCCCTTCCCACATGCCCAATGCCAAACTGTTACTGTGACAGGCTGGCTGTAGCCTGTCTTTCTAATTTTATCATCCATCACTCCCCTTCTCTACACCCAACTGAATTCACCAGCTATCCAATGGGGCCTCTTGTCCCTCTCACCATTTCCTTTCCAGTGATGTTCTTCCTTCCTAACCTATCCATGTTTCAGTCGCACAGCCATACAAGTGAACTCTCAACAAACATACGTACTCACTTTAAGTGCCATAGTGATAGTCAAAATATGAACAACTGGATGTTGAACCATCAGAATGACTCTAGTCGGAGTTCTGTAGCAGTGTCCCAGGAAATTCAGGTTTTAATTCTTCAGTTGTTGGATCCTAGGAAGATTGAGAGGAAAAGAGTTGGAAATTTCTGATGGAGGGACATGTAGAGCCAGGTCAGTGGAGGCAATGGGGTGGGGGTGGGAGAGAAGAGTACTACTACTTACAAAAACATTTCATTATTTGGCAACTGGAATGAACATTCAGAACATACTTGCTGAACAACAATATCAACCTTGTCTGATGAATCTCCAGGCTCAACTTAAGCTACTTTTCCAGCAATCTTGGGGGCCACTAGTGATCCCTCCCTCCAATTAATTATTTTAGCATATTATACCCTTGACATTTGATAGGCATATTTCCATCCTCGTGTTGGGGAACTAATACACCATTCATCCTCCGAAGATGACAATCGTTTCCAAAATAAGAATTGTACTGTATTTTTGTTTCTCCCAAAAATGTCTGTGATAGTTAATTTTATGTACCAATTTGACTGAGCTAAAGGATGCCCAGTTAGTTGATAAAAATGATTTCCAAGTCTATCTAAGAAGTATGTCAGAGAGAGATTAGCATTTGAATCAGTAGACTGAGTAAAGAAGTTCTGTTCTCACCAGTCTGGGTGGCCATCATCCGATCTGTTGAGGGCCTAAATAGAACAAAAAGGCAGAAGAAGAGTGAATTTTCTCTCCAGAACTGAGACATTCATCTTCTCGTGCCCTCACATATCAGAGTTCCTGGTTCTCAGAACTTTGAGCCTGAACTTGAACTACCCACTGCATTTTCTGAACCTCTAGTTCACAGATGGAAAATCATGGAACTTCTTACCACCATAGCCATGTAAGCCAATCTCTCATAATTATGTGTACTTTATTGGCTCTGTTTCTTTGGAGAACCTTAATATGGTGCCTTTCTCAAGTGATCTCTTACCCTATATTTCTCGATAAAAACTGATCTACCAAATAATTAAAAACTACATATATTATACTGCAGTCATCCCAACTCACTTATAGAGCAAAGAAATTACAGACATCCTGGAGAACATGAGGAGACGTAGGAATTCTCTTCCCAGAAACATACAAAACTCTGCATGAGATTTCAGATGTCTTACTTTTCTTCTTAGCCATTCACAGACTTCCAGGATTCCATGGAACTTAGGTTAAGAACCCCAGTTTAAATGGAATCTTGTGGAGCTAAAACAATAACCTGAAGAGTTGACTTCAATGTCATCCCAGTAGTCCACTGTGGGAGACATTTCAGGAGTGCACATCCATTTTTTACCCCTTAGATCATCATATTTAAGTGGGCTGTCTCCTGACCTCTACCTGGGAGGCAGAACAGAGGAACCCACATGCTGGCTGTGATCATCCAGTCTCTTTCTGGAATGTTGTCCTGCTGACTGAGGGTTTCAGCTAAGCACACTCATTACCAGTTGTACCCTGGATGTACAAATAACAAATGCCAGTAAGGATCTGGAGGCAGACCATCTTGGACCAGTTGAGCTAACTCATAAGTGCCACATGCCAAAGTATGAAGAGTGTGATTCATGTCTGGGAGGGAAAAGGGACATGTGAAACTGCAAAAAAAAAACAAAAAACAAAAAAACTTTGTCTTAGACAGGAACTTTTCCATTAGGAAAATCAACCTTGGCATATAAACTAAAGTGTAGACATGAGGTACAAAAACAGTGAGATCACCACCACCAAAACTCTTCAGAATCACCTCCCACTGAGTTACACTGAATCAAAGAGATGGAACTTTCACCAACTCCCAGAGGGAGTTAATAAACCTTTTTGTAATAAACCTCATTCTGGAAAAAGGAAGCCAACTTATTTACAAGGGGAATTTCCCTGCTATGGTACAGACATGAAAGTCTAGAAAAATTTTACTTTATCATATTTCATTCTGATTGACTTCACTTAGGGGGAAAAAGTAGAAAATCTTTTATATACTACAAATCTTTGGATTGCTTTTATTGTCTGAAACTTCTTGGATCACACTACTATGATAAAAACATAATTGAAAAGAACCCCAGAAGAGAATTACTAGGAAAAAAAAAAAAGAGTTTAATCCATGCTAATTAAGATTACAGCCAACCTCTGCCTTGTTGGTAATAAACCAAAGTAATACCACTGGAGACACAAATAAGTCATTATTTTCCAAGAAATTACATCAGTTCTCTGGACAGATGTGAGAGGGTGTACAATCGAGAGGGCTGTGACTCAGAGACAATTCAATTTTTTATCTGCTTTGACGACTGTGAGAACATACAAGGAAGTGTCAGAAAGGGGGAAATTCGTTCTCTCCACGTCATTCCATACAATACTGCGCCCTTCATCACCTTGGCTATATCCTTAATACTGAAAATACTGCGATGGTAGTGTGAGACTCTGTGCGGCTGTGCAGAGAAAGAACCCCAGAGGCACCTCCTGTTCTGCAGTTAATTTGCAACATTCCCTCAAAACTATGCTGCAGAAAACAGGGAGCTGGGGTGAGATGGGTGAGCCGGCGGTGGTGAGGAGGGAGGAGCTTCCTGACCATCTTCTGCCTTTGCTTGCTTCATGGTTATACCTGTATGGGAATGAAAAACACAAATTCTCCCCAGGCACCTGGGGTAGGATGTAAGGGGCACCAAACTCACTGTTTTAGCACTTTTCATCCAGTCTCTCCACCAAGAGCCATCTGGCCAGTGTGGATGGAGTGGTTAACCACAGTGACTGAGAAAATGAACGCCACACAGGAGTGACCTGTAAATACTGCTGAATAAGGTAATATGAATCTATTTATGGCCTTTATCTCACTCTTCTCCTATCTAACCGCAATGCTGGCCCTAAGACAAGCTGCTCCATGGGAGAACAGAAGATATATCTCTGAATAAAAAGTATCTCAGAGAAGTATAGTCTGTCAAATAAAATCAGTAAATGTTGGGAAACTTTCAAGTGGCACAGTGATAACTTTTCCAGGTCCCCGAAACAGGCTGAATTCTTAATAGGACTATGGGCTATACAATTATTATCTAAATAAGTTTAGTCAGATGAGCAACAAATTGTGATGTATGTGTTTAATGTAATATTATTCAGCCTCATTATTATTTCAAAGGAGGAAGTCTTCAATGTGAGTGAAATGAAGACATTGTATTGAGTGAAAGTCATTCACAAAAGGACAAATGTATTGATTCCACTTATTTGAGGTAGCAAGAGTAGTCAAATTTATAGAGAAAGCACAATTGTGCTTGCCAGGAGCTCAGGGAAGGGGTGAATAGGAATTGTTTAATAAGCATAGTCTCAGTTTGCACACTGAAATATTTGGAGATGGATGGTAATGACGATTGCACAACAATGCAAATGTGTTTAATACCATTGAATTGCACACTTAAAAATGGTTGAAGTTAATTTTGTTATATGTATATTACCATAATTAAAACTAAAAGAAGGACTGGGGGATATAGCTCAGTTGGTAGAGTGCTTGTATCACATGCACAAGGCCCTGGTTTCAATCCCAAGCACAACAAAAAAATTTTTTTTTTAAATCTAAAAGAAGATAAGTGGCACCTGCATGTCATCCCAGCAACTTGGGAGGATGAGGCAGGAGGATTGAAGGCCAGCCTGGACAATTTAGTGCAACACCATCTCCAAAGTAAAAAATAAAAAATGGGGGAAGCTGGGGTCTGGTGTTGCAGTGCACACCTGTAATACCAGCAACTTGGGATATTGAGGCAGGAGGTTTGCAAGTTCAAGGCTAGGTGGGCATTAATGAGAACTTCTCTCAAAATAAAAGGGGGTGGGCTGTAGTTCAGAGGTATACCACCGCTGGGTTCAATCCCCAGTACCCAAAAAGAGAGGAATGCAGACTAGTCAGGGGGAAGACCAACTATATAAGTAAGGAATAAGAGAACAGAAGGAAGGGTACATTCTGGGAATAGTTAAGGGTTAGAATTAATAGAACTTGGTGATTAATTGAAACTTGTTAGGCTATGAGTTTTGTAAGAACATAAGATTGAAATCTTGTCATAGTTATATTCCCTAGCACAGAGTATCTGAGTTCATGGGTAATGAGTTGATGAGTAGATTTAAAAAAAATTTAAAAAAGTGTAAGTTTATTCCCAATTTCTGATGTGGACATCTGGTGCTATTGATACTGTTGCCTTTTTAGGTTTTGGAAAGAAGTAAATTCATGCTCTTTAGGAAATAGCAAATGTGTGGCTTCTGCTCGATATCTGGGTGGGTACATCCAAAACTTCACAGAAAGTATGCATACAAGTGACAGTCAATATTCTGCAGAAGGATGGAATAAATTGGAGAGAATGTGTAGAGGGGAAGAAAAGTGAGTCATGAACAAAACTCAGAGAATATAAGTGTTGTGTAAATAGACAAAAAGCCCTAACAGAAAATTTTGAAAGCATAAAAGGCAAGAAGAGAATCAAACACTACTGCAATTAGTAATAACAATAATTATAGTAGTTATAAGAAAAATAGCAATAGCTACGATATTACCAACGATTAATGAGGAAGAACTATATTCATACTGTTACATGCCAAAGACTGTGCTAAGGGTTTTACAATGCTTGTCTCATTTGCTTCTCAAAACCACCACTAAATTACTTTTTCTTACCTTTAGCTCACAGAAAGGAAAAGTAATTTCAGAGAAGATAAGTGCCTTTGTGGCAGAGCTGGGATTCCAAACTTTGAAATCCAAGTAACTACTACATTATGGGGCCATTTAGTCTTAAGTAATAATAAATTGTAGGTCCATTCTTTCAATAAGAAAATATTACAAGGCATCTCTGGCATCTCTGCATACTCTGAAAATGAGAAACCTGGAGGAAAATTAATAGTTTTCACTTTCAGCCTTTGGATAATTGGTTCATTTTCCTTCTTATAGATGGGAGGGAAATTTAATGAAAATATGGGGAATTTATCCAACTTCTGTAATCTTTTATCAAGATCAAGAAAGACAAAGTTGTAAGTAGGAAGAATATGGTTTATTGTGGTTAATCAAAGTAAAATTAAAACATGGAACATGTTGAGTAGGTTTCAGATTGCAGTGATAGAAGCTGTGAAAGAGAAAGAGATACTTGGATACCATAGGAAGCAAGGAACTAAGCAATAAATAGAAGTCAAAGGCAAAGGAAGGCTTTTGAGGGTTGTGTGAGAACTTGTGTGATAGGGCAGGTTTGGGACAAGATAACCAATGATGGGAACTCTCTGGATCATAGGGGAAGGAATTAGCCTAGGACAACAGGAGGGCTGTGTCTTCTACCAAAAGGAGAAAAAGCACAAAAAAACAAATTTATTTTCTTTCAAAGCTTTTTGTATTCGTGTATGAACAGAATGCCTTTATTTTATTTGTTTATATGTGGTGCTGAGGATTGAACCCAGTAACTCACATATGCTAGGCAAGCACTCTGCCACTGAGCTACAGTCCCAGCCCAGCAAATTCCTTTTTGAAAGTCAAAGGCAAGCTGAAACTCATTTATGGCAGGAGTGCCCAAACCCCCATAGTGTCTGGAGCTGTCAGGGAGGGGGGCATATGAGTCGGGAGGTCTACGCAAGGTCATGGAAACTGTGAACAAACTCAGTGATACATCCATTACTTAAAATGATCCACTTTCCAAATTTTTTAAAAAATTGTGCTGAAAGCTCTGCAAGGTGGCACACACCTATAATCCCAGCGACTCCGAAGGCTGAGGCAGGAGGATCACACACAAGTTCAAAGCCAGCCTCAGCAAAAGTGAGGCATTAGGGAACTCAGTCTCTAAATAAAATACAAAATAGGGCTGGGGATGTGGCTAAGTGGTTGAATGCCCCTGAATTCAATCCTTGGTACCCCACTCCCTATAAAATTGGTATTGAAACTATGAATCTTCAGATTAAAGAAATTCAATTTATTTCAGAAAAAAAACAACAAAGTAAAAACATATCAATTTACTTTGCAGAGAAAAACAATAAATAACAATGGCAAGATTTATCAAAATTCAATATAGTGGCTGTTATGGGGCGCAACTTAAGAACAGACTGATCACCACTGAGAAGTTCAAATTTGAGAGTCTTTATTAAGTTGGCCAGCTGACTGTCTCACACAATGCCCCAAAAAATGGCTATTGGGAGAACAGCCCTGACCACAGGGTTGTAGGGGTTTTTATACCAAAAATTACATCAGTCATAAGTGTCTGTTGCTATGATTCAAATTACAAACTAACATCATGAGATTATCGACAGAGGGGGAAGTGGGTCAAACTGACCCTTACCTAGGTACAAACTAAAGAATGGTTGCTAACATCCACACAATTACCATTTACATGGTACATTGGTTAAGAGCAATAGAGGTCAAAGGAGAGCAATTTTTATGACATAGGAGTTGCCATTGTATATTATTAAACATGTCATGCTAAGTAACTGATGATGGGCACAGTGGTGGGGTGTTCCCATGGGAGAAACTTATTTCCTACATAACATGGAGTATCAGAGCAAAATGGAGTCTCTTTAGTCATTTCCTTTAAAGTCTGGCCTATAACATTCTTGTGGAGCCAGATCTGTCAGCCCATCACAGTGGTCAGTCACAGTGGCACATTCCTGTAATCCTAGCAACTTAGAAGGCTAAGGCAAGAAGATTGCAAGTTCAAGGCCAGAGTCAGCAACTTAGTGAGATCCTGCTTCAAAATAAAATAAGAAGGGTTAGAGATGTAGCTCAGTAGTAGAGTCCCCCTGGATTTAATCTCTAGTAGCGTGCGCACACACGCACACACACATACACACACACACACATACAAAATTAGTACAGTGGGATATAGTGCTTACCTGTGAATGTTCCAAACTTTTTGTGGTGGTGTTGGTGGTAGTTGGTTGTTTTTGAGACAGTCTTCCCGTTTTGCTCAGGCTGGCCTGGAACTCCTGGACTCAAGCAATCATCCTGCTTCAGCCTCCCAAATAGATGAGACTTCAAGTATGTACCACGGTGCTTTACACATTTCAAAATTTTAAATCACGATGCTGATGAGACAAAACACACTCAATAACAAGATTCAGCTGCTTCTTGGACCACTTGTCTATAATTCTAATTTAGGAAATATGCTGGTTATGATAAGTGATGGTATTTGGCAGAACTGGCTCCTTCCTTTTGGAAATGTTGATTCTATAGTAATGAGATTCAATGATGCAGTTGACAATAAGACTTTGCTCACTGAGAATACTGGGTTATTAAAGTTGCTGATGTATTTAGATATGTAATTTCTGACTTTAGATTTAATTACTAGGGAAAACAGAAGTGTGAACAGTAACTCATAATTTTTTTAAAAGAGAGGGACCTGGGCAGAAAAGTGATGAAATTCACTTCTGTGTAGTCTGGTTTTATTTATTTATTTTTGTTTGCTTCTATTACATGGGAGACCAAGTTATCTGCAGAAGCATGAAATAGAAAGTTTGAGGAGAATTTTAGAGTAGCTGTGTTGGAAGCATGAATGAAAGCAGCTCAACAGATCTTAGTGAAAGTTTTGTTGGAGAACCACAAAGACTAAATGAAGAATAGAAGTCCAGAAACTTCTAGTGTCACCAGGCATCATGATTATTTTCTTTGTTCAGCAATGCTCAGAAAAGAAATTATATTGGATTTTAGAGTTTGGAATTTAGATGTGATGAGAACAAGAAACCAACAGTCTATATGTAATCCTCAGTTATTAAAATTGAAGACAGAAAAATGTGACTAGCAGGGGAAAAAAAATCACACAATGCTCCCCTCTTCCCGGTGCCCACAACTTGTGTAGTTCTTGCTCACATTGTGGACAGGGTGGTCTGAGTGATCAGCAGTGGACAGCAGAAGTGAATATGTTTACAATCAATGAGGACCTGAGGCCAGTCAACAACTATGCAGGTGACCTTGGCAGTGGGTTTCCAGCCCAAGATGAGCTTTGAGATGACTACAGCTTCAGCCAACAGCTTTACTCTAACTTTGTCAGAGACCCTGAGCCAGAATGACCCAGTTAAGGCACTTCTAGATTCAGTAAAAAACTGTATGAGAGCTGGGCACAGTGGCACAGGCCTACGTAATCCCAGCGACTCAGGAAGCTGAGGCAAGAAAATCACAAGTTCAATGCCAGCCTGGGCAACTTGGTGAGACCAACCCCTGTCTCAAAATAAGAAATAAAAAGGACCGTGGGAATGTAGTTCCACATTAAAGTATCCCTGGGTTCAATCCTCATTATCAAAAAACAAAAGTAAACGAAGACCCTGTATGATATGTTTGTTGTTATAAGTTGCTAAGTTTGAGATAATTTTTTTTTCATGGTACTGAGGATTGAATCAAGGGGCACTTAACCACTGAGTTACATCCCCAGTCTTTTTTTTTTTTAATTTTATTTAGAGGCAGAATCACACTGTGTTGCTTAGGACCTCAATAAATTACTGAGGCTGACTTTGAACTTGCAATCCTCCCGCCTCAGCCTCTGGAGCCACTGGGATTACAGGCATGCACCACCATGCCCAGCTTGAGTTAATTTTTAATGCAGTAATAAATAGCACATAATACATACAGAGTAGGGAGAAGTACGTCCTTTGCCTAAAATTCAGCTGGATTTTCACAGAGCTAAAAATGTGACTTGAAAGTAAAAAAAAAAAAAATAGGGGAATCATTTCTTGTTTCAAAAATTGTTGGACTTGGGTCAGTAGAGGGATCAGAGAGGAGAGACACACAAAATGTACTAGAAATGTGCGTTAGTTACATCAATGTCAGCATATTGAAAGAAATGGACCTGTGTATTACAAGCACAAATTAAGAAAATGATTTTTCCTTCCTTATGGTCTCATGTGAGGCTGCAATGGAACAATACACTTAAAAGTCTTCCAAACCTTTTGTCTAGCTGAGGTTCTACCAGAAACCACACACACAAAAAAAGCTCTCAGTGTTCTTAACAAGAGGTCTTACATAGGCACCTTCTGATTTTATCTTTACTCTTTCTGACCTGTGTTTTTGTTTTGTTGTGTTGTGTTTTGTTTTTTCTTCTAGCATCTAGGGTTGAGAAACTGTCATGTTTTTCAACCATCAATCCTGAGATTCCCATATTTCTTCTGCATTCTTCTTGTGAAGAGAATGGTTCCTTATTTAGTCCTTTATTCTATGACAACCTCTTGTTAAAGTAAGTCATTTGGCACCTTCATGGTCTCATAATCCAATTATAAATTCATTAAGTACATTTTCTTTGTTTTCCAAGTTATAAAAGGTGATGGCATCCCTTTTTCCACCAGGACATTAAGCCAGTTGTCCTTTCCAACCTCAATAGCAATTATCCTTGCTGTTCTTCCAGGCTCCACTAATGACCTCTTACCTTCTAGTCTGTGTTCACTGCCCAATCTCAAAGTTAAGGTTCATTTTTTTTTATTGCAGCAATATCCCAATTTCTGTTTCAGTTATCTATTGTTACATAATAAAACCACCTGAAACCACCCTTATTATCTTTTAGTGAGTGAATTAGGTAGCTTTTGTGTCACTGGTTCCAAAATACCCAACAAGAACAACTTAGAGGAAGAAAAGTTTATTTGAGGCTCCTGGTTTCTGAAGTCTCAGTCCATAGATGGTTAACTCCTTTACTCTGAGCCTAAAGTGAGGCACAACATCGTGGGGGAAGGACCCAGCAGAGGAAAGTTGCTCAGTTCATGGAAGGGTTAGGAAGATGAGAGAGAGGGATGGAGGTGGTACATGGAAGATGCTCCCCTCTAGGGCACATCCCCAGTGACCCACATCCTCCAGCCATGCCCCACCTACCTACAGTTGCCACCCAGTCATTCAAAGTGGGATGGACTGATTAGGTTACAGCTCTCACAATCTAGTCACTTTACTTCTGAACATTCCTACATCAATACAGGAACTTTTGTAGGACACTTCATAACCAAACCATAACAGTGACTTGAAATAACAATTTATTTTTTCTTCTGATTCTGCTGGCTGGCAGTCTGGATGGTTCTGACAGTCTTACATGAGCTCTGGACTGCTTGTCATGGTTATGTTCAGGAGGAAACCAGGGTGGCCTGGAAGGTCCAAGATGGCCTCACTCACATTTCCAAGACCTCAGGGTTTGTTGCTGGCTGAAGAGCATTGTTCTCCTCCATATAGTCCATCATTCTTCAGCAGAATAAATGTGTATCTTCAAAGTATGGTAGTTAAGGCCATCCCAAGCTCCAAAAGGTAGAGGAATAGACTCCAATTCTTGATGAATTTGTTACCAATCCACTCAGAGTTCAATTTGATGGAAATCACAAAATGGCAGGTATGAGCCCTTTAACTCAACTCTGAGTGCTAGCAGCTCTCTCTCAGTGTCACCAGTTCTACTGCTACCAGCTTATCATGCTCAATTTGAGTTAGAAATCACAAACATACAAAATAAAACCATCTGAGGGAGGCTTTATTGGGTCTTATGCTGCAGCACAAGGGAGGTCATGTGAGGGACAAAACTCCCAGATTGGCTCTCTAAGGATGAGAGGAGGGCAACTTATATAGGCAAGAGGGGTGGACTTCTTGCAGGTGCATAGTTAGCTATTGACTGCATAATTTCTGCATGATCCTGCTAGTCATGGTGATGTGTGCCCTTGGTACTTGATTGTCATAGGGTGATAGAGATGCTCATTACCGCCACCCAAGGAAGCTGTAGGAAATTCCCAGCAAGCCCTAAGGGAAGCCACCAGCACCAGGCCACCCAGGCATACAAAGTGGCTGGGACTGAAATGGTGGCCTTGGAACAGCAGCAACTGAAGCAGCAGTTGCTCTGGCAACAATGACAACTACAGTGGTTGCCATGATGTCACAAAGCAGCAGTGCCACAGCAACACTTCTGGAGTGGCAACTGGATCTGGACATTGGGGGTGGGGGTGGGCAGCAACAGCCATAGAGTTGGTCTCCAGAGAAGCAGCAGCTGAAACTAATTGCCATGGCAATAATGACAACCTTAGCTGTTGCCATGCAATTGCTAAGTGGCTATCGCTACAAGAATAATGACTCTCATGCAGCCCTGGTGGTGCCCTAGCCCCCATCATCCCTGCCCCACCTGTATCTTATCTCACAGGCCCAACAATGCCACTTGGCTACATCTGAGAGAGCAGCAGTGATTGTCAGCTGAGCAGTTGGTCACAATAGCTTCCACTGCCACTGGCTCCAGCAGCTTCTGTTTTCTGTAAAAACAATTTACATACAAGTGAAGAAAAAAATATTTTTAAAACACCAGGAAAAAGCAATTTCTGGGGAAGGTTGGGTCATTCCTTTTCTGTCTCTAATTGATTATAAGGTCTTGATACATAAGGACTATGTTAGATAGCTTTCTGTCATTGTGATAAAATACCTGAGATGATAGATTTACATGGAGGAGAAATTTATTTTGGCTCACAGTTTCAGAGGTTCGTGGTCACTTAGCTCTGTTGTTTCTAGGACTATAATGAGACAGAACCCCATAGCAGGGAGTGCATGATGAAGTAAAGCTGTTCACTTCAAGGTGACCAGAAAGTAGAGGGAAAGAGAGGAGGGGGCTAGAGACAAAATATAACCTTCAAAGGGAATGTGACCTACTTCTTCCAACTAGGCCCCCACTTCCTAAAATTTCCAATAGGTCCCAATAACCCATTCAGCTATGAATCCATAAGTGGATTAATCCATTCACAAGGTCAGAGTCCTCATGATCCATGATTGCCCAAAGGCACCACCTCTGAATACTGCTACATTGGGAACAAAGCCTTCAACACATGAGCTTTTGGGAGGACATTTCAGACCCAAACACAACAAGGACATAGAGAGAGGCATGATTCATTGAAGGGTGTCAGTATAATGATCTATTGCCCGCCTTCAGTCCTATGTAAAACAGGCTGTTGCTGCACAGAGAAATTGGTCACAGCAGCCAGCCCCAACACAATACAGCTTCTGCTTCACTATATGCCAGTAGAATGGATGTTCTATGTTCTGTCTCTTTCACCAAGAAACTAATTTCTGTGCCAGTTTAATGTGATGCATCTGAATGGTATAATTTGTATCCCACATCTGCACCCAGGAGCAAGGAAGCTGGAAGTTGGTTTGGATTCTTCATTGAAAAGGGAAGATTTTTCACTATTAAAATATGCATGTATTTGAAAAAAAAATCAGGTTAAATACAAATGATAGATGCCTGCTACCAACAAAATCCTTCAGTAGAATCTAATACCTTTTAAATGGGAGTGTTGTGGAAAATAAAGAAATAAAGCAGTAAAAGGAAACCATGCTTTGTGCACATTCATCTGTCCACAATCATAGGAATAAATGCTGCTGAAGGCCTGTGCCTGAGAGGCCCAGGAAAAAGCAACACAATGAAGGGGGTCCATACATGACCTGGAACAGCAGAGAAAATACAAATTCCAGACTGATGACATACTAGAGAATGATAAGCCTTACTAAGTAATACATTTTATAAATGATAAATTCATAAAGCTCAACTAAATATTAAATGAATCTATATCAAAGATTTTATTTAACTCATTATTTAATCAGTAAAATGTAAAAAAAAAAATTAGAACTAAAAAATACCCAGGCATGGTGAAACATACCTATAATCCTAGCTACTCAGGAGGCAGAGGAGGAGGATCACAAGTTCAAGGCTAACCCAGGCAATTCAGGAGTCCTTGTCTCAAAATAAAATTTTCTGAAAGGGCTGAACTAGGAATGTAGTTAGGTGATAGAAAGTTTGCCCAGTGTGTGCCAGGCCTGGGTTCAATCCCGGTTCCCCTCCCCCCAAAAAATCTAAAAGATAGTTCAAAGGCAAGCCAGGCATGGTGGTACATGCCTTAATCCCAGCAACATGGGAGGCTGAAGCAGGAAAATCTCAAGTTCAAGACCAGTCCCAGCGAATTAGGGAGGCCCTAAGCAACTTAGCAAGACCCTGTCTCAAAATAAAAAAAAAAAAAGGACTGGTATGTGGCTCAGTGGCAAAGATCCCCCAGGTTCAATCCACAGTACCAAAAGTAAAATGAAATAAAATAGTTCAAAGTCTAATTGAAAGAGCAAACACAGACACAGGCAATCAGGAATGCTGAGATAAAATAACTAATAAACAAAACTAGCCAATATCCTCAGAACAATAAATAAATAAATATACATATATACCAAAATTAATTTACAGCTCTATAGATAAGAATAAGTTGCATTATTTTGCATTATTTTCAGTTTTATATAGCTTACAAAGTTGTAAAGAAAAAAGTTGTAAAATAGCTCAAGGACAATAAAAAACAGAAACACTCATAAAATCTGAAAACTTAGAAAGTATACTAGCTAATTCCTAACATTCCACTGAAAATACCAACAGTATACTTTTGACCATTTCAAAATATTTCACAATTTTTCTTTATCCCTAAAAGGGAGAGAAAAACTGACTCTTGAGTGACATAAGCCCACATTGTATTTACACAATTAAAATCTGTTAAGAAAAAAATAGAGAATTCTACTTCAAATTAAGACTTAGAAAGTACTGATGGATATTCACCCACTTGTTTGGCAAGTGAAAGCTATATTGGTCACAAAATCATAGTGTTTAAAATACATCAAAGAATTAAGTACACCTCCCAAAGCCTTTCGATTACTAAATTCCCAAAAGTGATAAGCCTATCCGACAAGAGATGAAACCCATAGCTGCATTAAGTACTCACAGAGCAGAGAAGGAGAAATCCCCACCTTAGATGAACAAGGGCAACCAGAACACAAGCCTGACATAGGGAGCAATATTGTTTACCTCTGTTTTTACTGGGCTTCTGCACAAAATGCCTCGTCCTACAATAAAAAAATTCCAAGAAACATAAAGAAGCAAGAAAATGTGATCCAAGATCTAAAGAAGATAAAGTCAACAGAGTAAGCCCAAAGCTGACATTGTAGACCCAAAGATAGGAACTTTAAAGTAGCTGTGATAAATACGTTCAGATTTAGTAGAGAAGTTGGACACTATATATGAGGAGATGGGGAAATCTTTGGAGAAATGGAACCTGTAGAAAAGAATCTAGTAGAAATATTATAAATTTAGAAACTAAAAATATGTAAATTTTAATAGGCTCAACAGCAGTCCCAACATAAAAGAGGAAGGGATCAATGAACTTGAAGACAAGTCAAAGAGAAAAAGAAAAAAGAGTGAACAAAACAGAATGGAGGATCTAAAAACTGATGGACAACAAGTGGTCTAATGTGTATGCAGTTAGATCCTCAGAGGAAGAAGATTGCGGCAAAAGAAATACACGCAGTGACGATGGTCAAGAATTTTCCAAAATTTTCAGCAAGCTTCTATGGGCTGAATATCTGTGTTCCCTCCAAGTACGTATTTTGAAACCTAGTCACCAATCTAATGTGAGTAGGATGTGAGGCCTTTAGGAGGTGATTAAGTCATGAGGGCAGAGTCCTCATGAATGGGACGATTGCCCTGATGAGACCCCAAAGAGCTCTTTCTTCCTAGAGTCCTTCCCATCCTGTGAGACTCAGCTAATAGGTGCTGAGTCCTCACTCTGAACAGTGAGCAGATTTTCACAATCAATCTAATGCCTTGATCTTGGTCTTCCCAGCCTCTAGAACCATGAGAAATAAGTTTCTGTTGTTAATAAACTTTACCATGGTGCTCTGTATCAGAAAGTTCCCATCTGTCTCTGTATTCATGACAACTGTAAGGGTGGAGGCTGAGCCTTCACTGGGCACCTGTCATGGGATGGATGTCAGAACCACAGTCCTTGTTCATGGCCCAGCAGAGAAGTATCACAACTCATTCAGTGACAGCAAAATGATGAGTGGAGGAAGGCTATCTGAACCATTGTTCCTCATCATGAAGACCAACACTGAAGTTTAAGCATTGAGATGGGAAGACACCAAATTGCAGTTTCAGTTGTTATGAGTTCCATGAAGTATGGGTATTTGGTTATGTTGGGGGGTCCTGAGGATTTTGTTCAATGTTTCCATTTCCTCCCACACTGGTTCTACATCTCTTAGAGATCATATCTTTGATGGGAGAGTATGCATTCCTGTAACCTGTTTCCCAATCACTGCAAAAGGACTATGAAAGTGAGGTCAAGGAGAAGGAGGAGAAGAGGACCCATAATATCATAAACAGATATTGAGGGACACTTAGATGTCAGTATCAGATATGTGTTCTTTGTATCTTGGGTCATTTCACCTGTATAATCTCTCACACATTTAAGCTCCTATGTTATTGTATAATCATCATCATCATCATTATCATCATCATCATCATCATCATCCAAGAAGGGAATATGCACCATGTTTTTATGTAGCTCATACCAGGTAGTCTACTAGAAAACAGAAAGGCATATTTCTGTGTCTGATTAGAGACACAGGGCATCTCGACAGGAGAATCCAGGAATGTCACCCACTGAACAACCCAACCAGCAATTTCACTTGCTTCTTTCTTCATAAAGAATCCATTTCTCATTCTGCCCTTCCTTTTGAGGGTTACTGGTGCACCAAAAGGGAGAGAAGTGGCTGGTACCTTCTGAGATAAATATAGGAATGTCAGGAATAGATTCCAGGCTAAGACCACAGAAAGAAAAGATACACAATGAGCAGCACTGATTGTTGCTCTTTCCTCTACTCCAGAACTTACTCACAGCTGTCCACATCTCCCTCCATTCTTATAGCCAGCCCACTCAGTATCCAAAAAAAAGACACTAAAGGCAGGATTTTACATCTTTCCTATTCAAAATTGGACTTCAGGTTTATACCTGCTCACTGGATATACTGGTGGCTTAGAATCTTGGACCTTAGCTTAAAACTTCTTGATTGTTTAAAGCAATGAAAACATTTAGTGCATCGAGTGCAGTCTGACAATTTTACTAGTTATCCACACTATGCAGAAATACAAAATCTAACAGGTCTCTCAGAATTCCATCTCATGGACCTTTCAGAGGAACCAGACCTGCCATCTGTCCTCTTCGAACTGTCTCTGTACCTGGTTATGGTGCTTGGGAATCTGCTCATCATACTGGTTGTCAGCTCTGACTCCTACCTCCACACCCCCATGTACCTCTTCCTCTCCAACCTGTCCTTGTATGATATCTATTTCACCTCCACCATGGTCCCAAAGATGATTGTGGACATACAAGCAGCACCATCTTCTAGGTGGGCTGCCTTACACAGATGTCTCTTTCTCATTTTGGATGTATGGATGGTAGCCTTCTGACTGTGATGGCCTATGCTCAGTGGGGCCAACTGCATTTCCAGGTTACCATGAATTCATGCCTCTGTGTCTTCTTAATTTTGAGGTCACTTATTTAACAGCATGAATTAATTGCTTTACAATCTCCCTGATTTTAACATATGGAATTTGTAATTTCTCCCATGATCCTTCTTAACTTTCAATCTCCCCAGTTCTGATATCTTCACTGATAACATGTTCTTGTGTTTTTGTTGCTGCCATATCTGGATATCTTCCCATGTCAGGAGTCCTTTTCCCTTATTCTAAAATTTGTTCCTCCATTCAGATGATCCCATAATCAGAACGGAGGGAAAAACCTTCGCAACCTGTGAGTCTCAACTCTCCATTATTCACTTAATTTATGGAACAGGCCTTGGAGTGTACTTGATTCTGCTGTGTTATGTTCTCCCAGAAAGGGTGAAGGGACCTCAATGATATACACAGTGGTCACCTCCAGGCTGAATTCCCTCACCTACAGCCTAAGGAACAGGAACATTTAAAGTGCCTATAGGAGGCTCCACAGCAGAGTGGTCTAGTCTCAGGAATGTTGGTATTCATTTGGAATGTATACTAGAAAACCCAGCAGAAATGAATTTGAAGACATGTAAATTCTGTCTACTTGGACCACTAATTTTATAATTTTATGGTTTTACTTCTTCATCCAATTTTATAGTGAAGTGGTGATTGCCATAAATATGAAATGTGAGGAATGGAAAGTTTTTTAAAATGGGTGTATGTAAAGTTTCGCTTTAAGAAAAAATGAAAAATTCTGAAAGTGAATGATTGCTACGGTCTTATAATGATATGAATGTAATTAATGCCACCTAATTGTGCATTTAGCAATGATTAAAATGGTAAAGTTTTGTTATGTATATTTACCACAATGTAATTTAAATGAAAGTGAGTGAATCATAATAAAAGACACAAAACATGTAAAGGAGATGCCCAAAACATTTGTAGACATTCATTTTCTCTTCTTTTCCTTCCTTCACTAATATTAACAAATTCTTGGAGGTTTAGGAGAACATGGACCAATTTGACTAATTACCAGTCCTATGCTTGGAACCACTAAGATCATATAATAGTCAATAATCTTCCTGTGCCTGCAGTTCTTTAGTTTAATGGCTCCATTCCAGTTGGTTTCATACCTGGGTCTGATCCTTCTGTGGTTTTCTGCATCAGCAAGCTCCTATCCATCACTCTATTCATATCACTCCTGAGCACAGAGCCTCAACCTTCACTGGGTACCAGCAGAGGAAGGGCATTCGATTCTTAGTCCTTGTCATGAGTCAGCATAGACTCAACTTTACCCAGTAAGTGCTGGGGAAGAGGATGAATGGAGGAAGGACTCTCTGAAGTATTTTTTCTTCATCATCAAGACAAACATACAGTTTGGGGTAGATAGATGTGGCGATAAAAATATGCAGAATATCAGCTCCTTTAATTTTGAAGTTTAAGTACATGAGGGTGTTGGAGGTACCAAAAATCTCAAAGTTTTGATTTTTTTGTACTCTGGTTCTATTTCCCATGTACACCTCATCCATGGAAGTAAAGATTGTAGTTTTTTTGTTTTTGTTTTTGTTTTTTTTTTTTTCCTGTCATCTTCTGGGCAGGGGATTTGAACCGCGGTCCTTCGGCATGCTAGGCGAGCGCTCTCCAAAAGAAGCCATTTCTTCAGCTGGAAATAAAGATTGGAAGTAGAGTTTGGGTCCCAGTGAACTATTTTCTAAGCATTTCAAATGGTTTATGAAGGTGATGAGGGGGAGGAGATTGGCAATAACCAATTGTCAGGCTGTTACTGACAGCCTCCTAAAAGGGAGGCTCTAATCCATATGTTCTCAGTTCACATACATAGTCTTCTGCAACTCATAAGCTCCACCATAATTATTATTTTACCAAAGGGGAAGAACTGCATTTTTATGTAGTTCATAATTTTTGTTCAGATATCAAATAATGAAGCCATGATTGAATTGTGCTATATGGTCACAGACAACAAGCGTTTTTCCAGAATACTCTTGAAGGTTGTCCTTTTCACAACCCACATAGCTAGTTCAATCCTTGTCACTCCAGAAAAATATCCCACTGTGCTCTTCTAATTAAGGTTCCAGGTAGATTACTCAGGACAGCAGTGGGTGGCACCACTTGCCTCCATTATAGGCAGGATGACTGAGATCTCAGGAAGAGTAGGCACATGATAATCCTGCATAGGATTATTCCTCTAGCTCTTTCTGCATACTCTTGTGGCTGTCCACATCCTCCTAGTCACTCTCAAAAGGAGACACACAGTCAAGTGTTGATTTCATTCCTACTGAGAAAATTGGCCAAAGTTTTAAAATATACCTCAGATATACCTGTGTTTAAAATCTGGTCTTCTGCTTAAAAGTTTCTGGTCATTGGAAAACAATAAAGAAAATTTAGTGCATCAGACCCAGAGTCAGAAATTTTAATTCTGAATCTAGTGGTCCTACTTGTTAAGTCTGTGATGCGGGGCTGGTTGTTAGCATCTCTGAGATGCAGCACTGCCATCCAATTTGATTTCTGAAAGCACTGAGTAAGAAATAAACAGATATGGGTGCTCCATACATGATTATCATGTGATTTATATATTTCATGGAGGGAAATGTAACTTAGATATTGATTTTGCTAATAATAAGATAACTCCTCATACTACTCAACTAAATATCCTGTTATCCAAAGTTACTCTTTTCTTATTTACATCACAGAACTATTTTATTTGTGTTATTCTGCAAGTACATGGTCATTTTTTGGAAAGGAATGCCAGATTATCTTCCATTTCTTACTCCCTCAATCCTATAACTAGCTTAGCAAGAAGGAGGCATTGAAAAATAAAAAAAAAAACTGTTAAATACTAAATAGAACTTTCCCTGCTTCATGAAAATTGACTGTAACTGTCACGTCTCCAGCACACTTGGTGCTTTTCCCGTCTGCACTTTTTCCCAACCAAACAAGAAAGAAGAAATAATAGCTTTTGTTCTTGTTGACATCACAGGTACATGGGCCCTAAATTTTCATTTAGCCACATTTATAATATTGAATGATTCAGATTGTGGCAGAAATCTTCATGGGAACCAAGAAAGAGGCACAAAGAGAAGGTGGCAGAGGGACCTCCAGGGTTGGGCTGAGACATTTTGGAATTTCACCTCACTCTCGGCTGCCCTGGCCTTCGATGGTTGTTTTCATCAAAGAACTCACTATTTCTATAATGGTGGGATTCCTTATTTGATAACATGAACCGACGACCACATAAGGCTAAGTTCCAGACTTTACCGGGGTGACATATGTATTGAGGAGATGGGTGTTGTTCTTCTGTCCTCTGTGAAGCTTTGTGAGCAGAGATGTGGAGAGATTTGCGAATGTTCTGTTCACAGAGATAGGTCAATGATACAGAACTAAAATGTGGATTTCCTGACTCTTATCCTAAAGTCTTCTCTACTGGAGCCCAGTGGAAATGTCTCTCCTATACAAGAAGAAATATCTCAGTAGCCAGGCAGGAACTATTATTAGATATACCACAGGAATATTTTGGACAGTGCATCAGAACCACAGTAGGTTGTGTTTGATTGGTACTAGTTTTTATTTAACCAAAAATGTACGTGATTAATAGAAAAGCTGGAATGCCCATAAAGTATTGGAATTCAAAAACTGTCTGCCACCCACATGCTGTGTCAAAATACTTATTTGTACAATATGGATTCAGGCACAAGAATTTTGGAAATCTGGTCATAAAAATAAATTGACAAATTAATTGATGTCCCTTGGGTAATTCTGTGCACCAGCTAAGGCCTTTGCATTTAATAATTATACTTCACATACCAATATAAACTACTAAATTTCAGAGATGAATATGTGATGTGTTGTAGATGGCTTGCATTAGCATTGGGTTATTTTTTTTTAAGGTAAGTCTTAAAGAAAAGTGCATATGCATATGGAAATCAAAACTGGAAATACTGTCATGAAAATATACCCATTGAATTTATAGTAGCAGTTTCTTTGGGGGATCAGGTGTGAAGAAAATGGAATTATGCAGAGATAGTGAAAAGCACATTTTATAGGTAATAATTTAAATCCTTGTAAACTATTGGTTGTGAAGCACATATTACTAAATGTTTATTTTTAATATGAGTAGTAGTTATTGTTGACAGTCATGGTAAATAATATTAATAGGGCATTTTCAGAATGTCAGCAAATACTCTAATACTGTGCTTCTCAACCCTGGTATAAGACAGGATGGCCAAGAACTTCACAAGCCGATACTATGTTTAAACTGATTTTATTCCAATACCAGGATATCTTGGTATTTCAAAATAATCACAAATACATATAATAAATGAGACCAAGAACTACTACTTCACACAATTTAGAAATATTTTAAAGCATTTTAAAAATAACACAAAAACTAGGCAATTTTTTTCTCCAGTTTAGATTTGAGCAAATGGTCCAGATGTGTTTACATAATTCCCTGTAGCTTTCTGTTGCATTTTTCCTAATTAAATCACAGTGTGACACGACAAGGAATAAACCCAAGTTGCCTTCAAGTAGTTGATGTAGGAGAATTGTAATCAATGTATCAGGATATATTGATTGAAAATCTATTAGCTGGTATTAGAAGGGTGGTACCCAAACTTGGGTTCTGCATTTTGCCTTGTGCTAAAGACCTCAAACAAATATAAAGTGTTTATGATCCGAAAAACAATGAAGTAGTGTTTCCAAGCCATTATAGATATAGAAGTGTTTAAAAAGCAAGTAATAGATTTCCTTAGTAGATACTCAAGGGAAGATGTATAGAGTTGACAGAAATAAAAACATATCAGATAAGAAAATTCAAAAGCCCAAATTGATATTTCATTACCTGTGAATTATCAACAGGGCAATGTGCCCTAAGGCTGATGATATTGGTCATGTGCATTTATCTTAAACATATTAATCAACATTAAATTCCTAAACAAGTAATAGTACTAGTTATATATTAAATTAGTGTTGAAATACAAACCAAATTTGAGCAAAGTCTTCATTCACCTGGGAGGGACAACAAAACACACAAGAAGCAGAAAAACTCAAGGGAAATAAGTAGCACATGTTGTTTTCTGATATACATTATCAACGTTAGTGTACCAAAATAAGTGATTAAAAGAAAGAAAAGGGTGGAGGGAAGGAATTACATGAAAATAGAAGAGGTATCAGTGGAGAAGAGGAAGAGCATTAAGGGGGAGTGAGGGACTGGAGAAAGGAGGAATGGTGGACGAAGCCTGACCCAAGCTCTCTATGTGCTTATGTGAAGGGACCACAGAGGACCTCACTGTTATGTTCATGCACAAGACACTGGTTAAAAAAAATAAATAAATAAAAAAAACCTACAAAATTAGAAGAAAGTCATTAGATTCAAGAAAAGGGAACATGGAGAGGAAGGAGGAGAGGAAATGACTGAATCAAAGCAAATGATATTCCATGTTTTTATAATCATGTCAAAATCAACCCTAATACTTTGTATAACTAAAGCAAACTAATAAAAAATGTAGTCCTAACTTAAGCATGGTGTTTAAACATTCTAGGCTAATGTAATTTGTACCATTGTTTTCCCACTTGCATATATTTATTAGTTTCCTTTTTCCAACACACTTCTCTTTTTCAAAAGGTGCCCAAGTGAAATTGAACTGAAAAATTAAACACTTACTACAGAATTCCAAATCATGAGCCTCTCAGACAACCCAGAACTGCAGCCCATCCTCCTTGGACTCTTTCTGTCCATGTACCTGGTCACAGTGCTTGGGAACCTGCTTATCATCCTGGCTGTCAACTCTGACTCCCACCTCCACACCCCCTTTACTTCTTCCTCTCCAGCCTGTCCTTGACTGACATTGGTTTCTTCTCCACCACCATCCCAAAGATGCTGGTGAACATCCGAACTCACAGCAGAGCCATGTCCTATGTGGGCTGTATGACACAGATGTCTTTTTTTCTCATTTTTTGATGTATGGATGACATGCTCCTGACTGTGATGGCCTATGACTGGTATGTGGCCATCATCTGTCACCCACTGCAATACTCCATCATCATGAACCCTCACCTGTGTCTTCTTAGTTTTGGTGTCTCTATTGTTCAGTCTTTTGGAATCCCAGAGCCACAATTTGATTTCCTTATACTGTACCTACTTCAAAGATATGGAAATCTCTAATTTCTCATGTCAACCTTCTCAGGTTCTTAGTCTAGTCTGTTTTGATACCTTTACCAAAAATACAGTCATGTATATTGTTGGTGCCATTTATGGTTTTCTTCCAGTCTTAGGGATCTTTTCCTCTTATTATAAAATTGTTCTTCCATTCTGAGAATCCCATTCTCAGGTGGGAAGTACAAAGCCTTCTCCACTTTTGGGACTCACCTCTCAGTTGTTTGCTTATTTTGTGGGACAGCCATTGGAGTGTACCTTGCTTCAGCTGTATCACATTCTCCTAGAAAGATCTCTGTGTTCTCAGTGATGTACACTGTGGTCACCCCCATTCTGAACCCCTTCATCTACAGCCTGAGGAACAAGGACATCAAAACTGCCCTGAAAAAGCTGTGGAGCAGACCAACCTAGTCTCATTATCTCTTCCATTCTTTTTGTAGTTTGGGTTGGAAAAACCAACCATATAGACCTACCTTCTTGCTTATGTTAATCTAGGAGATTCATGGCTATCATTTCACTCCATGTTTCATATCTAGATATCGCCTCCTTTGGTTTGTGTTTAACTGAATTTCATGAGTATTCAGAATCATTTCTGTTGCCATAAATATCGAGACTAAATACATATATCCAGGCAGTCTTTGGAATTTCTAACAACACTGGCCTCAGGTGACCTCTGTCTCTTTTGACTGGGGTTGGGTGTGTAGGGGTCGTACAAGGATTAAACTCAGGGACTTTTAACAAATTGCAGTTAAAAAGACATACACTGGTAAGGAGAACGGTAAAAGAGAAAGAAGCCAAGTCTTGTTCAGGCCCAGAGATTACACTCTAGTCATAGCATTTCCTAGCTTTACATGATGCTGGGAATCTGCATGTTCTCCATTCTAGTCTTCTGGATAACTAAGGATTGTGGTCATGCCCTAAACCTCAGGCAGTACCTAAGGACTGAACACAAACATCTTTTATCTGTATTACAATAAACAAGATGTAAGAATGTTGGTAAATTTGTAGAGGGGTAGGGAGGGTACAGGGAGTATATAGGTTTTTCTAAAGGATCCATCAATCAGGATTCAGTCTTACAGGTGATTCACTAATTGATGTTAGAGATGGATGGTGGGGATGATAATAAAAACAAATAAATAAAGACATACACTGAGTTTTTAAATGATAACAAAACTGGGGAAAGAATTTTGCACTGTCTAAACACAAAAATGTTACAGTTTTCCAATCTCTACTGTGAAAGAATTCTTGGAGTTCAAATAAAATATTGGAATTACATCCACCTTGAGATGATGATGATGATGATGTCCAGCACAACAATATCTTTCCTTAGTGAATTCTTGCCATTTTCACAAGTACTATAAGGAAATATCATTAAAAATGAAGACATTAAGCCTTCAGATAAGTACCAAGTTCTAGCACACACAGCTAATAAATTCAAGAACTGATCAAAAAATCAACTCTTCTGTTTGTATAGCCCATTATTTGAACCTACTAACATGAGAATGAAAGTTTAAATCATCAGTTAATAACAATGCAGTGAAGACTATTGTAGTCAATATATTCTACCACATCTTCTCAAGCACCCCATTGCTTAAGTGAGGGTTTTCCCCTTAGATTTACAGCTGAGGAATTTGAGCAGAAGGTGTTTTCCACCAATTCAAAGTTACAGTATTTATATCAGGCTACCTTTAAACACCTGAATGTTCACTTTCAAAACTGACATTTAAAGTGATAAGAGGAATATATATTGATATTTACTTAGTGTTTGACAAAATTATCTGCTATAATTACATGGCCCTGGTGGATGAGCACTGTGGCACTTCACTTGCTGCTGTAGAATCTCAGGGTTAGAGAGGATCCCTGAGGAAAGCTGGGTGGTGGAGCAAGATGGTGGCTAAGGTCCTCTAGCCATGGACTCTCCACAGGCACACCAATATGAACAGCTGTTCACCTCCATGACAGCTAAGGGAGTCAGGTCAGAGAATGTAGCACCCACACTGGGCATAGTAATGAGTGGAACTCTGAGGTACCAATGGTCTCACGTTTCCAGCTAAATCTAGGAGTTGACAATCTTCCAATCCCAGATATTTCTGTTATCTGTGTGTGTGTGTGTGTGTGTGTGTGTGTGTGCATGCGTTCTCAATCCAGTATCCATTATCAAGTACTCTTAGAATTAAACTGAATTTCCTGAGGTATTTTTACAGTCTTTTTCCATCTTTAAATTCCTCTGTGTTTTCAGGTCCTGGACATTTTCATAAAGTGTTTCTGTTTTTTGTTTTTTGTCTGTTTCTTTTTTTTATTTTACATATTGTTTTTGTTCTCATTAGTTGTACATGACAGTAGAATGCAGTTTTACATTTTGACAGATCACACATAAATGGAGTGTAATCTCTCATTTTTCAGATTATACATATTGCAGGATCACATTGGTCAAACAGTCATACATGTACAAGAGATAATATTGTCTGTACCCCACTATCATTCCTTCTCCAATAGTCCTTCCCCTCCCTTCACTCCCCTCTACCTAATATAAAGTAACTCTATTCTTCCCTTTTCCCCATCCCCCACTTGTGTGAATTAGCTTCCACATATCAGAGAGACATTTGGCCTTTGGTTTTTTGGGTTTGGCTTAATTTCACTTAGCATGATATTCTCTAACTCAATCCATTTACCAGTAAATGCCAGAATTTTGTTCTTCTTTAAAGCTGAGTAATAGTCTATTGTGTATGTGTATAAATAAAATATGGTGTGTGTGTGTGTGTGTGTTTGTGTGTGTGTGTGTGTGTATCTGTTGAGGGGCATTTAGGTTGGTTCCATAGTTTAGCTAGTGTGAGTTGAGCTGCTATAAACACTGATGTGACTGTGATGCTATAGTATAAACCTGTCTCCTATCCCTGGCTCCAGAAAACCACTGATCTGTTTGTCACTAAAGATTAGGTGGATTTGTTTAGACTTTTTAATAAATGGAATTAAGTAGTATAATTTGGTGTCTGATTACTTTTTTTTTTTTTTTAATTTTAAGTAGGTCCAAATCTTCATCATGTTGGCTTAGGATCAGAATTCCTTAACAAGACTCCAAAAGCACAAGAAATCAAAGCAAGAACCAATAAATGGGATGGAATCAAACTGAAAAGTTTTTTCTCAGCAAAGGATACAATCAATAATGTGAAAAGAGACCCTACAGAGTGGGAGAAAATTTTATCCTTACGCATTTCATAGAACACTTATCTTCAAAGTTTATAAAGAATTTACAAAACTTTACACCCAAAATACAAAGAAGCCAAGCAATAAATGAGCCAAGGAACTGGAGAGACACTTTACAGAAGAAGACATACATACAGGTAATTAATAAATGTATAAAAAAAGTGTTCAAAATCTCTAGTAATTAGAGAAATGCAAATTAGGAAAACTATGATTTCATCTTACTCCAATTAGAATGGCTATTATCAAGAGCACAAGCAATAATAGTTGTTGGATGTTGTGGAAAAGGTACACTTTTACATTGCTGGTGAAGTTGCAAATTGGTGCAGCCACTCTGGAAAGCAGTGTGGAGAATCCTCAGAAAACTTGGAATGGATCCACCTTTTGACGCAGTTATCCCACTCCTCAGTTTATACCCAAAGGACTTAAAATCAGCAAACTACAGTAACACAGTCACATCAATGTTTATAGAAGCTCAATTCACAATAGCTAGATTGTGGAATCAACCTAGATGCCGTTCAACAGATGAATGGATAAAGAGACTGTGGAATATATACAGAATGGAATATTATTTAGCTATAAAGAAGAATAACATTATGGCATTTGCAGGTAAATGGATGGAATTGAGGAACATCATGCTAAGTGAAATAAGCCAATCCCCCCAAACAGTGGCTGAATGTTTTTCCTGATAAGTGATGATATATAATGGGGGTTGGGGTGGGGGGTGAGAGAAGAATGGAGGAACTGTAGATTACATAGAGGGAAATGAGATGGAGGAGAAGGGTATGAAAAATTGTGGAATGAGACATCTTTACCTTATGTACATGCATGATTACACAAATGGTATGAATCTGCATTATGCTCAATCATAGAAAGGAAAATATGTACCCCATTTGTGTGCAATAAATCAAAATGCAGTCTGTTTCTTTTTTCTTGATGGACAAGGTAGTTTTTAAGTAAAGAGTGATCTGTTGCAATCTTCCCTCAATAGACCTAAGTGACTGAAAGATCTCCATGCTATGGAAGTGAGATTAGTTTGTCCTTAACTGTTGTGAATTACACTTTAACACATACCTACTCAAGTTGCATATGGAGGGAAGGTGCTCTTGACCCGTGTGTGGACAGGTGAAAGAATATGCAAAGGAGGTCAGATGGCAGGTATTGAGAGGTGATGGGGCAGAAGAATCGATTGGCTGAGACATTTAGAATGATTGTGTCATACGTAAAAATTGTTATGCACATGAAGTCATTTCATAGAGGGTGGCAGGGATAGCACATGGGCATCACAGTCAAAGAAAAAATTTGCATGCATGGCATGTGAAAACTGAAGGTGATCATGTTTGTATAAATAAAATGTGGCTTGTGATTTGTTCTTATCCCAATTTCCCTCTAATTATGGACACCTGAAGAAAAATTAAAGCCAGAATTTCTTGCACTCTCTATTAGATATTTCCAGCTTATAAAAAGTATTTCTTTATTATTGTATACATTCATTTTTATAGAACTGACTAAAATCTACATTTTATTCTATAACTTAATCTTGGGGGGAAATAATTACATTCTTCACAATAATAAAAAATAAATAAGCTGCACATTTCTTTCTCTAGAGTTTAAGGAGTGCACTTTAGAATTTCAAGTAATCTAGGGAGGAATTGAAATACTGGATGCATCTCTACAAAATATATTCAATATTTTTAATGAGGTAGTTGTGTGATGGCTAATTTCATGTATAAAATTGATGGGTCATTGGTGCACAGAAGTTTGGCCAAACATCATTCTGGGTATATGTGTCTGTAAGTGTTTTATTAATTTAATTGCATTTATCATTTGAGTTGGTAGATTGAGTAAAGCAGATTGTCCTCCCTGCCCCCTTATTAGTCTGTTATTTGTTGCTATAACAAAATACCTGAAGCAGTGTAACATGTAGAAAAGAGGTTTATTTAGCTCACAGTTTTGAAGGCTGAAAGTCTAATCAGCACGGCACTGGTTTTAGTGAGCACCTAAGGACAAATGGGATTAAAATTCTGGAAACACCTGTAAAGGAGAGAACCCAAGGCAAGGCAGGAAGCCAGAGAGTGAGGAAGGGATAGTCTTCTTTTATAGCAAAACTGGAATCTGATCCCACTTACAAAATCTCCCAGAGATTATCCTGAACAACAACATATATTTAAAACAAGCTTTCTTTCTTGAGCACATTTTGAAATATTACAATTGTTGACAAATCTCGACATATTTCCCCCCCATGTTACAATCACTCAGTGTTGACCCAAGAAACAGAAGCGAATCAAGGTATTACCATGGAGTGAAGTGAATATGGACAAAGGCAAAAGTGGAACACTGTCACAGAGACAGTACCCAAAGGGAGCCTCTAAAACACTGTGGGAGGGGGGTCGTGAAATGTACTGAATTTTCAAGGCAGTGAAATTTTATGAACCTCAGGGGAGGCCTGTCATGACCCTCAGTGGAGGCCTGTCATGACAAAACCAGATGAGAGATACAGTGGACATTTCAAGGTTTCTAACTCAGCATCAAAAGATAGCTCAGGGATCAGATGGAAGCAGAAACAAAATAACTTATAAAGCAGCAAAATGGAAAGGTGTGTGGTGTTTAAGGAAAATGCATTTAAAATTATATTTGGTGGTGGCCTTGCCTGCTATTATGATAGACTCATTGCTAACTTACTACTTTGATTTTGCTCTCAATAAGATCCAGCAGCTAAATAGTCTCTGAATTTTTTTTTTGTGTGTGTTTGTTTTATTTAGTTGTACAAGACAGTAGAAAGCATTTATACATTTTGATAAATCATACATAAATGGAGTGTAATTCCTCCTTTTTCTGATTGTACATGTTGCAGGATCACATTGGTCATGCAGTCATACATGTACATGAGGTAATAAGAGCTGTTTCATCCTACTATCCTTCCTACCCCTACCTCCTTCCCCTCCCTTTACTCCTCTCTACCTAATATAAATCTCATAATTAGTTAGATCCATCTATGTCAGAACCTTTGGTGATGAGATCCAGTTCTCAGTACTCTTAATCTCCCTAGTTGATTCCAACAGAAGTCAAACTTGAGGACCATTGATATGGATCCTAGATATATCATGCCTAGATTGACACCTTAGATGCAGTTTTTTTAACAGGAAATGGACATGGACTGTGAAAGTGAATGTAACATTTACGTATATAAAGAGAGTTTGGCATCTCACCTGGAGTCAGAGATCAGTGCTCAGAAACAACAGATTTTGTGCAGATATTGAATTCAGTTGTGATGTTTCTGAAGAAAGAGAATTTCAGAATACTCACAAAATCCAGTGACAGACATATGAAACATCGAGTGCAATAAAAGTCATTAAGCTAGAAAAATAATGGGAGAAAGAGGGAAAGATCTGGAGGTCTGAGTGATTGGTATTGAGCCCACAAACCAAAGAATTAGACTGTTCTGCTGTGCAGCCTCCACAGGGCACTTTTAATGTCCTTGTTCCTCAGGCTGTAGATGAAGGGGTTCAGCATGGGGGTGACCATAGTATACATCACTGAGGTCACCACATCCTTCCTGGGGGAAGAAGAAAAAGCTGAACCAAGGTACACAGCAATGGCTGTCCCATAAAATAAGCAAACAACTGACAGGTGAGACCAACAGGTGGAGAAGGCTTTGTACTTCCCTCCTGAGCATGGGACTCTCAGAATGGAAGAGAATAGTAAGAGAAAAGAAACTCAAGGATAGGGAAAGGACCAAAGATGGCACCAATAAAATACATGACTATGTTACTATTAAAGG
Source organism: Sciurus niger (assembly GCA_020740815.1). Lineage (NCBI taxonomy): Eukaryota > Metazoa > Chordata > Mammalia > Rodentia > Sciuridae > Sciurus > Sciurus niger. The sequence goes on from JAHUXG010026197.1 coordinate 314,877, forward strand.
TTTTAGAACAGGTAAGATTAAGGAGTTGAGATGGTTCACAGAAAAAATTAGAAATTTCCATGTGCTTGAAATGAGTAGATTGTAAGACAATTAAATTGTGCAGCTGGGAGTCCAAAAAGCTAACTAAAAATGATACCCAAACTAAGAAGACAGAGAGGTGAGTGTTCATGATGGTTGAGTAATGCAGGGGGTGACAGATGGCCACAAACCGGTCATAGGCCATGATAATCAGAAGCATGTTATCCATATTTCCAAAAATGGAGAAAAACAGACATCTGTGTCAGGCAGCCCACATACAAGATGACTCTGCTGTGAGTGTGGATGTCCACAATCATCTTGGGGACCATGGTGGAGGTAAAGCAGATGTCAGTGAAGGACAGGTTGGAGAGAAAGAAGAACATGGAGTTGTACAGGTGGGAGTCAGAGCTGACAGCCAGAATGATAAGCAGTTTCCCTAGGACAGTGACCAGGTACATGGACAGGAACAGCCCAAAGAGGATGGGCTGCAGTTGTGGATCCTCTGAAAGCCCCATGAGATGGAAATCTGAGGCAAGTGTCTGGTTCTGTGATTCTCTATCGCTTGAACACCTTTTGAAAAGGAAAGAGGGTTGGAATAAAACAAGAAAACACCCAACACTCTGCATATGTATTATATTCAAGTATCAAGGCCTGTACACCATCAGCAATATTCCTCAGTTGTGACAAACCACATCTTATTAGCATCACTGCATTGTTGGTTTCTGGGTTATTTGCTTCCTTCTGTCAAAGGCTACTTTAGAGACACTTGTCTGAAAAACATTATAAAGTCAACAACTTTATATATAAGTCCATAATTATGCTAATATGTGGTAATAATTAATTTTCATAAATATTCAAGAAAAATGAGTAACAAGAAGTATTCCCTCCTTCTTAAGAAAAAAAAAGTCATAAAATAAGGAAAATTAAGAAGCACTCAAAAATGCCTTATACTATTCTAATACAATTGTACAAATTCTGTTCCATAGAGTATTTATAAAAACTCTCTTAGAACTTAAACTGCATTATCTGAACTCTAAATTAAAGTTAGTGGTTCATCATCAGAAAACATTGTTATGTGCCAGCTATCTTTCAGGGAATTTATCATTGTTTTTGTTATCTTCATGAATATAAGTGGTCAATCAAACATTTTTTAATTTTTTAAATTTTATTTGTTCTAATTAGTGGTACATGACAGTAGAATTCATTTATACAATTTGATAGATCATATATAAATAGACTGTAATCTCTCATTTTTCTGGTTATACATATTGTAGGATCACAATGATTGATAAAGTAGATATATTTAATCTCATTTAATATTTTCAATATGCACATTTGGCAAACCGTCACCTGCTATTCCATTATTGTGAATAATTTTTATGTATCACTCAAAAGATAAAAGGGGCTATATGTGTGTGCATACATATGATATGTGTGCATAAAAATGTAAAAGAGAGAAGCCTATCATGCCAGCAGTCTCAGTGGCTGAAGCAGGAGGATCACAGGTTCAAAGCCAGTCTCAACAACTTAGTGAAATCGTGTCTTGAAAGAAAAATAAAAAGTGCTGGGGATGTGGCTCAGTGGTTAAGTGACCCTGGGTTCAAACTCTAGTGAAGAAGAAGAAGAAGAAGAAGAAGAAGAAGAAGAAGAAGAAGAAGAAGAAGAAGGAGAAGGAGGAGGAGGAGGAGGAAGAGGAGGAGGAGGAAGAGGAGGAGGAAAGGGAGAAGGAGAGGGAGAGGGAGAGTGAGAGGGGGAAGGAGAAGGAGAAGGAGAAGGAGGCAGTGGGAGAGGGGGTGGAGCTATAAAGAAGATTAGGATAAGGAGACATGTATTCACAGACATTTATAGAGACAGAGAGTGAGAAGAAGATATGAGAAAAGGTTACACATATTTACACTACCCTTGACCCTGATCAGCTTTGATGTTTTATAAATAGTATTTCACTAAATGCATATATTCTTACACTTCCTTAACCAAAAACTTGGCACTTGTGCATATTGCAACTATCAATGACTTCAAAATAATAACTGTGAAGAAATATTTTGAATTTTTTTATTTTATGCAGAATTACTTATATCAACCCCACACAAGCTCAGAAAATCATCTGGTTTAAAGGATGGGTCTTTGCTATTATTTCTTATTTTTTATTCCATAGTGACCTACTAAGATTGTCCTCATTGTTTTTCTGATCATGAACTTTCTTATACGTGCTTCAAAACTTTAGATCCAGGGAAATCTACAAAGGCTGGGTTTTCATACCAAGCTTCCTAGGCCTAAATAGTTGGTTTTCATATAAATCCCTCCTGGTACATAGATTGATTTTCTACTTCACTACCTGAAGGCAACTCAGATTCAAATTATTTTGTGAACTCACACTAAGGATTAACTTGGGGAAAACTGCATAATAGAAAAATAGACAATATGAACACAATGGGACTTCCCTCCTGTAAAAATGGGGATCATAGATCTTCCCCTGAAGGCTGTTGTAAGAAAGTTCTTTTAAAATTCTTTTAAATTGCCTAGGCCTGGTTATGAGTCAAATTTATGCACATATACACCAATGGATATTTTAAAATATCTGGAAACCCTGACCTCGAACCAAACCAATTGAATCAGAGTATCTGCATGTGATGTTCTTGGGAATTTCTTATAGCAGAGTTGAAAAACACTGACCTAGAATATTTCCTGGCATTTAGAAAACACTTCATTAATATTACTTATTATTGGTATAAAATATGCACTTCTTATCTTAAATATGACAGTTTAATCCCATTTATTTCAGAACTAGCATTTTCTAAAATTTCAATTATTCCCAGTGAAATTCAAGTTCTTGGTGACTTTACATGATTCCATTCCATCCAAAGAAAGAAACTATCCTGAATTCATAGGGTTGATTTTTTTGGTCAATACTTCATGTTGATATTAATTTGTATATTTATAAACAATTTTCTTTAAAAAAAACTTTCCTATTAAGTACATAAAGTTTGTCTAAGTAGTCTACAACACAACACCTATTTTCCTCTGAAATGTACTAGTTCACACTGACACACTGTCTCTCTGTGAAGTACATACATTGACTTCAAATGCAGGGACTGATGCACAGTAAGACCTGAGGGAGGAACATCATTTAATTTGCCATTATATTGTGAAAATCTTTTGACAATGCTTCTGACTCTCTCCATATCACACAAGTGAGAATTTCCAGATAATATGTGGGTGGAAGATGGCTGCTTGGCTTTCAACAACTGATGCAACTTCAGTTTTGCAATATATCATCTACTTTTTTTGTGCCAATTAAAATTCTGTCCTTATCAAGTACATTCTCTTATTCATAAGATATACCATCAAAATATACCTGCTGCCTATCTAGTAATAATCCTTCCAATATAACCCAACAAGGCATTTCATCTTGTAGAGTTCATGATATCTTCTCTAGTAGAGGAGAAGGTGCCCTGGGAAGGGACTCAGAATTGAACTTCTCATTCAGGCATCTCTGCCCTGCTGCCACATGCAGAGTGGGTGTAAATCTCCACCTCTCTGTGGTTACAGTGTTTAATGGAGATGGGGAGAATAGCACCTCCCTACAACAGGGGTGACACAGACGGAAACCTGGAACATAATAAATATTTGGTCATTTGGGGTTTTCTTTAAGCAATAAAAAATTCCATCATTATGTAAATATTGACTATTGGTGAACATATTTATCAAAGGGCACTGGAGTTAAACATGATATGCAGTTGAAATATCTCAGCCCAAACAATAAGGGAAACCTGCGCTTTCTTTCTCCCTCCTTTCCTTCCTTTATACTCAAAAAATATCTACTATGATCTTTTAAAAAATGGAAAATTAGAGATGATACTGAATTTAAATTTAAGACCCATGTGGCCATGACATGGGCTCAAACAAAGTGCTGCTGTGTCTTGTCTCTTTTTTGATCAGACATTCCTGAAACAGATAAAGGTGCAGGCAGCAAAGCACCAAGTGTGTTGATGCCACACTCATTCAATTTCTGTGAACCAAAGAAGGGTTGAGTCAATGTTTAATGATTTTTTTTTTGATACCTCCTCTGTGTCAGGTAAAGCATAGGCTCTGCAGAATCAAAATGAAAGAGAGTTAGTCATTCTTTTCAAATGCATGGCATATAAATTTATAGAGACAAAAAATGTCCCATTCACAAATAGAAAAACAGTAACTTCAAGTCATAGGATACTTAGGTTAAATGGCATGAAGCTTAACCTTTTCTTTATTAGTAATGTCTAATCTTCATTCTGCCCTTCTTAACATGCTAAACCAACAGACAGCACTTTCTGTTTAATCCCTACTCGGGATAGCTGTCTCAACTAGAAATCATTTCATATGACAATGATTACTCTCAGAGGTACTAACAACTAAGCCCTACATTACGGAAGTACTAAGTAAAGTCAAGGAGATTCATAATTAAATTTCCAAACTCTGCACAGCTATGTTGATCATGTTCCAGTGAACAGTAATTTGCAGAGGTTCAATAGTCTTACCCCAGGTACATCTGAGGAGCATTTGAAACACTTTCTAGTCTCCTGAGAAGGAGCAGAGTCAGGCCCTGACTTCATGTCTCCTTCCGAGGTCCAGTGAGCCAAATACAAGCATGGAGGAGGTGTCAGGTTGCTGCAGGAATACCCTGAAGTGGAGGGTCGAGGGACCTCTGTGACGAATCATCAAGCACCTCCTCTGTCTGTGATCTGTTGCTATCCTTCCTACACTGGGTGCAGCTTGTGCCACCCACTGCTCTGCTTTGTCATCTACCAGAAATGACCTAAGGAGAAGAGCACAGTGTGCAAGTTTCTCTTCTTGGAGTGACAGGGAATGGAATGACAGATTGAGTGGACAGGAGGTCAACCTGCCGGAATTCACTTGGTATGATGCCCTCAATTAAAACATGGCCTCATTCTGTACTGCATAAATACAGTAAAGGTTTTCTGTAAAAAAATAATCATATTGTCCCTTATAAATACAGGAGGATAATGTACATGGGGTGAAACAAGCTGCACAGAACACACAGCTCTGTGCCGACACAGAGGAAATCCACAGTAATGACTCAGGATATTACAGTTACTGCCATCCTCCTGTTCATGCTTATCATTACATTAAAAATCTTTTTGGGGTACTTAGGAATCAGTTTTCTGGAACCCATTTTGAGAGAGGAATCTATGGGAGGTCGAGCAAGTGTGAGTGGAAAGCAAAGTTTGAATAGGATTTTTGGAACCCCAACCACACCCAGGAACATAAAATTCACAGTCCTGGTCAGGGCACTGGCATATAGATACACTCCTACTTAGCTACTCCAATGTCATGTTTGTCCTTATGCTGAGGAAACAGTTCCTCCAAGAGTCCTTGCTACATTCATCTTCTCCCTCTGTACTTACTGGGTTACAGTGCATCTCTGCTGGGATGTGACTGAGAAGGACAGATGTGAAGACCCTCCCATGTCTTGCACACAAAGAAAGCTCAAGCTTGGTCCTCAAGACTGATATGAATGCACTTTCAGATAAGATTATCCTCATGCAGACAACCATGGAGAAGGACACACAGGCGTGGAGCCCACTGTAATGAGTCATCAACTGAAGGACTGAGTTTACAAGCTGACTTTTGCCTGCTAAATGACCTTGGAGGCTCAATGCACAGAACTCATAATTACTCAAATTGGTCCACATTACCCCAATCTCTAAGGACTTCCCAATGCTGATGGTGGACAATGATGAAGAGAAAATGAATGTCCCCAAATTTATTGAAGTTCCTCTACACCGTAGGACACTTGTGTGAACTTTCCACTTTTTTCATGTTTTAAATCCCTTTTTCATTGAAATAATGCTTCAGAGGAAAAAGTTTTACTTAACCATAGAGAAGATTAAAATCATGGCATTTGCTGGTAATGAGATGGAACATCTTGCTAAGTGAAATAAGCCAGAGCCAGAAAGTTAAGGGACAAATATTTTTTCTCATATTCAGAAGCTAGACAAAAATGAGGGGGGAAAGGGAGGGGGGAGTTTCATGAAAACAGTAGTGAGATGAGTGCAGTAGAGGGAGGAGACAGAGGGGAAAAAGGAGGGAAGGGAAAAGGGAGGAAAGGCTCAGTGAAATTGACCACCTTACGCTATGCGCATATATGAATATACAACAGTGAATTTACCTTTATGTGCATTTATAAAGCAACAATTATAAAATAGGAAGTAAACAGAAGGAAGACAACTAGAGCAGGGAAAGAAGAGGGAATGGGAAAAGGAAGTACTGGGGACTGAAAAGAAGCAAATTATATTGCATGCATCTACAATTACATCAAATTAGACCAAAATATCACATATAACTGTCTAACTACTAAAAGCATTTTATTAAAAAAAGCACATTTCAGCCATGAGCATACATTTCAGTGACATTATTTACTTTCACAGTATTATGAAATCATCACTATCATTTATCTCTAAAGTTTTTTCTTATTCCCCTACTGAAAATATGTGTCTATTTTTAAAACTCTTCAATCCCCTGTCCCACAACTCTGGAGATCACCATGCTCTTATGAAACATGTTGAGAAATCAAACTACAAAAATAACATGACCATGGAGGCAGGATTTGCTGGTCTAGATCTTCATATTTGCTGCATATTTCAACTGATATCTCAAATGAGTGTCACAGGGACTCTCTTATAATTCAGTGGGTCTCTGTTTGCCAGGCTGCAGATGAAGGGATTCAGCATAGGAGTGATCACTGTGTACACCAATGAGGCCACCGTAGTACTTCTGGGTAAACAGGTCATAGCATAACCAAGGTCAATACAAGGTCACTAAAATAAAAAACTGAGATGTGTGACCCATTATACATCCAACCCAATAATGGGATTATTAGAATGAAGGCAAAATGATCCCTGAAATGGAAGCCAAAAAAATAACAAATGTGGTGTAAACAAAATATATGACTGTGTTATTGCAGAAGACGTTGGGCCAGTTGAGATTCAGAACTTCAGAAGAAATTAGAAATTTTCACGTCCTTGAAACAGATGCACTGTAAGTCAATAAAATTGCACATCTGAGAGTACTAAAGGATAGCCAAAAAATTAAAAATCCACAGATGTGAGTGCTCATGATTACTGGATAATGTAGGGGGGTGAGAGGAGAGCACAAATCACTCTTGGTCCATCACAATCAGAGCATATAAGCCACACCTCTAAAAATGATATTTCAAAAAATCTGCATCTGTATCAGGCAGTCCAGGTAGAAAATGACTGTACTGTGAATTTGCAGGATCAAAATTATCATCTGGGAACATGATAGAGATGAAACGGATGCCAGTCAAGGACAGGGTGGAGAGAAAGAAATACATGGGGCATGAACGTGGGAGTCTAAGGTGATGTTTAGGTTGATGAGCAGGTTCCAAGTATTGTGACCAATCACAAGGACAAGAACAAGGAGTGTGGGTCAGGATTGTCTGAGAAACACATGAGAAGGGATTCTGATGCATATATTAAATATTATGGTTTTTATTTCTTGGATACCTTTTTAAAAAATAGAAAAAAGAAATAAGTTGGCAGCTAGCTCTTTGTGTGTATTTTAAACTTATGTATTCACAAGAATTCATGTACCTTCTGCAATAATTCTCAGTCACAACAAAGCCAACCTTATTAAAACTTTCCCATTATTGGTTTCTCTGTCATTCTCTTCCTTCTACACATACCTATTCTATACTCAACTGAGCAATGGTAGAAGAACAGAAATATTAGAGATAGCAAGTCTGTCATTACAGTAAAATACAGGACACCTTTTAATTATATTTATTAGTGCATATTAATCATACAAAATTTTGTGTTCACTCTGATATTTACGTACATGTGTATTATATATATATTACATATACATATATATACATACAAATTTATAATGTGTATAAAGTATAATGTGTATAGGTTTCTCCATTGAAAAAAAAATCACTCTTATGAAAGGAAATTAAGGGCATCTAGGTTGGTTCCACATCTAGTTATTGTGTACTGAGGTGCTATAAACATTGATGTGGCTGTGTTACTGTAGTATGCTGATTTTAAGTCCTTTGGGTATAAACTGAGGCATATTATTCAGCCATAAAGAAGAATAATATTATGACATTTGCAAATAAGTGGATGGAAATGGAGAATATAATGTGAAGTGAAATAAGCCAATCCCAAAAAACCAAAGGCCGAATGTTTTGCCTGATAAGTGGATGATATATAATGGGGGTAGGGGGATGGGGAGGGAGAGAAGAATGGGGGAACTTTAGATTATGTACAAGGAAATGAGAGAGAGGGGGGTATAAAAATGGTGGAATGAGACGGACATCATTACCCTATGTACATATATGATTACATGAATGGTATGAATCTACATCATGTACAACCATAGAAATGAAATGATGTATCCCATTTTTGTACAATGAATCAAAATGCAGTCTGTAAAACATTAAAAGATAAATTTATAAAGAAGGAAATTAAGAAGAAAATATAGGGGTTGGGGTGGTAGAAGAGTAGTAGAGTGCTTGCCTCATGTGTAAGGTACTATGCTTGATTGTCAGGATCACATATAAAAATAAATAAATAAAAATGAAGGTCCATCAATATGTATATTTTTTAAAATATGTATATTTTTTAAAAAGAAGCAAATATAACATTTTATTCTGAGATAATGGTACACATTCTCTTGACTTAGAATACTTATCAAACCCTCTACAAGAGGCAAATGTGTTATCTGAACACTAAAGCTGAGAATTCGTTATTAAAAAATGTGATGTTCCCAATGCCATGCAGAGGTTTCAACAATATTAGGCGTTCTAACTTCCTTCTTGGTAGATATATATGCTCACTCAATTTTTACTTGTTTTTTTTTAACATTTAATTTGTTCTAATTAGTTGTACAAAGCAGTAGAATGCTTTTGCACATTTTGATAGATCACACATAAATGGAATGTAATTTCTCATTTCTGATTATACATATTGCAGGATCATATTGGTCATGCAGTCACACATGTACATGAGGTAATAATGTCTGTCTCACTCTATGGTCCTTTAAAAATCATTTACTCTATAATTGCTGACCTTTACTCTGATGGACTTCAAATTATGATAAATATGGTTTAGTTGAATTCAAATACCAATATGACACCATTGGGCACAAATGTGGAATTAATGCATACTGCACTTGTCATTGAAAAATAATGAAATATTAAGCACTTGAAATTTTTTATTTTATACTGGTTTGTTTGTACCAACATCATGTAATGTAAGTAAAGTATGGGGCATAAAAATACCTCTTTACTTCATTTTTAATTTCTGCATTCTATATTGTTCTGCTAATAATGCTTCATGGCTTCCTGTGTATCACGGACCCTCTTATATACCATTCAAAACTTTAGATACAGGGAAAATCCCAAAACCAAAGTTTTATTCTTAAACTTCTTATGCCTAAGTAATTTCTTTTCACATGGTTTACAATTTTCTTATTAGCAGTTTCACTTGAAGGAAACTGGTTATTCTGTTATCTCACATAAATATTTATTTGGGACAAAATTACAAAAAACTAACAGGAAATAATATAAATATAGTCGAACAGTTTCCTCAACTGTAAAATGAAGCAATAGTTATCTACAAAATATATTTGTCAGTAGAAAGGTTTTTATTTTGAGTTTGTTATGTAGATTAGTCATTTTTGGTCTCATTAATTAATATATTTACCTATGGGTATTTTGCAATATCCAGATACCATGGTCTCAGATAAAAAACAAACAATTTAACCAGAATTTCTTCATGTGAATTTCTTGATAATCTTTTCTTCCACCAGAGCTGGGAATTATTGCTTTAAAATGCTCTTGTCATTTAGAACACTGTTCCTGAATATTAACTCTTTGTACCATCAATAATACACAATATCTGTGCTAAAGTGTGGAATTTTGTATCTTCTTTGGACCAAATATTTTGTATTTATTTGAATTGTCATCTGTGAAATCTGAATTGTTGTTATCTCTACATGATTCCATTCTCTATACGCCTATGAAGAGTTCCTTTAAAAACTTCCCTATAGGGTATCTAATGCTCATCTAGGTTATATCCAACACCACACGACCAGGTGACCCTGGAATGTGCTGGTTTATATCACCAAGTGGTTCTACGATTCCCTGTGGAGTACAAGCGTCAACTTCAAATCCTCTAACTGATACTTAGCATTAACAGGAGCGGGACATAGTTTAGTTTGTTAGCTTATTATTAGGAAAACTCTTTCAAAAATTTTGTGCCTCTCTTAATGTCACACAAGTAAGAATTTCTAAACAATATGAGTTTGCGGGGTAGATGTTCAACTTCAAGAATTGTTGAGTATTCAGTTTTATTAATAGCCATCTATGTTTGTTATCCTGATATCATTCATCACCCATATTGTCTTAATAGGTACCAGCAAAAATGTCCCTGATGTTCATCAAGTAATAATTTTTCTAACATTACTAATCAAGTGATTCTGTATTAGAAATATTATTTCCATTGGACTACAGAAAAATGGACAGTACTGTGGGATGTGACTCAAGAAACCAACATTTTCTTCTGTAGTCACAGACTGGCTACAACATGCAGAACGTGTATCAGTCTTCATTCTCCGTGCTCACACTGTTTAATGGATATTGATAACAGCACGTATCTCCACAACTTGTATGGCACATAAGCAAATGTTGGTTTAAAAAAAAAGAATTCAACCATAGATGAAATAGTAAGTTTATTAATGAATCCAGTTGTTAATGGGCACTGGAGCAGTGGAATGTGATAGACTTAGAATATGTTTTACCCCAGACCTAAGAGTTACCTGGCCCTTTATATTTGTACCTTTTATTCTTTTTTTTTCTATTGTGGAAAATCTCTTCTATGATCTTTGGGTAATTAAGTGTTCTGGATTCTCTTGAATGGGATCATATAGCCCAGGTGTCCTTGACATAGATGCAAGCAAAAGCTATTTTATTTTGTTTCTATTCCTATAGGATGTTCCTAAGAGGAATGTAAGTGCAGATAGGAAAGCCCCAAGTGTGCTGAAGCCACAGTGTGTTGAAGCCACATGATTGTGGCCAAGACTTGTGAATAAAGGAAGGGTTATTTTATTTTTGATGTCTTCTTTTTGTGCCAAATAAATCATAGTCTCTGGGGAATCAGAATAGAAAGAGAATTAGTCATTTCTTTCCAAATATGTGACAGATACTCCTTATGTACAAAAATAAAGTGTTACATTGCAGAATTAGGAAAACACTAACTTCATGTTCCAGAATATTTAATTAAAAGATATGAAGATTAATATTATCATAGCTATAGGTAATACTAACTCATATTTTTATACATTCACCACATAGAAATAATAAATGGAGAATCCATTATCTATTTTGTGCTTACTCAGTATTATTGTATCAAAGAAAAATCAATTCAGTTCACAATGATGAGTCTCACAGATTTTGAAAACCTGCCTTATTATACAGAAACAATAGGTGAAACCAAGAGCATTAAAAACCACGTTCTCTAGGTTGGTTCCACAATCTAGCTATTGTAAATTGAGCTGCTATGAACATTGATGTAGTTGTGTCACTGTAGTATGCTGATTTTAAGTCCTTTGGATATAGGCCAAGGTGTGGGATAGCTAGATCAAATGGTGTTCCATTCCAAGTTTTCTAAGGAATCTCCATCCTGCTTTTCAGAGTGACTGCACCAATTTGCAACCCTACCAGCATGAATGAGTGTACCTATTTCCCCACATACTAGTGAACCCCTACTGTTGCTTGTATTGTTGATTAAAGAGACATTCTAATTAGGATGAGATGAAATCTTAGGGTAGTTTTGATTTGCATTTCTCTCATTACTAGAGATGTTGAACATTTTTTCATGTATCTGTTTAATAGATGAATGGATACAGAAACACAATGGAATTATATTCAGTCATAAAGAATAATAAAATTATGGCATTTTCAGGTAAATGTAGGGAGTTGAAGAATATCATGCTAAGTGAGATAAGCCAATTCTCAAAAAACAAAGACTGAATGATTTATCTGGTAAGGGGATGATGATACATAAAGGGGGTGGGAGGGAGACAAGAATAGAGGAAGGATGGATTACATAGAGGAAAATGAGAGGTGGGGGAAAGGAAAAATAACAGAACGAGATAAAAATTATTAGCCTGTGTACATGTATAATTATGCAAATGGTGCAACTCTACTTCGTGTACAACCAGAGAAACAATAGTTGGACCCCATTTGTGTACAATGAATTAAAATTAAAAAAAAAAGTTTAGCAATCTCTGGGTCTCATTCACTAAACATTTTCATTGTTTCCCAAGCATCAGGAAGTTGTAAACAGGTGTCTGGTGGTCTTACCCACAGGAACATCTCAGGTATAATCTTAAAATATCTTCTAGTTTCCTGAGTTGGAATGAAATCAAAGACCTGGCAAGACATCGCACCTTGAGATTGAACAGGCAGATATAAGAATGGAGGAGGTTGTGGTCTGCTGCAAGACACATCTTAGCAGGGGCAAGAGAGTGGTTTGTGCTGACCATCCAGTGCTTGCTCTGTGATCTTTCCCTGTGGTCCCTGGATGTCCTTCCTATAAGAGATGCAGCTCATGCCTTCAGCTGCTCCCCTGTGATCTACTGAAACTCCCAAAGCGGTGTGAACAAAGGGATTTTCCTGGAGTGACAAGGAAGTCACTACATCTGGTTGCATTGTCAAGAGCACATTGTGCTATGATTCTCCTGAAAAACTGCTCTGTGCCTGTAATGAGAGAGCTCAATTCAAATGTGACAACACGTTTTCTGCCTAAGATCCTAGAAAAAGTTACATAAAAATATGGTATTCCTTTCATTTCAGTAAAATAATAAAAATGTGGCAGTGTGTGATGTAAGGGAGGACTGTGCAGAAGAAATAAACACACTAACAGCAACACATAGCTCATTGGCTGGCAGTTGGGAAGCCCTGAGAAATGGTTCCCAATGTCATGATGCTGCCGTCCTTCTGGTCACCTTCATCAACTCTAGGACTGGTGAGGGAGCATTCTAAAGGGACTCCCATTATAGGATCATGGATGAAATGTCTATGGCAAGTAAGTTGAGAATCAAAGGAAAGCAAAACTGGAACTGAGACTTTTGGGACTCCCCAAGCACAACCAAGTACCCAAACTTAATTGTCCTCTTAGCTGAAATGTCATATGTTGATATCCTCCATTATAGCTACCCAAAGTGTCCAATTTGTCTTTGTGATTAGGGAATGATGTGTCTGATAGTCCCTCCTCCGTGGGTTTTTTTTCCTCAGAATCACTGCCTTACTCCACATCTCTGTTGGGTCATGGGCAAGGAAATTCAGAACCAGCTTGCCACCCTGTTGGGGACCCAAGGAAGCCTTAGGCTCTGTTCCCAACAAGTGAAACCCATGCCAGATCACAGGAGTTTATCTTATACAGGCAACCACGAGAGGGTAGACAGCTGTGGAGTCACTGCCCTGGAAGCACCAATCTGAAGGGACAGAGGCACAGGTTGATTATTTACTATGATCTACTCTGAAGGAAGAATTCACAGAGTTCATGGTTAGCCAAAGTGTTCCGTGATATCCGGATCTTTAAGGGCATCCTAATAGGAATGAGGGAAGAAGAGGTGAACATGAGTGTCTATAATGACTGTGTTCCCTTCCTCTATTCAGAAGGAAGCTTATGTGTACTTATGTGTACTTATGTGTACTATTAATTCATTTCTTCTCCCTTGTTTTTAAAGACCAATTGCTTTTTATTTCCAATATTTATTGTGGTTAAAATTAGCCTTTGAGTCATTTGTACATGCTATATCAATATCTTCAATTATGCTCCCTTTGTTGGACAACCATCAATCAACATGATCCACATGCAAATATTTTCATCTCCCCAAAATGAAACTTTGCACACAGTTAAAGCACACCCTATAACTTCAACCCCACAAACAAAGCCAACAAACTGCAAAAGTACTGTGCCCGTGAGGCAGCATTCAGAGGGGCAGGTGTTTACTACTATGACTTCTCCCACCTGCATCCAACTGAGTGCCTCAGGTCCTAACATAGACTTTTCCACTGTTCAACATCCTTAGGGAATTTTTAATGTCCCTGTTCCTCAGGATGTAGATGAAGGGATTCAGCATGGGGGTGACAATTGTGTACATCACTGAGGAAGCCATCCTTTCTGGAAGAATGTGAAACAGCTGACCGAAGGTACACTCCAACACTTGTTCCATAAAATAAGCAAAAAATCTGAGAGGTGAGACCCACAGGTGGAGAAGGCTTTGTACTTCCCTCCTGGGGATGGAATTTGCAGAATGGAAGAAACAATCTTATAGTAAGAGAACAGAATTACTGAGATGGGAAAAAGCCCAATCATGGCAGAAAAAAATATGTGAGTATGTTTTTGATGAAGGAATCAGAACAGTCAAGATTAAGGATTTGAGTAGGTTCACAGCAGAAATTATAAATGTCCACATTCTTGAAGTAGACAAACTGTAGCATGATCAGATTGTGCAACTGGGAGTCCAGAAGGCTAAGTAAAAGTGACACAAAAACAAAGAAGACACAGAGGTGAGGGTTCATAATAACTGTATAATGCAATGGGTGACAGATGGCCACATACCGGTCATAGGCCATCACAGTCAGAAGTAGGTCATCCATACATCAAAAAATGATGAGGAAAGACATCTGTGTCAGGGAGCCCACATAGGAGATGTCTCTTCCGTGAGTTAGGATGTCCACAATCATCTTTGGGACCGTGGTGGAGATGAAGCAGATGTCAGCCAAGGACAGGTTGGAGAGGAAGAAGTACATGGGGGTGTGAAGGTGGGGGTCAGAGTTGACAGCCAGGATGATGAGCAGGTTCCCAAGCACTGTGACCAGGTAACATGGACAAGAACAGTCCAAAAAGGATTGGCTGTAGGTCTGGATCATTTGAGAGTCCCAGGAGATGGAATTCTGATATGCATGTTAAATTTTGTGTTTCTATATTGCTTGGACACCTTTCGCAAAATAAAAATAATAAATACTGTGGGCAAGAAGAAGTAAATTAATCCACCCAGTACTCTATATATATTTGAATTCCTTTGGCAATGTTTCTCATTTGTGACAATCCCAATCTTTGAACTATCTCAATTAGTGTTATTCACTTTCTTGTTTGCACACCTACTTGGAAGAGGCTCAGTTGAACACTGTTTAAAGACGAAGAACATTAGAGATTAGCAACTTCAGGATCACATTACAATATGACTATTCTTTTGAGAAAATAATAGAGAAGAAGTAAGTCTTCCTGCTTTCAGGGGAAAAAATCATCATAAAGGAATTTAAGAAGCATTGAAATTTACCTTATTTTTATCTGAATCCAAGGTACAGCATCTCCGTACTTGGAATATACATTACAAACTCTGCAAGATTTAGGACTGCCTTATAGTAATACTATTGGAGCTGACAGTTCAAAATCAGAAAACATAGTTACATGCCAGTTATCTCACAGAAGGTTTTCTTCTTTGTTAGGTTTCTAATTTCCTTCCTTTAAGCAGGTGCTCACTCAGAATTTGATTGTCTTTTAAGAAGTATTTAGTATATAATTCCTAACTCTGATGGTAATGAACTTCAATTGTTATAAATGGTGTTTGGTTAAATGTACATAAACTTATGATGTTGCTGACCAAATAAGACCTTAATGTAGCATGCACCAGTCAATGATCAGAAACATAATGAAATTCTTTTCAAGTATTATCTTTTATTTCTTCTTAATTTTAATTTTTAATTTTGTTTTTAATTTAATTTTATTATTGTCACCTTCTTATAAACTCAGTAGTATATATTTTGTTATGACCACTCTTGGCTTTTTACATTTTTTTCTTGACCCTCTATTCTGTGGTAACCTAGAAGTGATCCTTCATTTTTGAATCATGAACCATCTCATTCACAGTGGAGGACTTCAGGGCCAGAGATGTATCCACGGCCCAAGTTTCAGTCCTGACGTTCTTATCACTAGTTAATAGATTTCACGGGGATCCTTCCTGATCCTGGATTCCTATTCTCTTATTCCAACTACCTGAAGGCAATTTAGGGTCATTATTTTGTTCATACTAATTGTGATAAAGTTTGATAATAATGCAAACCAGGAAAGCAGAGGAAATGATGTAAACAACTTGGCAATTTCTTTATTTGTAACATGCTGAAAGTATGTATTTTATGCAGATATTTAACAAACTTTCTATTAATCCTCAATTGCAAAGAGTAATGGAGTCCAGCACCATTTTCCAATATATTTACCTGGGGATATTGGAACATATTCACGTGCTCTGACTTCAGACTTAAACCAATTTTACCAACTTATCTGCATTTTAAGTCCTATAAATCTTCAGATACCTGGGCTTTTAAAGAAGGGTTTAGAACCACTGACTTTGAATACTCCCTGGGGATTATAAAAATGTTCATTGATATGACATTGTTGTCAATAAAAGTGATTGGCAATTTGAAAATATAAACATTCAATGATATTTTTATGAATTATGAATTATTATCTATGAGTTTTGTGTTCTGGGTATTTCTGCATGATTTCACTCTCTTACACATTTATTCTCCAAAGACATTATGTGAGTGGAGGATAATCGAACTCCAACTGAACCACTGTGAAATTCACCTTTATGTATATCCATAATGCACTAAATTAAAAAACAACTAGAAATAATTGGAAGAAAAACCCATAGAGTTGAGGGGGGACAGAGGGAAGGGAAGAAGAGAGAGAAAGGGGAAGTATTGGAAGAAGCTCTATCTCATGCTTGTGTAATCACGTCAAAATGAATAACTATGAATAAAATCTTAATGTATTCCACATAAATATTCTTGTCTTTTGCTCTTTAAAATTTATTATTGTATCTTTTTTAAAAATTTTGATCCATGTCAATTTAATTTGTACATGTGTTTTGAATTAAGTTCATTTCTCCTAAACATTTATTCAATTATTCCAGAAGAATTAAGTGGAAAGAAAAAAATAAAAAACCCTGTCTTTTCTCCATGAATTTTCTCAGTACCATCATTGAAAATGAATTGATAATAACTGTCTGGGTCTACTTTTTGAAATCCCTGATTTCCATCTAGTAGCACTTCTTCCAAGATAAATCAAAGATATATTTTATTTTTTCATGGGTGACAACATTCCCATCGACTCTAATGCAAGGGACATTGCCATGGGATGTGAGTCAGGGAAACAACACTCAGTCCCTCATCACTGACCTGCTATGTTATGAACAATGAGGGTAAATTTCTCCACATCTCTCTTCTCAGACTGCTTAATGGAAATATGGAGAATAACACCCATCTCCAAAACATGCACACCACCTATCTAAGTTTGAAACTAATACGTATTTGATCATTGTAGGTTTTATTCAAAAAGTGAATAATTCAACACTTAAACACTGAATTTGAGGATTAATACAATTTTCAAAGGGTATTGGACCTTTGGAGTAATGCAAAAGTCCCAAATGGGTCTCACCACAAAACCTAAGGCTCACCTGACCATTAATCTTTATGCATATATTTTTAATCCTATGAAAATCTATGCAAGACCCCTTTTTTAAACTGGTGCATTACAGTTGTACATATTGATAGGGTTTGTTGTTACATATTTGCTCATGCACACAATATAATCTTCCAAATAAATGTCAATGCACCTAAATGAAATTATAGGACCCAGATGACCCTGGCATATACACAAATAGTCTTGTGACTTGTCACTAGTTCTGTGGTACATTCCTAAAAGAAATGAAAGTGCAGGAAGGAAAACACAAGAATGCTGAGCCACATGGAATATGGCCAACTACTGTGGATCAGTAAAAGGTCTCTGATATTTAACAGGTATTTTTATTTTTGATGACCCCTTTGTGCCAAATGAGCTACAGGATCTGGGGAAACAAAAATCAGTGTTTCGGTGACACCTGCCAATCTGTTCTGTGATTTACCTGATATCCCAAATGTAAGTGCATCCTGAGGGGCAGGTCTCATGCTGACATAACAGGCAAGTTAAATGACTGGTTAACTAGTCAAGGGCACAACTGTGAGAGTCCTCATTCCCAGCATCCCTGTACTATAAACAGACAGCTCAATTCAACATGAATTCAGAGTTTACGAGCTAAAAGCCTAGCAAGAGTTTCATAAAAAATACTGCTCTCAGTTGAGTGTAGCAGTGCACACCTGTAATCTCAGCTGCTTAGGAGGCTGAGACAGGAGGATCACAAGTTCGAAGCCAGCCTCAGGAAAGGCAAAGCACTAAGCAACTCAGTGAGACCCTGTCTCTAAATAAAATACAAAATAGGGCTGGGGATATGGCTCAGTGGTTGAGTGCCCCTGAGTTCAATCCCAGGTACAAAAAAACAAAAAAAAAGAAAAGAGAAAAAATTGCTGTTGTCTTTTCTGTAAAATAAACATGATGTAGCACTTCTAAACTTAAGTAGACTATAATCTACATAGAATGCCTAGCCTAGAGCTTGACATTCAGGAATCTGTAAATAATGTCCCATGCTATGTGGATACTGTCCTCATCCTCCTCATCACCTTCATAAACCTCGTGGAGAACTAAGGGAAAAGGTTAGTGGGACCTACTTTCTGCTGTTGTGGATGATGGGATGTTTATGGGAAATAGAAACCAGTTTGAGGTAAAGCACAACTTCGAATGAGATTTCTAGGACACTTGACCACAACTGAGAACATAAACTTCACAGTCTTCACAACTAAAATTTTGCACATCCTTATTCTCCTGTCTGGCTACCCAAAATGAACGTTTGCTCTAATAATGAGGAAAGAGTACTTTGGACGACCTCCCTCCATCCTTCATTTCCTTCAGCACTTACCGCATCTCTGATGGATCTCGGCCAAACCGTGAAGATTTAAAGTTCATCTTCTGCCCAATGCCCAATGACAGCTCCAGCTCCCTCCTCAGGATCGATGCCAGTGCAGTTTCAGGTACGAGTTCCACGGTACTGTCACCCATGGGAGGAGGCACAGGCATGGGGCCAACTGAACTTGGAACCATCGAGCTGAAAGACTGCAGGCACAGACTCATTATTGATGAATATATAACCCTAGAGGCTCAATGCACAGGGCTGATAGTTAGCCAGATTGGTGCAGTTTGTCACTAACTCTAAGTGCTTCCTCATATTCGTGGAGAAGATAAAAGGGAATATATCCACAAAAGTTTTGGGGTTCTTCTTTCACACAACGAAGCTCATCCTTTTAAAAAAGATGTGTTAGGTTTTTAGTTCCAATTTTATTATGGTAAAATTAAAATTCCCAAACAATTTACCACTTTCACCATCCCCGAGCACACAGCACAGTGGCATTGGTTACCCTCACTGTGGTGCATCCATCACCAACCTTCTCCAGAAATTTCCCATCTTCCCAGACAGAAACACTCTACCTATTGGAAAATATTCCCCATTCACTGGGCACCCGTAATCCCAGCAGCTCAGAAGGCTAAGGCAGGAAGATCACCAGTTAAAACCAGCCTCAGCAACACAGTGAGGCCCTGTCTCAAAATAAAATAATAAAGGGACTGGGGATGTGGCTTGGTGTTTAAGCAACCCTGGGATCAATTCCTTGTTACTCCCCCCAAAATGTTCCCCATTCATCTGCTCCCAAATTAGCTACAACTACTCTACTGTAAAACAAGACAGTAAATGAAAATCATTATAGCATACTCAGAAAATAACGTGACCAGGGAGGCAAGCTCTCCAGGTACAGAGGTTCAGTTTTGCTGTCTTTCCTACCCTATGGTTAAACCAGGTGTCTCAGACCATTAGAGTGGGCTGTTCTGTGGCTCCTCCTGGCACTTAGGTTTTCCTGTTCCTCACACTGAAGGGAGTCAGCATAGAGAATAGCATGGCATAAAGGATGAGGACTCCTCTCCCTTGGAGATTGAGATATACCTGAACCACACCAATGCTTGGTACATACCAATAATTGGTCCAAAAAGTGAGCAAATAACTGGCAGGTGAGAACCACCAAATGAGAGCATCCTCAGAATGCAGGAAATGATTTTATATTGAAAGATTTATCCCTCAGAGGATGGGAAAAACCTGATATTGCACAGAAAATACTTTAAAATGCTATTAGATGAGGTATCAGAAGAGGAAACACTAAGGAGCTGATAAGGGTGACAGAAGAAATAGGAAATTTCCACATTCTTGAAGTAAGTAAATTATAAAGCAATCACATTATGTGGCTGGGATTCCAAAAGGCCAAATTAAATTTCGACCACAATGAACCGAAAAAGGTGAGGGCTCATGATGATTGGTTGATACAAGGGTGACAGATGGACTTGACACAGTCAATTGCTATCCCAGTTAAAGCATATCATCCATAAGCCAAAAATGATAACAAGAGATGTCTGGGTCATACAACCTACTAAGGTAATGACCATATTGTGAATTGGGGTGTGCAAATTATCTTTGGAACCATGGAAGAGATGACACAGATGTCAGTCAAGAACAGATTGAGAAGTACACGGGGGTGTGGAGGTGGGAGTCAGAGCTGGCAGTCAGGATGATAAGCAGGTTCCCAAGCACCTTGACCAGATACATGGACAGGAACAGTCCAAAGAGGAGGGACTGCAGTTCTGGATCCTCTGAGAGACTTGAGTGATGGAATATGCAGATGCATTAGATTGTGTGGTTCTATATGTCTCAGACACATTTTGAAACAGAAAGAGGAAGGGGGAAAGAAAATAAATGGGCATCAAACATTCTGTATATAATTTAAACTGTGCTATTCACACTGGAGTTCCAACACATTCAATGATGTTTCTGAGTTGTGACAAATCCATTCTCCCCACATTGTGGGATTCTGGGTTATTCATATCCTTCTATATACACTACTTTGGAGATACTCAACTCAACTATGTGAGTAGAACTATGTTAGTAGACCAGGGACATTAGTGATAGTAAGTCCATGATCACAGTGTAAGGTTGCCTTCTTTTAAGAGAAAATAGAGAATAAGCAACAGATTTTCCTTTGTTAAAAATAAATTTAATCAAGGAATATTAAAAATGGTATTATTATAAGTCAATAGTAGAAATTCCTTTGAGTTAAAATATTTAAAACACTGTGCAAAAGTATGAACTGCATTATGTGATGAGTAAACTAAAGCTGATGACTTGTAATCCTAAACCATTGCCATGTACCAGTTACCTGCTAGGGGTTTCCTGAATTCTTTTCATGCCTGAAATTCCTCTTTCCTAGATGTAAGTCCTTTCTCAGAGGATGTTTCTCTTAAAAATTATGCAATACAGGGGCTGGGGTTGTGGCTCAGTGGTAGAGCACTTGCCTAGCTTGTGTGAGGCACAGGATTTGACACTCCACACCACATAAAAATAAATAAAATAAAAAGTTTTGTGCTCATCTAAAAGTAAAATAATATTTTAAAAAAGATTATGCAATTGTGACCACTTTCCCTTGACTTTTCTCCACCATACCCTCTCTGCCATCTTCTGCCTCACCATAGACCACAAAACAGTAGATTCAAGAGACCAAAAACTGGAACCTCTGAAACATAAGACACAATAAATCTTTACTCATTTGACATAGCTTTTCTCAGGAATTCTGTTACAGTGATAGAAGTCTGATTGACACTCAGACAGCTAAGACTTTGGTAGACTTCAAATTTTCATAAACATGGTTTAGTTAAATGTTTATAATCAATGGCAAATATACCATTAGTGCCCATCGGTGTTTACCTGGTACTATTCTTAGTAGGTAATGCATGGATAGCCAAGGCACCCATCAACACATGACTGGACAAAGAAAACATGATCTACTTACACAGTGGGTACTATTCAGCCACAAAAAAGAATGAAATTCTGTCATTTACCAGAAAACCAATGGAATGGAAGTTATCACATGAAGAGAAAGAAGTCATATGCAGAAAAACAAATATTACAGTTTTCTGTCATCTGTGCCAACTTAAAATATGACCTTACAAGTAATAGAGGGTCTATTAGGGACTGGACTAAGGACTGGGAGGAGGGGAGAGAGGCGAGGATAATAGAAGTTAGAAAGGAAGGTGGATCCATACACAACATATGGGTGTGTGGAAATGTCACAGTGAAGCCCACTAATATCCACAATCAATACATATTAATTAAAAAGTTAGCACTTGTGTATATATGCATACACATATATATCTGTGTGTATATATAGACATTAAAGTGTACGTACATATTTGTGTGTGTATTTGTGTATATATATATATTTATATATATATATATATCTGTTTCTAGCTTTATTTTGAATTATAGTTACAGTTATAGCCATAGTTTGGATATGAACTCTCCCCCAAACCCTCTGTGCTGAAAACTTTGTTCCCAAAGTTGATGCTACTGGAGGTGGTGAAGAATTTAGGAGGTGGGACCTAGCTGTGGGAAGTAGGTCACAGGAGCAAGATGTGTTTGAGGGTCTAACATATTCTTGGCCACTTCCACCTGTGCTTGCTCGCTCTCTGTCTCCTTCCAGCTGATAAGAGGTAAAATACTTTTCTCTCCCATACCCTCTCTGCCATCTTCTGCCTCACCATAGACCCCAAAACAGTAGATTCAAGAGACCAAAAACTGGAACCTCTGAAACATAAGACACAATAAATCTTTACTCATTTGACATAGCTTTTCTCAGGAATTCTGTTACAGTGATAGAAGACTGATTGACACTCAGACAGCTAAGAACCTGATTGCTTCTGTTTTTTCAACACTTTTCTTTTGAAAGAAGGTATCTGAGCAATATAGAATTACAAGATAGAACCATGTGTGTGCTCATTCCATCTTTTGGGTCCCCAGAAGATCACAAAATGCAGCTCAACTTCTTCAAGTTGTTCCTGTCCATGTACCTGGTCACAGTGTTTGGGAACCTGCTCATCATCCTGGCTGTCAGCTCTGACTCCCACCTCCACACCTCATGTACTTTTTCCTCTCCAAATTATCCTTGACTGACATTGGTTCCATGTCCACCGGCATCCCAAAGATGGTTGTGGACATCCAAACTTACAGCAGAGTCATCTTCTATGTGGACTGCCTGATGTCTCTGTTTATCATTTTTTAAGGGATAGATGGGATGCTTCTCACTGTGAAGACCTATGCAGGTGTGTGTCATCTGTCACCCCCTACATTACTCTGTTCTCATGAACCCTCGCCTGTGTATCATCTTAGTGTTGGTATTTCTTGGCCAGATTTTAGAAATCACACAGTTGCACAATTTGATTACCTTACAATCTCCCTACTTCAAGAATGTAGAAGTTTTTAATTTCTTCTCTGACCCTTCTTGACTTCTTAATCTTGCCTATTCTGATACTTTGATCAGTAATGCAGTCATATATTGTGTTGCTGCCATCTCTGGATTTCTTCCTATCTGTTAGGGTTTGGCTCTGGAGTATCCTTCAAACTCACAGATATTGAAGGCTTGATTCCCACTGAAGCTTGGTTCAGAGGTGGGGTTTATGGGAAATGATGATTGAATCATGAGGACTCTTACTCTGATAGGTTAATAGGTGGAATGGATTTCTGGGAGGAACTAGAAATCCTAGGCAGTTGGGGCTTCATTGGAAGCTATATTTTGTCCTTGACCCCTTTCTTTTATTCTCTCTCTTTCTTCCAACACACCCTTCTGCCATGATGTTGCACCAAATCTCAGGGCAAAGCAGTGGAGTGAGCCAATCATAAAGTGTAACCTCTGAAATAGTTAACCCAAATAAGTAGTCCTTCTTTCCAGTTTTTGGTCACATGGACAAATGTTGACTAACATACTACCTCAGGATTCTTTGTCTTACTATGAAATGAATTCCTCTGATGTATGAATTCTATCCCAGGTGGAAAGTGTAAAGACTTCACCTGTGGGTCTCACCTGCCAGTTGTTTTGTTACTCTATGGAATAAGCATTCCTGTGTAACCTTGGTTTAACTGTATCACATTCTCCCAGAAAGGGCATGGTGGCCTCCGTGTTGTACACAGTGGTCACTCCTATGCTCAGTCCCTTCATCTACAGCCTGAGGAAGAGGGACATTGAAAGCACCCTGAGGGGGCTCCACAGCAGTATTGTCTAATCTCAGGACTCTTGCATCTATTTACAATGCAGATTGGAAAATATGGCAAATGTAATTATCTAGACATATAAATCACACCTCCATGGTCACAACACTTTAGTAGTTTGTGGACTTTACTAATAACTCATATTTCACAATAGGATGGAGTTAACCAGGTTTGGGAGAGAGAGAAAAGGAAATATTTTAAAATGGTTGTAAATGTTCAGTTTTTGAGGATAAAAAATTGGGCTTGGATGGCATTGATGGTTGCACAACAATGTAAATGTAATTAATGCCACTGCACAGGACACATATCAAGGGTCAAGTGATAATAGGTATGTGTATCTTACTATACTAAAATAAATATTGGAAATAAATGCCAACCAATCTTGCACACATTGAGTCAAAGAAAGGCTAGTACTGTGTGTTGTCACTCATATTTGGAAACTAAACAAAGTTGATTGGCAGGAATCAAGATGAAAGAAGGGTGGTTAGATATGATCAATGCAGGGTGTAAGTAATTACAGACACATCACACTGAATTCCATGGATATGTGTGACTTGTATGTGTTTATTCAAAATAAACAAATGAAACACATGTTGCACACAAACTTCCTCCTGAGTAGAGGAAGAGACCATAACATCTACAGGGTAATTTAGTTGCTTTACTTCTTCCGCCATTCATATTAGGGAGTCCTTCAAGACTCGAGAACATGGACTAATTTGGCTAATTACGAGCTCTGTACTTAGAGCCTCCAGGGTCATATAATAACGAGCCTGTGCCTCCTGTCCTTCAGTGTGATGGTTCCAAACACAGCAGTCTCCACTTCTGGGTGTCCTTCTCCCTCTGTTGCCTGCTTCTGAGAGCTCCTAGCTGACACTGTATTCATATCCATCCTGAGCAGCCAGCCTGGACCTTCACGGGGCACCTAGCTGGGGAGCTGTGTTGTATCCAGCCCTTGGTCATGACCCAGCAGAGAAACAACTTAACCCAGTAAGTTAGGCTGGGTGGAGGAAGACCCACTGGAAACATCACATGATGGTCATTGGGATTTATATGATAGTTTGGGAGGCCAGAGGGTGGAATATCAATGTGCAAATTTTCAGTAATGAGGACAGTAAAGTATCTTTTAGGACTACAAAATTTAGGTTATTTGTTGCAATGGGGCAACAGAAATCTTACTCAAATGCTGTTTTCCACTCATTCTGCTTCTTCTTCCAGTAGATAATTCACCCACATTAGCAAGTAATGGGTCCCTCAAATGGTTTCCTAGGCAATCTAAAGGGACCATGAGGTGATGATAAGGACAGGAGAAGGTATACAGTAAACAACCTCACAAAGCATTTGACTTCCTGGGTTTTCTGCTGCAACAACTTTTTCACTTCACCTGCATAGTCATCTTCTAGCTACAAATGACTACATATTTACTTTCAGAGAATATGAAAGAGTACATTATATGCACAAAATTCTTGTGAGGTTAATAGGTGGAAAGAATAAAGCTATGAGCTCTCTCATTATGGATGTCATGTATCTTTCTCAGGAGAATCCTGAAATTTGTCTCCCAGACAATCCAGATATTTCACTTCCTGAAATGGAAGGAGTTAAGAATGTGTCTGCAGCATACATCGTGGTGTCAGGTACAGAAGAAGGAAGGCGTGTTTGCATTTTGCTGCCTGGCTACAGCCACAGGACCTACTGTCAGGGAAATGGCTGGCAGGTCTTCCCCTTCACAACTCGACCAACACTTTGGCTTGTGCTGTAACTACAGGAAAATAAAGCTCGCTCAGTGTCCCCTTCCTTTTGCTCTGTCAAAGGGCAGAGCAGTGTACAATATCAGTAACATCAAATATAGGAAGGATAGCCAGAGATCAGAGGTAAAAATCCTAGAAAGAGTAAACTCAGGAAACACACTTTTCCCCTCACACCAGGATGCTCTGTGGCCACTGCACCCTAAATTCTTGCAGTATTCTCACCAAAACTTTAAAGGAGATGTAGAGTCAAAGGAACTAGAAAGAGTGTAAACATGTACCTCAGTTGTACCTGTAGTTAAGAACCTGGGATTTCTGATTAAACTTCTGATGACTAGAGAATAACGAATAAGATCAATGCATCAGACTCAGAGACTAGCTGTTAATTTAGAATGCGGTCTTTACACGTTATTTCTTCTGAGAAGTACAGGCTATTAGTATCTCTGAAGCTCAGCATTGTTATCTGAATTGATTTCTAGTTGATACAACTACACTGAATTAGTGATAAACAGATACTGGATGTTCCCTGTGTGATTGACGTGTAATGAAGGCATAAGCACCAAACAAAATTAAGAGGTTGTTATTAGTATTGATAAGGTTAACCTTCATATCCATCAACTACCATGTTCTATTACCAAAAGTTGCTGTTCTTTTATTTCTGTGTCAGAGAATTTTACAATTATATGTCATGTATTTGATACAAAATGACTAGATTGCTTTCATTTCTGATCATTTGGAGCTTATTTTTTGTTTGGCCAAAGGAAACATTAAAAGTTTTAAAAGTGGATTAGGCGTGAGGTGTATAGCTCTGTTGTAGAGTGATTACCCAGCATGTCTGAGGCCCTGGGTTCTACTCCCAGCACCAAAAATGAAAGGAGAAAGAAAAAATAACAAATCTGTATTAAACATAAAATACACACTTTCTTAGATCACAAACTTTGACCACAGCCAGTGTAGTCCCAACACACGGGCCTGTCTTCACTTTCATTCCTTTCAAGAATATCCCATAGAAGTAGAGATAAGATGGGATAGCTCATTTGTATCTGTGTCATTGACATGTGGACTCCATAAAGCATGGGCAGAATTATATTTAAAGATAGATATTGTCATCAGTACACAGAAAAGAAAAAGAGAAAGAGCACAAAACCTGCAGGACTGGAGCTGAGACACATTTTGGAGTCCCATGTTATTCCAGGGTCTCTTATCCCTTGACAGTTGCATTCATCGGTAAAGTCACTGTGTCCATCATGATTGAACTCTTTATTTTAAAAAGCAAAACCACCAAATATTTATCAAGCCCAAAGAGGGTCCCTTAGGTTGCATGCATGTCATAAGGATGGTGATGTCCTGCCTGTTTCACAGAGAGGTGGAGGGATTTCCACACATCCACATGTAGTACCCGGTCAATGGCATGGGACCTGAGTGTTCACCTCCAGCATCCCCACCCAGGTCACCTCTAGTGAGACCATATGGGAATATTATTCTCTACACAAAATGAAATTTCTTGGCGAGTTGTCATGGAAGAATTATTACTGGAGATATTTTAGGAATATGTATTTTTCTATCTGTGAAGAAGATGTACTTGATAGTAACTGATTTTTTTTTAAATTGAGACAAAAAAATTTTGTGATCAGCAGTAAAATGGAACATCCATTAATTGCTAGAAACTAAAAAAACTATTCTCCAGTCTCATATTATCTGGAAATTCTCACTTTGTGAGACAGAGAGGAACACAAATTATCAATGGATTGTTGGTATATTAAAACTCAGAAATTAAACAATGCCCCTCCATCAGGTAATGCTCATATCATTTAAAATATTTGCAGCAGATGCATATACTTCTCAGTGACTTAAAATCCACACTGTGTAAACTGGTACATTTGGGGGAAATAAGTATTGAATTGTAGACTAGATAGATGAACTTTAGGTAATTTTCAGGTACTTTTTTTTTAAGTTTTTATTCATATATTATAAAATTCTGATGTGGAAATTTTGAGAGAAAAATGTAGCCCCCAAATTTATAATTCTAGTTCCCTTTGGGGACAGGTATACAGGAGGATGGAATCATGCCGAGATGCCAAGAATTTAAAATTCTATGAATTAGAAATAAAATCTGTGTAATATGTTATTTTTGAATCACACATTATTATAAAATATTGATACTTGAATTCATGTAGTGGGTTTTATTGACAGTATCAATAGATTATACTTATGAAGCACATTTTAAATGGTAGAAAAATGTTTTCTAAACTTTTTCTAAATGACAGAAAATATTATAAGGTAGTGGTTCTCAAAACTAGTGTAAGAAAGAGTGACCAATAGATTCAGTGCAGATATCCTGGTGAAATTGCTTTTGGACTGAGGTGAGAGTATCTGGATATTATCAAATAACCACAAGCAAACACATTGAGAAATGAGACAAAGAACATATACACAATTTGATTATTTATTTCAATTTTTTTCTTTAAGAAAATCCTAGTAGATATGTAATTATCCCCAGATGAGCAAACTTCCCAGGTGTGCTTATGCTATGTCTTGAACTTTTCTCTCTTTTGTATTTTTTTCCATTTAAAATTTAGTGTGAACTGATGAAATAATAAATTTCAGCCAGTAGCTGAAGAAAGAGCAATGCAAATCAGGAAGAACTGATGAGAGGATCTAAAAACTAGTCCTAAACTGTCTCACTAATTGGACTCGTATTAGCAGAAACTTGTAAATCAACCCAATTAGGTCTTCACCATGACTAGTCTCAACAATTAAAGGACTTACACCAGGATTGGCCCTAACAAAGTGGTAGCAGGAATTTTTCTATTAATCTACTTTTATTCATTAATACAGAAAACAAAACAAACCTAATATCAATAAGATGTGCAGGTGCTATCAGCACAGAATTTACAGACATCTGCCCTTTAACCCAGAAAGACATATACAATCATCTTATTCTCTATTTCATGTGAATCAGGGTTAAAAACAACTGCTGATGGTGTTAACCACATCTAGCCTTCGTCCACATCTGCACACAGGTATTTTATTTTATAGCTCCACCATCCATATGCATGGGCTCCACTCTCAGTAACCTTCACCATGAGCAAGATATTCAAGCTGTAGGAGAATCATTTCAAGCCAAACCACTTCTTACCACCTCCTCATGAATTATGGAAAGTCTGGCACCTACAGGTATATCCTTCATTGCAGACTTTTATTCTAAAGATCTAATCAGTGAATCTGCAAATATGATGTGCACAAATTCCAGCAGTGCCAGAGCATCTGTCACTCACCACTGCTCCCTAACAGCTGTCTGTAGTATATGCATTATCTTCTCTGCACTTTTAGAACAAAAGTTTCCTGTTTTAGCTAACTAATGAAAACAACCCTCTTCTAAAAATTCAGTTAAGGATCTTGCAAGTGGTAGCATTGTTGCTGGATTTTTCATTTTTTACAGTCCTCAGATTATTATGCATTTTCCCTAAACTATCAGCCTTTGCCATGACTACCAGGCTTCACTTCAAGAATAGAGCTTTATAAATAGCATAATTTTAAAATGAAATTCTCCTCACACATCTCTGAAGGTCTCAAAAGATTAAGAGCACCCAAGGCCTTTGTACCCTTCACTGGGGATAAATGAATAAATTGTAAATAGAAGAAATTGTGTTTGGAAAAGCAATGAAACATTATTATCAGGCCAGAGTAGAATACAAAAACAGGGGAAAATAGTCAAGGCTGTCCTATATACTAGACATTTTAATGGGATGGTTTGGGGTGAATAGAAATAAACCTGTGTTAAATAAAATTCTCAAAAATGTTTCTCAACTTTGCATTACTTTTTCATCATTGGGAGGTGTTGCATCCACTAATGATGTTCAGTTGTGTTAAGGATTATAAGCCATATTTATCAAAAAGTGAAGTTACAAAGGCAGGACTAGGAGTTATATGTCACATGAGTTGTAAAAGAAAAACAGCATTTTCTGGAGCATTTACATCCATGCAGGAGGCAAATCAGAACATCAAAAACTATGAAAACTCCCAGAAGAAAACTGGCTC
The DNA here is from genome assembly GCA_020740815.1 of Sciurus niger. Taxonomy (NCBI): domain Eukaryota; kingdom Metazoa; phylum Chordata; class Mammalia; order Rodentia; family Sciuridae; genus Sciurus; species Sciurus niger. The sequence goes on from JAHUXG010026197.1 coordinate 344,780, forward strand.
ATGACAATGTTTCCTTTTGTGTCTTAGGAACCGTAAACTTCAACTTAGCATACAGTAACGCATCTGTGGCTCGTACAGAACACATGAACGTATTCTGTCAGGGGATTTGTACTATTGATTTACAATTTAATAAGAGATATTAACCGTTTCTTCATTTCCTTTGATTAGATTGATTTTTTTCTTAAAGGGGGAAGGGTATTTCTTCCTTTTTTTTAAGTAGGCTATACTTCACTGAGATCATGGTCTTCTTATCTCTCATGTTAATCGTCTTGTAATATTACTGAGTGTTGCTAAAGTAGGTGTTAGTGTAAAATGAGACTAACAGATAATATAGGAGTTCAAAGAAGATTTGACTGATTTTAACTGAGAAACATAATGGAACTGTATAAATCTCAAGTATGAAAACTTGTATTCAAACTATATTCATAACACTGGTACCTATTTGTTTCATCTTTCCAACCATCTTTTCTTTTCTGAAAGGTGCCCACCCAATATAGAATCACAAAATCTAACAGGTATCTCAGAATTCCATCTCCTGGAACTCTCAGGGGACCCAGACCTGCAGCCCATCCTCTTTGGACTGTTCCTATCTATGTACCTGGTCAGAGTGCTTGGGAACCTGCTCATCATCCTGGCTGTCAGCTCTGACTCCCACCTCCACACCCCCATGTACTTCTTCCTCTCCAACCTGTCCTTGGCTGACATTGGTTTTATCTCCACCACAGTCCCAAAGATGATAGTAGACATCCAAACTCACAGCAGAGTCATCTCCTATGTGTGCTGCCTGACACAGATGTCTCTGTTTATTATTTTTGGAGGTATGGATGGTATGCTTCTGACTGTGATGGCCTATGACCAATTTGTGGCCATCTGTTATCCCCTGCATTATCCAGTCATTATGAGTCCTTGCCTCTGTGGCTTCTTGGTATTGATCTCCTTTTTGGTTAGCTTTTTGGACTGTCAGTTGCACAATTTGATTGCCTTAAATTTTCCCTGCTTCAAGGATGTGGAGATTGCTAATTTCTTCTGTGACCCTTCTCAGCTCCTCAATCTGGTCTGTTCTGATACTTTTACCAGTAATATATTCATGTGTTTTGTTGCTGCCATCTCTGGATTTTGTCCGATCTCTGGGATCCTTTTCTCTTACTATAAAATTGTTTCTTCCATTCTGAGGATCCTGTCCTCCAGTGGAAAGTACAAAGCCTTCTCCACCTGTGGGTCTCACCTCTCAGTTGTCTATTTTTTGGAACAGGCTTTGGAGTGTACCTTGGATCAGCTATATCACATTCTCCCAGAAAGTGTGCAGTGACCTCAGTGATGTACACTGTGGTCTCCCCCATGCTGAACCCCTTCATCTACAGCCTGAGGAACAATGACATTAAGAGTGCCCTGAGGAGGCTGCAGAGCAGGTTGGTCTAATCTCAGGGTCATAGCATTCATTTGGAATACAGAATACAAAATGTTTAAGATCAACATCTTCACCTATACATTCTGCCTTCTTGGTCAGATTACTTTTGTAGTTTAGTGGTCTTAATCATCATCATGTTCATCATAGAAAAGTGACAGCCAGAATTGGGGAGGGAGTAATGGGGAATTTTTCAAATGTGTACAATTTTCAACTTGGAAATATAAAAACATTCTGGAAGTGGATGATGGTGGTGGTTGTAACACAATGTGAGAGCGATGAATAAAACTGAACTGTGTGGTTTGAAATGGCTAAAATGGTAAGTTCATATTATGTATGTTTTACAACAATAAGTGATGTAAATAGAATGCAGGTGGACCTTTAAAAAAAAATTCCAACAGCACACAGTACACATGACCTTCCTCATGAGTAGAGAAAGAGCCCCAAATGTTTTGTGGACATTTCATTTTCTCATTTTATTCTTCACTATTAGGGATTACGTGGGGGATGGGTTAACTTGGAACCATTTGGCAAGTTATAAGCTCTGTGCATTGAGTCTCCAGGGCATGGATAGTCAATAATCAGCCTGTGCCCCCAGCTATTCAGCTTGGTTCCAAGAGCACTGGGCTCTGTACCTGTACCTCCTAATTCCAAGGTTGTCTACATTTGGAAGCTCTTATCCAGCACTGTATTATAATAATCCTGAAGACAGAGCCTGTGCCTTCATTGGGTACCAAGAAAGGGAGTAGCTTTGGGTCTACACTCCTTGGTCATGACTCAGCAGTTATGCAATATAACTAAGTAAGTGTGGTGGGAGATGCTGGATGGAGAAAGGACACTCAGGGGAACTGCTTACTCTTCATCAGAACAAACATGGCAGTTTGGGTAGCAAGAGGAAAGTTACTGATTTGCAGAATTTCAGGTATGGGGCCTATGAAATCTATCTTCTTCGTTGTGGCCCCAGTTTCATAAATCGAATTCAAAGTTTTGAACTCCTACATGGATTCTTCTTCCCATAGTCATCTCATTTATGTTAACATAAAATTTCCTTTAATTTCCAAAATAATAATGAAGTTCATGTTGAGAATGATAAGGATGATAGTAGCTGTCACATCACAAGCTGTAATTGAGACCTTCCTCATGCCAAGGTCTGAGCTATTTTCTAAGTAGTTTGTATCATTTCATATGTATATTCTTTCCCATATTATGATTACCTATACTATTCCTATTTTACAGAAATGAAAGCAGCAGAATGTCTTTATGTAGCTTGTACTGGGTCCTTATGTAGAGAAGGGAAGACATGGTTTTCTGAGCCTGTCTGACTGGAGACAGCCTATCTTTCCAGGAGAATCTTGGTGATTTGTTCCCTTGATAGCCATTTCATCTTGTCACTCTAGGAAGAAACCTGTTAATCAGTGTAATCTTCCTTTGGGCATCCTTGGTTAAATACAGAGACACTCTATATTTGACACCTTTTGCATCAACTGTATTAAGGACAACTGGGATCACAGGTGAAGAGTAGACACATGGTCAGTATGACCTCTCTTGCACTCACTCCAGGGAATCCTTTCACCTGACCATGCCGAGGATCATTATCATAATCATTTGAATTAATCTCAGAAGTAGACATATGAGGTAGAGCTAGATGTTGGTTGAGTGTGATCCTCCAGCAATCATCTTACCTCAGACACAATGAGTTGCACGTCTATTCATGCACCATATTATATTTATAAGTGCTGGGGAAATCAAGTGAGAGAGTTTAGTGCCTACTTTCAGCATAAAAAATGAAAAGACATATTGAAGAAGGTAGAAGGGAACTAGTTGCCTGTGTGACCCCTGTCCCATCTCCAAGCAGCCCAGTGCACTGAGACATGCCTCCCACTAGGGAGGGAGAGAGATTAAGTGTCTTGGACTTAAAATATAGTACTAGGTGAAAAAATATAGTACTAGTATATAGCCATGGTGAAATCCAGTGCTGGAAAGAGCCCTGCTACACGTGCCACCGTGCTAAAAACCATGGGGTAAACTGCTGAAATTCATGGAGCAGGTGGCAAAGAGACTGCCTCAACACTGTTGCTCCCAGCTTAGGTGACAGAGGAAGCAGCACTGCATACACTGGGGACCCAAGCACAGAGGTTGACACAGGGCTTCGTCTTGGAGTTCAATGTCAGATCCACCCTGGAATTAACTAAATCCCAAATAAACTGAAGATGCTGTACACAGACTAGACCTCCCAGAACTTCTAAACTGGACCCACTATCAGGCAGAGATGAGTGTCCCAGTGCGACAGACTCAAGTCTCAGCAGCATCATTTTCAACCTTGGATTGTGTCCGGGACATACCTGCCCTCCTCCCAGTGCTGCACAGGTCTCTGTGGATATGAGGCATAAGCGTGACTCTGTTGAGCTTCAGTCTATCTGGGTAAGACACTGACTTCACTTCACCAACACAACTGCAACTTCAGGAAGCATAGTGTCGTGCAGAACCCTGCCCCCTGTGGGCAGGACAGGGTAGTAAGCACAGATCTTTGCCCCAGTATTTGTACTGAGCTGGTAAAATCTGACAGCAGACAGATTCTAATGGCTCCCATTCCTAGACGTGCCTGGGGATATAGTCTCAGAAAGAGATCTAGTGCCAGGGAGAGAAATGTGGCCCAGTCTACCAGATTTCTCTTAGCCACCATCAACTATGACTAATTGCAGCAGTCTTGGGTCATGAGTCCACCAGGCAACCCATAGCACTGTGATCTCTGGCCCTATTCTAGTGTTGTGCTGGTCTTGAACGACTGTGAGTTCAGAATGTGACAGAGTTTGGCAGCATTTGTGGCCATGTATGTGGCATAGAACCCTGAGACTGGTCCATCTCTTGTACTCTATCAGGTTCTGCAAAATTCTACAGTGCCTGAATATGGGTGAGTAACTTGGCAAAGCATCTGGGCCTACTCTGGCCCCATGAAGATGCTTGTAGGAAGAGACAAAGTACTCTTCTAGTTCATTCTGAACCATACACCAATGATAGATTTGAGATGGACCTTAGACTTAGATCACTCTCTGGTGCTTAAAGAGTAACAATACTCCACCAGCAGACTCCTGAGGACATTCACTGGAAGAGTGGAAATGTATATAAGCTCAGAGAAAACTCAAACTAACAGATGGCCTAGAATTTTGGAAAGACAAAACAAAAGAAGTCAGATAGAAAAGACTGGAGTAAATACAAAATCCTTCAAATGCCTGCATGACATTACAGGCCAACAAGTATCAAGAGCATTCAGGAAAGCATAACTTCACTTGACAGTCTAAATAAGGTGCTAGCTGGGTGTGGTGGTGCACACCTGTAATACCAGTGACTTGGGAGACTGGGACAGGAGTATCACAAGTTCAAAACCAACCTCAGGAACGTAGTGAGACCCTAAGCAACTTTGCAGGACCCTATCTCAAAATAAAATGTAAAAAGGAATAGGGATGTGGCTCAGTTGTTAAATAACTCTGGGTGCAATCCCCAATATCAATAATAATGATGATGGTGATGATATGCCAGAAATCAACCACATAGAAATCAGTGTGGAAAAACTCTCAGAGAATTTAAAACACATTAAAAGAAACTCAATGAACTTGAAGAAAGCACAGAGTAGTGATTGAATACTATCACAGATAAACTTAACAAAGAAATAGAAGCAATTTTTAAAAATCAAACAGAAATCCTTGATCTTAGTACACTTAGTACAAGGCATGGTGGGCACACAACTGTAATCCTTGCAGCTAGGGAGGCTGAGACAGGAGGATCACAATTTTGAAATTCCAGAATCGTAATGAGATCCTATCTCAAAATAAAAAATAAATAAAGGCTGGGTACAGTGGCATATGCCTGTAATCCCAGTGGTTCAGGAAAGCTGAGGTAGTAAGATCCTGAGTTCAAAGACACTCTCAGCAACTTGTGAGGTCCCAAGCAATTCAATGAGACCTATCTCTAAATAAAATACAAAAAGGGCTGGGGATGTGGCTTAGTGGTTAAGTGCCCCTGGGTTCAATCTCTGGTACAAAAATGAAGAAGAAGAAGAAGAAGAAGAAGAAGAAGAAGAAGAAGAAGAAGAAGAAGAAGAAGAAGAAGAAGAAGAAGAAGAAAAGAAAAATACACTTAACAAAAATAAATGCAATATTTATGTGGTTTTGTCTCTGTGTCTTCTGCTCTGAACCATTGGTCTGCCTGTCTATTTTGGTACCAATACCATGTGGTTTTTGTTACTATAGCTTTATAGTATAGTTTAAGATCTGGTATTTTGATACCTCCTGCTTCACTTTTTCTGCTCAGGATTGTTTTGGCTATTCGAGGTTTCTTATTCTTCCAGATGAAGTTCATAATTGCTTTTACTATTTCTATGAGGAATGTCATTGGGGTTTTAATTAGAATTGCATTGAATCTGTATAGTGCTTTTGGTAGAATGGTCATTTTGACAATATTAGCTCTTCCTATCCAAGAACATGGGAGATCTTTCCATCTTCTAAGATTTTCATCAATTTCTTTCTTTAGTGTTCTGTAGTTTCCATTGTAGAGGTCTTTCACCTCTTTTGTTAGATTGATTCCCCAATTTTTTTTTTGTGTGGCAATTGTGAATGAAGTGGTTTTCCTAATTTCTCTTTCAGAGGATTCATCACTTATGAATATAAATGCATAAATACAGTCACTTCATACTAGACAAAGGAGCCAAAAACATACAATGGAGAAAAGATAGCCTGTTCAACAAATGGTGCTGGCAAAACTGGAAATCCATATGCAGTAAAATGAAATTAAACCTCTATCTCTCACCCTGCACAAAACTCAACTCAAAATGGATCAAGGACATAGAAATTAGACCAGAGAATCTGCACCAAAAAGAAGACAAAGTAGGCCTGAATCTTCATTATGTTGGCTTAGGATCAGACTTCCTTAACAAGATCCTCAAAGGGCAAGAAATCAGAGTATGAATCAATAAATGTGATGGATTCAAACTAAAATCCTTTTTCTCACCAAAGGATAGAATCAACAATGTGAAGAGAAAACCTACAGAGTGGGAGAAAATCTTTTCAACCTGCACTTCAGATAGAGCACTCATCTCCAAAATTTATAAAGAACTTACAAAACTTTACAGTGTAAAGGTGGGCTAGAGTTTGTTCTTGGCCTGATCAATAAATGGGCCAAGGAACTGGACAGAGACATTAGAGAAGAAGATAAAGAGGCAATTAATAAATATATGAGAAAGTGTTCAACATCTCTAGTAATTAGAGAAATGCAAATTAAAGCAACTCTAAGATTTCATCTTACTCCAATTAGAATGGCTATTATCAAAAACACAAACAATAATAGATGTTAGCATGGATGTGGAGAAAAGGGCAAATTTTTACATTGCTGATGGTGTTGCAAGTTAGTGCAACCACTCTGGAAAGCAGTGTGGAGATTCCTTAGAAACCATGGAATGGACACACCTTTTGACCCAGTTATCCCACTCTTCAGATTATACCCAAAGGACTTAAAACCAACATACTATAGTAACCCAGCCATACCAATGTTTATAGCAACTCAAGTCACAATAGCTAGATGCCCTTTAATAGATGAATGGATAAAGAAATTGTGGTATATATTCACAACTCAAAATGGATCAAGGACTTAGTAATTAGACCAGAGACCCTGCACCAAATAAAAGACAAGTAGATCCAAATGGAATATTATTCAGCCATACAGAACAAGAATATTATCGCATTTGCAGGTAAATGGATGGAATTGGAGAATATCATGCTATGTGAAATAAGCCAATCTCAAAAAACCAAAGGCCAATTGTTTTCCCTAATAAGTGGATGATGATATAAAATGGGGGTAGGGGGTGGAGGGTGAGAGAAGGATGAAGGAACTTTATATTATGTAGAGGGAAATGAAAGGGAGGAGGGATGTATGAAAAATGGTGGAATGAGACAGACATCATTACCCTATGTTTATGTATGATTATATGAATGACATGAATCTGCATTGTGTACAACCATACAAATGATAAGATGTAAGATATACCCCGTTTGTGTACAATGAATCAAAATGCAGTCTGTAAAAAAATAAATAAATGCAAAAGAAGGCATCAATAGGAGTACAGAACAAAGAGAAGAAACAATCAGTAATCTTGAAGACAGGCCATGTGAAAGCACATTAGGAGGAGAAAAGGGATGAAGAAAGTCTGTAGGATTTTTAGACAGTATTAAATGAGCAATTAGGTTATTAGGTTGCAAGAGACTCGTAAATTCCACAGGGATAGAAACCATATTAAAAAATATAATAACAGAAATTTACCTGAAGTTAATGAAGGATACATGTATCCAGGTCAAAGTTCACCAGTCAGATAGAACTCAACCAAGTCTATCCCTGAGACCTCTTACAATCAGGTTCTCAAAGGGGAAATTCCACTGATCTCACCTATGTATGGAATCTAGAAGAGTGGAACTCACAGAAGCAGAGTGGAGTGGTTGTTAAATGTGAGAGGCTGGGGTTAGAGAGTGTTCTCAGCTCAAAAGCACAGGCAGGGTACAAGATTCCAGGTAGAAAGGAGACTTATGTTTACCAGATGCATTTTAAAACACAGCAACCACAGTTAATAGCAATGCAGTGTACTCTTGAAAATTAGAAAAAGTAGATTTTATGTTCTCTAGACAAAATTCTAAAAGTATGTGAAATAATAAATATGTCAATATACTTGATATAGTAATTTCACAAAATATATGTATTTGAAAATTATATTTACATGATAAATATTTGCAATTTTGATGTCAATGAAAAATTAATAAATTTAAAGTTAAAATATACTTTTAAAAGTATTTAGGAGATTGTGAAGAAAAATATCACAATTGCAAGCAGTTCTAAGATCTTTAAAATTGAATCACTTTTGTTTTGTTTTCTTTTAGCACTAGAGATTGAACCGGCATGTCTATGTTTACTATATGTTTCAGAATTTATCAATGAGATTTTTTCCAAGCCCTTTTTATTTTATTTTGGGACAGGTTCTCACTAAGTTGCTTAGGGACTCACTAAGTTGCTGACGCTGGCCTCAAACTTGCAATTCTCCTGCCTCAGCCTCCTGAGTCACTTGGATTTCAGGTTTGCACCACCTCACCTAGCTAAAATCTCATCTTCGTCAAGTGTTTTAACAATAGTTGACATACCCAAAAATGAAATTACAAATAGACTTGTCTTTTTATCATTCAGTTGAGAACCCAGAAGGAAATGTCAGTGTCTGTGATCTATAAAGATGATGTAGAATAAAAAATTCAGACACTTGACTGCCGCCATTTTGAGACAATAGCCAGGCCCTGTAGGACCCCTAGCAGGACTGACCAAGCCTTGTCTCCAGGATACCTCAGCCCAACTGATCACTCCCTGCCTCTGGGGCCCTCACATCGGCTGACTGCTCCCTGCCACCAGAATCCCCAGACCAACTGACTCTGACCTATAACCGGGACCCCAGACCGAATGATTGCAACCGGCCTCCAGGATCCCACAACCAAACCAAACACACCAGACATCCAGGACCCCTGCCTGACCAACCGCAGCCCATCTCCAGGACCTCCAGCTGACCACGTCCACCCCTGAGTTTCAGCTCCCCATTTGCCAACACATTTCGAAGCCAGAGCGGCCATCTTGGATAATACTGGAAGCAATAGCTACAATCTTTGGGTGGGGCAAATCCCATCCTGTGATGTCTGCTGGAGGCTTGAAGCTCATTGTCAGGTATCACTCATGCATCAGGCTACTGAAAACTGGGAGGTTTCATTAGTATATGACTGTTATACAGTAGATTTTCTGTTTACTCCTTTTTAAAAAATTTAAGTTTTTATTTCTTTACTTTTCTTGCTCTCTTTTCCTTTTGTTTACCTGTTCCCTCAGAGTCTCTTTCTCCCTTTTTTGCATGCTAACATCCAATTTCTTTTGATTACACTCTCACCCTTTCTATTTTCTAGAACTTGTGTATATTCTTTTCTTATCCCATTAACAGCCACATTCTACATCCCTCTGCATCCTCCTTGTCCTCCATTAGAAACTGCAGACCTTATTGTAAACATGTTTGTCTTACCAAAGATAATATTTGAACTCATTTTGTTTACTATGACAATTTTGTTATTGTCCCCATAGTGGCTATTTGGTCTAGGATTGCATAGTGTCTGAATTGGGCATTGCTAATCTTGATCTCCCCTTAAAGAAAGGGTTTCGGAAACCTATAGGGCCACTATAAGCCTATAGGGGGAAATCTGCAATACCCCAGATCTGCACAGCTAGAGGGGAAGATACACAAACAACATGAAAGAACAAGGGAAGAAAATGATCCAAACAAATCTAGATACTATATTAATAGAATCCAATAACAGTATGTTAGCAGAAAAGTCAGAAAAAGACTTCAAATTATAAAAGATTAAGATTATTCATGAAGCAAAAGATGAGATAAGAGAGCAAATGCAGGCAAGGAATGATAATACCAATAAGCTGAAAGACCACCTGCAGGAAGCAAAAGATCATTTGAACAAAGAGATAGAAATTCTCAAAAAAAAAAAAAAAAACCAACAGAAATCATTGAAATGAAGGTGACAATAAACCAAATAAAAAAACTCAATGGAAAGCATCACCAAAAGACTAGACCACATGGAAGACAGAACCTCAGACAATGAAGACAAAATATTTATTCTTGAAAATAAAGTTGCCCAAATAGAGAAGATGGTAGAAAATCATGAACAGAATCTCCAAAACTATGGGACATCATGAAAAGACCAAATTTAAGAACTATTGGTAGTATGGCCATTTTAACAATATTAATTCTTCCTATCCAAGAACATGGGAGATCTTTCCATCTTCTAAGGTTTTCTTTAATTTCTTTCTTTAGTGTTCTGTAGTTCTCATTGTAGAAGTCTTTCACCTCTTTTGTGAGATTGATTCCCAAGTATTTTATTTTTTTCAAAGCTATTGTGAATGGGGTAGTTTTCCTAATTTATCTTTCTGAAGATTCATCGCTTATGTATAAAAATGCCTTAGATTTATGTGCATTGATCTTATATCCCGCTACTTTACTGAATTCACTTATGAGTTCTAAAAGTTTTCTGGTGGAATTTCCTGGTTCCTCTAAGTATACAATCATATCATCAGCAAATAGGGATAGTTTGAGTTCTTCTTTTCCTATTCGTATCCCTTTAATTTCTTTGGTCTGTCTAATTGCTCTGGCTAGAGTTTCAAGGATATATTGAATAAAAGTGGTGAAAGAGGGCATCCCTGCCTTGTTCCAGTTTTTAGAGGGAATGCTTTCAGTTTTTCAACATTTAGAATGATATTAGCCATGGGCTTAGCATAGATGGCCTTTACAATGTTAAGGAATGTTCCCACTATCCCTATTTTTTCTAGTGTTTTGAGCATGAAGGGGTGCTGTATTTTATCAAATGCTTTTTCTGCATCTATTGAAATAATCATGCGATTCTTGATTTAAGTCTATTGATATGGTGAATGACATTGATTGATTTCCTGATGTTGAACCAACCTTGCATCCCTGGGATGAAACCCACTTGATCATGGTGCACTATCTTTTTAATATGTTTTTGTATGCGATTTGCTAAGGGAGAATTAATATTGTCAAAATGGCCATACTACCAAAAGTGCTATACAGATTCAATGCAATTCCAATTAAAATCCCAATGAGGTACCTTACAGAAATAGAGCAAGAAATTATGAAATTCATCTGTAAGAATAAAAAACCCAGAATAGCTAAAGCAATCCTAGGCAGAAAGAGTGAAGCAGGGGGTATCACAATACCAGATCTTCAACTCTACTACAAAGCAATAGTAACAAAAACGGCATGGTATTGGTACCAAAATAGAAAGGTGGATCAATGGTACAGAATAGAGGACACGGACACAAACCCAAATAAATACAATTTTCTCATACTAGACAAAGGGGCCAAAAATATGCAATGGAGAAAAGATAGCCTCTTCAACAAAGGGTGCTGGGAGAATTGGAAATCCATATGCAACAGAATGAAACTAAACCCATATCTCTCACCATGCACGAAAATAAACTCAAAATGGATTAAGGATCTCGGAATCAGACCAGAGACCTTCCATCTTATAGAAGAAAAAGTAGGTCCAGAGCTTCAACATGTCAGCTTAGGACCAGACATCCTCAACAGGACTCCCATAGCACAAGAAATAAAAGCAAGAATTAATAACTGGGATAGATACAAACTAAAAAGTTTTCTTTCAGCAAAGGAAACTATCAGCAATGCGAAGAAAGAGCCTACAGAGTGGGAGAAAATCTTTGCCAATCATACTTCAGATAGAGCACTAATCTCCAGAATCTATAAAGAACTCAAAAAACTCTACACCAAGAATGCAAATAATCCAATTGACAAATGGGCTAAAGAAATGAATAGACACTTCACAGAAGAAGATCTACAAGCAATCAACAAACATATGGAAAATGTTCAACATCTCTAGTAATAAGAGAAATGCAAATCAAACCACCCTAAGATTCCATCTCACCCCAATTAGAATGGCGATTATCAAGAATACAAGCAACAACAGGTGTTGGCGAGGATGTGGGGAGAAAGGTACACTCATACATTGCTGGTGGGCTGCAAATTAGTGCAGCCACTCTGGAAAGCAGTATGGAGACTCCTTAGAAAACTTGGAATGGAACCACCATTTGACCCAGCTATCCCACTCCTTGGCCTATACCCAAAGGACTTAAAATCAGCATATTACAGAGATACAGCCACATCAATGTTCATAGCTGCTCAGTTCACAATAGCCAGATTGTGAACCAACCTAGATGTCCTTCAATTGATGAATGGATAAAGAAAATGTGGTATATATATACCATGTAATATTACTCAGCCATAAAGAGTGATAAAATTATGGCATTTGCAGGCAAATGGATGAAACTGGAGAATATCATGCTAAGTGAGATAAGCCAATCTCAAAAAAACAAAGGAAGAATGATATCACTAATAAGTGGATGATGACACATAATGGGGGGTGGGAGGGGTTAGTGTTGGGGTTGGAGTTGGGTTTAGGGAGGTGGGCAGGAATGGAGGAAGGAAGGACTGTATAGAGGGAGGGGAGGGGTTGGAGGGGTGGGGGAGAAGGGAAAAAATGGCAGAATAAATCAAACAACATTACCCTATGTAAATTTATGATTACACAAATGGTATGCCTTTACGCCATGTACAAACAGAGAAACAACATGTATCCCATTTGTTTACAATAAAAAAAATAAACAAAGTAAACAGCAAAAAAAAAAAATCATTGGGATTGAGGAAGGTACAGAGATACAAACCAAAGGAATGAACAACCTATTCAATGAAATAATATCAGAAAATTTCCCAAACCTGAAGAATGAAATGGAAAATCAAATACAAGAGGCTGACAGAACACCAAAAGCACAGAATCACAACAGATCTACACCAAGGCATATTATAATGAAAATGCATAACATTCAAAATAAAAATACAATTTTGAAGGCCACAAGAGTAAAGCCTCAGAATACAAATAGAAGGAAACCAATACAGATAGTAGCTGAGTTCTCAATCCGACTCCAAAAGCTAGAAAGGTCTGAACCAAAATATTTCAAGCTCTGAAAGAACATGGTTGCCAACCAAGAATCCTGTACCCATAAAAATGAACCTTCAAATTTGAAGATGATATAAAATCCTTCCATGATAAACAAAAGTTAAAAGAATTTACAAAGAGAAAGCCTGCACTACAGAATTTTCTCAAGAAAATATTCCATGAGGAGGAAATGTCAAACAACAATGTAGGTCAGCAAAGGGAGGAACTACCTTAGAGAAAAACCACTCAAAGGAGAAACCAAGCCAATTTAAAAACCAAAAATAAGCTAAATGACTGGGAATACAAATCGTATCTCTATAATAACTCTGAACATTAATGGCCTCAACTCATCAATCAAAAAACATAGACTGGTAGAATGTATTAAAAAGAAAGACCCAACAATATGCTGCCTGCAAGAGACTCATCTCATAGAAAAAGACATTCACAGACTAAAGGTGAAAGGATGGGAAAAAACCTACCATGCACATGGACTCAGTAAAAAAAGTGGGGATTTCCATCCTTATATCAGACAAAGTGTACTTCAAGCCAAATTTAGTCAGAAGGGTTAAAGAAGGACATTTCATGCTGCTTAAGGGAACCATAAATCAGGAAGACATAACGATAGTAAATATTTATGCCCCCAAAAATGGTGCATCCCTGTACATCAAACAAATCCTTCTCAATTTCTGGAATCACATAGAACACAACACAATAATTCTGGGTGACCTTAACGCACTGCTGTCACCACGAGATAGATCTTCCAAACAAAATCCAACCAAAGAAAACATAGAACTCAATAACACAATCAATAACCTAGACTTAATAGACAAATATAGAATATTCCATCCATCGACAAGCGGATTCACTTTCTTCTCAGCAGCCCATGGAACCTTCTCGAAAATAGACCATATGTTATGCCACAAAGCAGCCCTTAGAAAATGAAAAAAAATACTGCCTTGTGTTCTATCAGATCATAATGCATTGAGTAGAAATCAATGAGAAATAAAAAAGAGAAATTACTCCACCACCTGGAGACTAAATAATATGCTATTGAATGAAACATGGATAACATAAAAACATCAGGGAGGAGATAAAAAAATTCTTAGAGGTCAATGAGAACGGCAATACAACATATCAGAATGTCTGGGACACTATGAATGCGGTATTAAGAGGAAAATTCATTGCTTGGAGCACATTTCAGAAAAGAATGAAAAGTCAACAACTAAATGTCCTAACATTACAGCTCAAAGCCCTACAAAAAGAACAACAGAATAACAGCAAAAGTAGTAGAAGACAGGAAATAATTAAAATCAGAGCTGAAATCAATGAAATTGAAACAAAAGAAACTCAAACAATTGACAAAAAAAGTTTGTTCTTTGAGAAAGTAAAGAAAATAGACAAACCCTTAGCCACACTAACAAAGAGAAGGAGACAGAAGACTCAAATTACTAAAATACATGATGCAAAAGGAAATATCACGACAGACACCACTGAGATACAGAACATAATGAGAAGATATTTTGAATATCTGTATTCCAACAAAACAGAAACTACTGAAGACATTGACAAATTTCTAGAGACATATTCTCCTCCCAAACTGAACCAGGAGGACATACACAATTTAAACAGATCAATATCAAGCAATGAAATAGAAGAAGCCATTAAAAATCTACCATCCAAGAAAAACCCAGAACCAGATGGATTCTTAGCCCAGTTCTACAAGTCCTTCAAAGAAGAACTCATTCCAATACTTCGCAAAGTATTCCAGGATTTAGAAAAGGAAGGTACCCAACCGAACTCATTCTACGAAGCTAATATCACTCTCACACTCAAACCAGGAAAGGACACATCAAGGAAAGAAAATTTTAGACCAATATCCTTGATGAATATAGATGCGAAGATCCTTAACAAAATATTGGCAAACCGTATCCAAAAACATATTAAGAAAATTGTGCAACACGATCAAGTGGGGTTCATCCCTGGAATGCAAGGATGGTTCAACTTTCATAAATCAATAAACATAATCCATCATGTCAATAGACTTAAGGATAAGAATCATATGGTTATTTCTATTGATGCAGAAAAAGCATTCAACAAAATACAACACCCCTTCTTGCTCAAAACAGTAGAAAAAATAGGAATAGTAGGAACATACCTGAACATTGTAAAGGCTATTTATGCAAAGCCCATGGCCAACAACATTCTTAATGGAGAAAAACTGAAAACATTCCCTTTAAAAAAGGGAACAAGACAGGGATGCCCTCTTTCACCACTTCTATTCAACATTGTCCTCAAAACTCTAGCCAGAGCAATTAGGCAGACCAAAGAAATTAAAAGGAAATGAATAGGAAAAGAGGAACTTAAGCTGTCACTATTTGCAGATGACATGATTCTATATTTGGCGCATCCAAAAACCTCCTCCAGCAAACTTCTAGACCTCATTAATGAATTCAGCAAAATACCAGAATATAAAATCAACACGCATAAATCTAAAGAATTTTTATACGCAAGCAACAAAACAGCTGAAAGGGAAATGAGGAAAACAACCCCATTTGCAATAGCCTCAAAAAAAAAATAAAATAAAATACTTGGAAATCAATCTAACCAAAGAGGTAAAAGATCTCTACAATGAAAACTACAAAACATTGAAGAAAGAAATTAAGGAAGACCTTAGAAGATGGAAAGATCTCCCATGTTCATGGATAGGCAGAATTAATATTGTCAAAAGGGCCATACTACCAAAAGTGCTATACAGATTCAATGCATTCCAAATAAAATCCCAATGACGTACCTTACAGAAATAGAGCAAGCAATCATGAAATTCATCTGGAAGAATACACAAAAGAATAATAAAATTATGGCATTAGCAGGCAAATGGATGAAATTGGAGAATATCATGTTAAGTGAGATAAGGCAATCTCAAAAATCCAAAAGACGAATGATCTCACTGACAAGCGGATATTGACACATAATGTGGGTGGGAGGGGGGCAAGAATGGAGGAAGGAGGGACTGTATAGAGGGAAAAGAGAGGTGGGAGGGGTGGGGGGGAAGTAAAAAAATAACATAATGAATCAAACATCATTACTCTATGTAAATGTATGAGCATGCAAATGATATGCTGTTAGTCCATGTACAAAGAGAAACAACATGTATCCCATTTGTTTACAATAAAAATAAATTTAGAAAAATAAAAAAATTAAAAAAACAAATTAAAAAAATCATTTTACTAAACCTGAAATACTTTATCCCATAAGGAACCATATTTGTTATTTTCTCAGTCAATTTACTTTTACATTGCATAAAATTCCAACACACCTATTGTCTAATTCCCTAGCTGATAAAGAATACAAACAAATAAATGAAGGGAAGTCATAGATAGGCGCAGGGAACTGCTATTTGTGGTAGCTGTGAAATGAGCAAGGAAATTCACCATGACCCTAACTAGCAGGGAGGAGACAGGAAAATGTTAAATGCACCCACCCCAGAAATTCCCAATGTAATTAAAGCATTTCATTTAAAGCAGAAATGCTTCAATGAAGATAACTAACATGTAATGAAGCACCTTGGTTATTTCAAAGAACAACAATAAAGTGAGACATAAGGGTTAAAAATAAAGCTCATTCAAGCTAAGGAGACAGTTAAGATCACCTTGGTCAATAGGTTAAGAACAGAACAACACAGGTCAGTAATTATTCTCCAAGGGGTTTAAATGTGCTTCAGTTTCAGAACAACTATTTGCATTATTTAACACACCAGTAAATCTAACAGATCAGTAGAAATCAAAATGCATTTGATAGTTTCAAAGCCCGCAGCAACTGGTTGTGTGTGTGTGTGTGTGTGTGTGTGTGTGTGTATGTTAGAGGAGGGATGCACATTCTCAGACTAGAAAAATGAACATTCACCTTTAAAATTATATGTAATGTTGATTTTAAAAAGAAAGTATTTGATTGAACATGAAGCATTATGAAGTTAGAGTTCATGAGCAGGCAAAGAATTGTTGCCAAAACCTTTCAAATAAATGCATAAGATAAAAAGGAAATGGAGACATAAACTTTGTGAAGTCAAAGATCGATGCATCATTATTTCTTCAGATGTGCAGATGAGCAATGGAAGCCAGAGCTTCTTTGTGTGGGTCTTACCTCATCCATTTTAACAAATCCTCAAGGTAGTTGTTCTGAAACTTTTGCCATGTAGAAATAAGATTTACCTAGAGGGTTTATTAGACACAAAGCGCTACCCTGAACATGGGATGGAGGCCAGGAATACACACCTCTAACGAGCCCCCAGGTGACTCTGACCATGCTCATCAGGTGACAATGCTTTGAGAATCATTGTTCTCTGTGTCCCCAGAGCTTGAGTCTAGTAAAAGTTGTCCTGCACTGTTGGCTTCTGCTATTCCCCAAGCCCAGTCCTTGTCAGGTGAGGCACTGTTTCAGATGACATCATGGAATGCCCTGCTGACCCCACAGGAGGCACAGGGAGACCTTCCATTCAGGGAATTCCCAGTTCTCCTGCTAGGGTTCAAAAAGGCTCTGCCCTGGGATTCTGGGAGCTCACTTAAACTTTTTAGGAACTTGGAGACTAAATTCTTAAAGCACCTCATTCAAACACCTCATTCAAGCACCTCTTCTGACATCTTTCTAGTCTTTACACAATTATGCTCCCACAGGGTAGAAAGAGAAACTTCCTGCCAATTCCTTCTCCCTAAACATAGCTGTTGTAGGTGAGTTTATTTCTCCAATTATCCCTCCTTTATCAGGTATGTTCAACAGCTTGCAGTTAATGAGATCATTCTCCTGGGGATTTGAAAAGAGTTCTTTATCTGTCCTCAAAAACCACTGGGACCCATTAAGATACTGCTCTGACTGTTTTCTTCTCTTCACAGAGTTTAATTCCAAAGATGGGAGTTTCTCCCTGAGGGATGTGTTAGTGTTCCAAGTATTCCCATTATGCTTGTCTCTGAGAATCCTGCTGTATCGAAATGAAGTCATCACTACCCACTTGAATGTTCAATGACTTTGCTACCAAATCAAGCAGTTAGAAGACTGGAAATACCCTTCTTCACAACAGACCTCAGGGCAAACTACTGTGGTAGAAATGAAAAGACCTGCTCTGAGTTAGTTGAGGAGAGAGTGAGCACAGGTAAATGGAATTATCAGGTAGAGACAGAAAACTCCCAATACAGAGAGCATGTACCAAAGGGAAGTATAGAGTATGAGTAAGTTCCATTTTTATTAAGATAGGTGGGAATCACTGATTCCATCAGAAATTCCTTAATTACATTGAATTTCACTATGTACAGACACTGAAATACAGGTGATGGTGAAGTTCCCGCAAAGCAAGAAGGGATGGGATGGAAAGCCCAGGAGGAGATTTTTAAGAGGCCATCACTAACATAAAATTACACAAATAAGAATGTCAGTTAAGTGGTGCTCACTGCTGTGTGGATCCTATGGAGACTAATGTGGTCTTTGGGGCTTTCTTTGAGAGTCATGTAAGTCAAAGAGCATTATGGGGTCCCTGGAATGAGCACAACAGGGACACGGGTAGGACTCAGGGCGGGATCATCTTGCCTTTCCAACTCCAAATCTCAAGCAGGAAATTTCTCTCTCTCTGTATACAATTAACAGAGTTTTATGGCCACTTGTAGAGACCAATGAAGGCCAAATCTTTACATTTGACCTCTAAAAGGTGCTCTCTCAGCACCTCACTCCAAATGTTCCATGAACAATCTGATGTTTTAACATCCTCCCTGATATTCCTTTTGCTATTATAGCTGTATCTTTGAAGGTTAACATGATACCTCTGCAACCCATGGATTCTGCCTTAGGTGTCTATGGCCTACACTTCTTGATTTCTGTCTGCATCACAGACTACTCTCCAAAGCTCCAGGTTCCACTGAGATGTCCAACCACCATCTCAGTTTGTTTATTATAAAATTAAAAGTATAATTTTAACAATTTTTATTGAGATTGGTTTTCACCATATTTCCCAAGATGCTCTGAAACTCTATGATTCAGGCAATCCTCCTGTCTCAGCCTCCACAGTGACTGGGATTAGAGGTGTGCACCAGCATGCCTGCTATCAACCAGTTTTTTCTGTGTGCAGTTACACACAGAATTTTACAACCATCTATCTCCCAAACTTTTCATCATCCAAACACTCTGCACACATTGAAAGTAATCCTTCTTTCATGCTGGAAACTACCATTCCACTTTCTATCTCTGAGTTTCAGTATTCTAGGTACTTCCTAGGAGTAAAATCATGTAATATTTGTCTATTTGTTTATCTTGATTTTGATATTTCAAACCTATCCCAAAAAGGGATGCAATAAAAAGCTCAGGAAGAGATTTTTGAGAGGTAATCACTAAAAAAGATAATTGCACGAACAGTTATTGAATTGAAAAGGTGCTCACTGTTGTCTTGGGTGGGTGCCGAATCCATGGACAGCATTGGGCATTTCATTGAGAGCCATGCAAGTCAGTGAGCTTCATGGGTCCTATATAAGACAGTAGCAGTTTGATGGGTGGGTTTCAACTTCTCATCTTTCTAACTGCCAACTCTCTCACCTAAACAGGAACTTTCCTTACTCTGTGTACAATTAAGTGATTTTTTTCTCCCATCAGTACAAACCAATAAAGATCAAATGAATACATTTGGCTTCCAAGATCATAACACCATTGGGGTGTTCTGTCAGCTCAACTCAAATGTTTCATGATTAACATGATTTTATCTTCCCTAAGTTATTACCTTTTCTATTTTAACCATCTCTTGAAAGCTAATGCCATCAACACTGTTACACAATGCCATCAGCTCTGTCACCCATGGAATTGTTCTGCACTGATGGTTCTCAACGGAGCACAGATTATTCCAAATGACGGTGCCCTGCTTTCTTCAATTTCTATCTCCAGCACAGACTTCTTTCCCAAAAATCCAGACTCCACTGGAATATCAAACTTAAATCTCTGTTTGTTTTACTGTGATAAAATAAATGTAACAAATTTATAGTTTTAACAGTTTTGTGATTTTCATTCATGTATTATAATTATACATAATAGTGGATTCCCTGTGACATAGTTATAGTTGTACATGCACAAAATTTTCCCAAAGCCTCCCCTTACTCTCCCTGATCTCCTTCCTCTAATCAACAGGCCTCACTTCTATTATTGCTTAAATAAAGTGCATCATAATTTTACACGAGGTGGAATTCCTTGTGACACATTCTTACACAGCATAATTAACCATGTTTGTGTGTACACTTCCATGGTGTTGAGCACTATCACACTATTGTGCAGCCGTCACCACCATGCATTGCCAAAACTTTTTCATCATCCCAAGCTGAAACTCTGCACCCACTACAAGTTACCCCTTCACAATCCCTGCAGCCTCGATTACTCCTGTTTTATTTTCTAACACTATTAATTTGGATATTCTTGTGTTTCATATTTTTCCACTTGGTTATCTCAATTTGGACATTTCACACCTTAAACTTCTGATGGCTCCTTTCCCTCCAGCTGGCTCCTCCCATGACCCTCCTTGCCTCAAGGGATGCAATCTCTTCTTCACACTCAAGATCCTGGAGCAGCTGCCTCCTCTCTTTCTATATCCATAGTCTGCTGGCAACAAGCCTCCCAAGTGTACCATGGAAATAGCCCAGCCTGGGCACTCCCTTCCTCCCATCTTCCCCCTCGGATCTTAGGTTCTCATACTCACCTACACTCAAGATGGGTTCCTCTATCTCCCTAGCATGTGTCACTCTCAGATGTACATCTCATGCCACTGAAACCTGTTCTCCAGCTAAATTCCTACTCATTATTGTTAATCGATCTTCAAGCATATCCTCCCATGGAAGTTTTTCCTGAATACCAATATTGGTGAAGATGAAGAATAACTGGAAATTTTACTCATAGTTCACAGGAAATAAAAGTGTTGTAAATAATTTTGAAATAGATTTATACTCTCTTAAAAATTAAACATAAATTAACCATATAACCCAACAATATATAATTGCACACTAAGACATTTTCCCAAGAGAAATGAAAGCATGTAACACAAAGATGTGTGAACAATTGTTCATCACATAACTACTTATAACAATCACAAATTGGAAATATCCACATGCCCACTGATGAGTAAATGGACAAGCAAAATTTGGGATATTCACACGACAAAATACTTTTCATCTATTAAGAGGACAAAAATGCTGATACGTGTTCCATGTTATATTAAATGAAAGAATTCACATGCAAAAGACAACTGTTGTGTGATTCCGCATATTACATATTTATATGGTATCAAGAAAAGGCAAACTATAGTCAAGAGGGTAGATAAATCATTCATGGCTGGATGGGAGTGCATACTAATGCAAATTGGAGCAGGGGAGTTTGGGGGTGATAGATTACATTCATAACTTGGTATGTGTAGGGTTGGCTTCACAGCCCCCACCCAGGCCCAAATCCTTGGATGCCCAAGTCCCTGATATAACATTCTTCTGTGGACTTCACCTGTATTTTCCTGACCTCGCCTCCAGGAACCCAAGTGGACTTCCCCTGGACAGATTGTAGAGAAGAGAAACCTTCTGTGTCAGTCATCAGAGAGAGTCAGCCTTTCCCTGTGAAGCTGGTGGAGCAGGAAGGGAAAGAGGAAAGAACCTGGGTACTGTCTTTGCTCTGGGAAGGTCACATATTTTTCAGTCTGTGAAGGGGGATCCCTGTCCTTTGGAGAAACCCAGTGCCCACTGAGAACACATTACCAGGTCTTGTTCTAATTCCTTCTCTCATATTTGGAAGCTAGAGCTTCTCTCCAATAAGAGTTATTTCCTGGAGAGTGTCCAACCCTTCCCTACTTCTTCCTATAAGCTGTAGTCTCCTAATACATTTCCTACATCCAAAGTATTCAATAAGTACTGAACAAGTACTGAACAAATATCTGCTGCACATGAGATACTTTTAACATTATTTCAAATTTCCATTTAATTTCTATTATATACCCTAACCACTTTTAACATCAGATTTGACTTACTTAAAGTACTAATTAGGTCAATTTTTTTGTAGCAATCATCTCACTTTAATGTCTCCAATGGCATCTACTCTTAATTATGTCTTTTCAAAAATGTTATTGGTGCAGAAAAATTATACATATTAGTAAGATTTTATTTTTTTTTATTTTTACAGACTGCATTTTGATTCATTGTACACAAATGAGGAACATCTTTTCATTTCTATGGTTGTGCATGATGTAGATTTATACCATTCATGTAATTATATATGTCCATAGGGTAATAGTAGGATTTATTCTTACATTTCCACACATGCTCACTAATCAATATGATCAGTTTCATTCCTCCCTTTTCCTCTCCTCCTCCTTCCCCCTTGACAGCTTCATTTACCTGAGTATTCTCACTTCTGTTTCCATGAGATCTTTTTCCCATTTTCCTCTTTGGCTTCCACATATGAAAGAAAACATATGACCCTTGGGTTTCTGAGTTGGGCTTACTTTACTTAATATGATCTCTCCAATGCCATTCATTCTCCTGCAAATGACATAATTATTTCTGATAATTATTCATAATTATTCAACATTCAGTTCAATTGCTTTTCTATTATTACCAGTCCTTTAAAATATTCAGGAAAGTGGTAAATGATCGAAGTAGAAGCAGACTTCCTTGGCATTGCAAGAATTCAACCAAAAATATTCTAGTGCTTTGACATAACATCTCCTGTTGGGTGTGGGTTTGAAAACAACCCTTCTTTATTGGTTTTGTAAATTGTCCTTGTTTTCCATCGTGATCCACATCTTCTGGTCCTTGCTGTTGACCACAGTAACTACTGTTACAGTTTCTCTAATAGAGTTCTCTATGGTGATTATGTTTATTGTTTATCTCCACTGACCTATTTTGGTGAACAGTTATGTTTACAAGTATCATCAGGTTAAGCTGGCTTTCATTTCCAGAGCTGCGATGAATTGCTCATCATGTCTGGTTCTGTTTTATTTTATAGTAAGGCTATAAATTGAGCCCAGGACTTTGAGCATGCTAGGAACTGCTCCCCTCCCATTGAACCACGTCCCCAACACGTAAAATAGGTAGGAATGCATCCTATTTAATTTTTGTAATCTCTTTTGGAATTTATGCTTAGAAATGTTAAATTAGAAAAGTCCTTTGTGACGAGGCTGAGAACTCAGTCCTGTAGTTATTTTGCATCCAACATTTGTATTGGTGCAACGCCTGCTTGTCAAGCACCTTGGAGTCCTTGGAAAGGCAAATGATGAGAAAAACTGTCACAACTTCAGAGCTACAAATGAGCATAAATTTACCAGGTTCAAAGTGACATCAGCAAGAACACAAGGGTCTGTTGTGGGTCACCCTCCTTTCTCCTGACCCTCACCCATACTGTCCATCACACAGGTCTCTAATCCTTCCCACTGCATCCCACCAGCTGATGGGCAGCTGTACACTCTGCTCTCTCAGCCTAGAATGTGCCTTCTTTCCTTACTTCCTCTCTGAGCCCACACATTCCTATTGCAAACAGGTCTCTTCTATCCACATTCTATGCATTTAGAAAAGAAGATCATTGGTCCTCACTGCTATTCTACTGTCTTTAATTAATTCCAGTTTGGCATGGATTAATACACTAGCCCTTTTAATCAGGTAAATGTAATCAATTTCAAGATTACATGTATCTTTAAGATTTTAGATGGTTTGGGATGGAGAAATCTTGAATAATTGAAATCTAGGTCATCAAATATATTTTGGCAATTAATTGCAGATTTTAACATAATACTTGCCACTCAAAACTGTGTGGACACAGGAGCACACACAGTCACACACTCCTTGCGTGCATTATAATTGATGTGCCTTTGTTTTCTCCACTTATCTGTGTAGACCCCATGTTTTTCCTCTTCTTGGAAGAATTCACCATTCAGGTATCATTGTCTGGAGGAAGGTGTCACAGGATCTTCATTAACTAGAAATGCTCTGTGGAGCTCAAAAGAGGTAAGAAACCTGTTGTATTTGTAGTGATCACAACTCTGACCTTGTGGGCTGCCACAGGTTAAGAAGGATATTTATTGATAAATGATAGCCATGCAGACACACTTATTGTGATGTACAAAGTGAAATCTCTTATTTATGACATGCCATTTGTATGTCCCCATAAATGTAGCAGAAGAGTTACAATCCTCAACTCATTGAAATTCCCTCTTCAACTATACCATTGAGGGAACATTTTCAATCCCGACTGGGCAGGTGAGTTAATTTCACCTAAAGGGGTTTAAATAAGTTTCCCAAGGTCTATAAGATTATAAGTGGGCAGACCAAAACTCTATTTCTAGAAGTCTGATTGAAGAAGTCATTTTAGCCACGTCAGGTGGCACCCGCCTGTAATCCCAGCAGCTCAAGGGCTGAAGCAGAAGGATCACAGGTTCAAATCTGCCTCAGAAATTTAGAGAGACCCTGTCTCAAAATTAAAAATTTAAAAATGGCTGTTTATGTAGCTCAGTTTTTAGCACTCTTGGGTTCAATTTCTGGTAAAGAATAAATAATAATAAAAAATAAAAATAAAGAAGGAGCCAATTTCCAAATCAGAGCTCTATTCTTCACCTTGTGGGGAGTTAAAGTATCTAAGGGGAGAATTTGATTATAATCTGTAATTATTGTAAAAAATCAAAACTATGCTTATTGAAATAATACCATGCAAAAAGGCATTTTTAAAATTTCACACCAAGGAAGTAATTATAATGCTATTTTTGAAAAGATAAGTAAGGCACTGAAAACTAATTCTCAGTTTGCAGAAATGTCAAGCCACTGAATAAGAGTTAGTCTGAAAATCCATGTCCAATCATTACTGTAGGGCTAATAGAATAAGCTAGTATGGGGATAATCAAGCTAATGGTATGAAATGTCCTCAAATATATTGGATGGTTCTTACATAGGCATAAATTGTATCTGTTGATTTATTAACATAAGAGAACTAAAACTAAAGAATTTATGAAGAAAGAGATCTTTTGAATTGAGGAATTCAAGAATAATTACATTTATTCAACATGGAAATGGATACCACTTCTCTGAGTGAATTGCAGGCATGGGTAGGACTCAGCAGTGTGAAGGACATCTGTCCAAGGGTAACCTAGTAGAGTGGTAACTCCTTGAGGTGCCAGTTGCATGGTGTTTAAATGTTGCTTTTGTCTTTTACTCCAGAAGACACACCAGCTTCATGGAAGAAGAGAACCACACTGTCCTATCACAATTCCTCCTCCTGGGACTGTCAGAAGACCCTGAATTATAGCCTGAATTCTCTTTGGACTGCTCCTGTCCATGTACCTGGTCACCTGGTACTTGGGAACCTGCTCATCCTCCTGGTGGTTAGCTCTGACTCCCACCTCCTCAACTCCATGTACTTCTTCCTCTCCAGCCTGTCTTTTGTAGACATCTGTTTCACTTCTACCACCATCCCCAAGATGCTGGTGAACCTCTATTCACAAAGCAAAGCAAAGACATCTTCTACTCAGAATGCCTCTCTCAAGTGTATTTTTTCCTTATGTTTCTTGGAGTGGATAATTTTCTACTCACCACAATGGTCTTTGACCACTTTGTGGCCATCTGTCACCCCCTGAACTACACAGTCATCACTGAACTACACAGTCCCTGGCCCTGTGTCCTCCTGGTTCTGATGTCTTGACTCCTCATGTTCCGGGTCTCCCTGATTCATATTCTACAGTTGAATCGAATGATATTCTCCTCAGGCACTGAAATCCCACATTTCTTCTGTGAACTGGTTTAGCTTCTCAAAGTGGTTGGCTCTAATACCCTTATCAATAACATCTACACCTATGTGGCGACTGCCCTGCTTTGTGTATTTCCTATGACAGGGATCCTCTTATGCTCAGATTGTCTCCTCATTAATGAGGATGTCTTCTATTGAGAGTAAGTATAAAGCCTTTTCCACCTGTGGGTCCCACCTCTGTGTGGTCTCCTTATACTATGGGACAAGTCTTGTGGAATACATCAGTTTTACTCTGACCCATTCTTCCCAAGGAATCACAGTGACCTCAGTGATGTACACTATGGTCACCCCCATGCTGAACCCCTTCATCTACAGCCTGAGGAACAAGGATGTGAAGGGGTTCCTGGGAAGACTGTTCAGCAGAGCAGCCTCGTCTCATTAATGGAGCAACGTCTTCAGTGCAAAGTGGACACCTTGCTCTTAGGCAAATGCTGAATTTTGACATCCTAGATCTTTTTGTTTTCTAAGACACATGCTTCAGTTTTTACTCAGAAGGAATTGGGAGTGAGATTTGAATATATGATTTTGTACTTGTTTCTCCTCAACAACTCCCTAAGTAATTCCTTTTGAATTTTTTTTTCTATATTTGGTCTTCATAGTTATATCTTTCATCAATTTGTTATACGTCTTTCTAATATTTCTAACTTTATGTTTAACATACTTATATTACATGAAGGCGTGGTTTACTCAAAATTATCCCCTTGATGACATAAATGATCTCACTACAGATAAATGACAAATATTAAGGTAAAGGATGTGCCAATTATCCTGGTTTGATCTTTCCACAATATATGTATGTATCAACATATCACATTGTTCTCCTTCAATTTCCAGATTTACCCCAATCCTTCTTGTCCTTTTTCCTCTCTAGCTTCCACAGATGAGACTCTTGACCTTCTGAGTTTAGCTTGTTTCCCTTAACATAATGTTATTAATTTCCACTCATTTTCCTGAAAATGACATAATTTCATTCTTCTTTATGACTGAATAAAACTCTATTGTCCATATATACCTCATTTTCTTTATCCATTCATTCATGATGGACACATAGACTGGTTCCATAGTTGGCTATTATGAATTAGACAGCTATAAACATGGATATGCCTGTATCACTATAGTAGACTGACTGTAATTCAGAGGAAAGGGACCAAGGAGAGGGAAAGGGAGCAAGGCGAGAGAGGAGGAGAGGGAAAAAAGAGAAATACTGGGGAATGGTATAGACCCAATTATACTGCTATACTGTGTGCATATACAAATATGTAACAATGAATTCCACAATTATGTACACCATGCTTCCATAATATAAGGAAAAACTCACATTGCTCTCTATAAATATATACACTTATTATGTGCCCACTAAAAATATAACTGAAAAATTATCCTCTTAAATGTTCATGTTGTTCACCTTAACTTGACTGTGTTCCTGTCTTCACTGCATGAAATGGAATGGATGTCATGCAGTAGTCAAGGCAAACTGATTACCATAGGAAGACTGCTTATTGCTTAGAGATACATGTTTTGTTTTAATACTGAAAACATTTCTTTGAGATTTTTCTGACATTCACTCCACCTCAGAAGATACTGGGATTAAAATGGACTATAACCTTGCAAACTGACACTGAACTCACACTTCTAACTTTGACACTACTTTTTATAAGACATTGACTATATTCTCAACATTGAAGCTGGAAACAACCTGTGAAAGAGAGTTTGGCCATTGGACTCTTACTGATATTATGCCTAGGGTAAGTCTGAGATATGGCTATATTCTTTGTTATCCTTCTTTCCTTCCTGCCTTCCTTCTTCCTCCCTTTTCTTCATTCTCTTCCTTCCTACCTTCCCTTTTATCTCCTTCCTTATTTCTGACTGTTATATTGGTCATTGTTCATTTGGTTTCTTCCTTCTTTCTCATGGCCAAATAATATTCTACTGTATATATACACAAAGGTCATTTATCTGTCCATCCATTGGTAAACATTGGGGTGATTTCCATGTTTCTGGTATTATGAGTAAGGCTACTATTAACCTGCATTAATGTTTACTTAAGCATTTAATTTCAGTCATTTGGGGAATTTACCTAGGAGTGAAATTACTGGGTCATATGATAATCATATCTCTAACTTTCTTAGAAATCACCTGTTTTTCACAGTTGCATATTTTACATTTATTGCAATGTATCAGATGATAATGTCTTACATTATTGCCAATATTTATTTTCCTTTTTTTAAACTGTAACCTTCTAGTGGATATAAAGTGGTGTATCCTTTGGTTTTCACTTCACTATAACTGATTGAGCATCCTTCCATGAACTTGTTTACAATTTGTAGGAATTCATAGACCTTCTGTGGAGAACAATCTTTCCAACACTTTACTGTTTTGTAATTGCATAGTTTGTATTTTTGTTTCTAATTTGTATACATATTTGGATACTAGCTCCTTATGAGTTGTGTGTTTTAGAAATATTTGCTCCAGAAAGATCAGTGGAGTTGAGGAAAGGGAATTGGGCGAGAGAGAAGAAGAGGGAAAGGGGAAGTACTAGGGATGGAATTCGGACAAATTATATCCCATGATTTTATGTTAAAATGAACTCCAATATTATGTATAAGTAAAAAGAACTCATAAAAATTATAAAAATCATTTCATTCTGTGTGATACCTTTCCACTTTTCAAGTATTCAATTTTTATTATTAACTGTGTACATCATGATGTATGATAGCTCTATGGAGTTATTCCTTCTAACTGAAATTTTTTGTCCTTTCACCAACATCTGCCCAACTCCCCACCTTACAGCTCTGGTAGCCACCATTCAATCCTGTTTCTATAAGTCAGACCTATTAAGATTTCACATGTGGGTGAGGTCAGCAGAGTTTATCTATTTTTTTCCAGCTCATTTCTCTTAACAGAGCTGTATTCACTTACTGGGTACAATGCGATACTTTCATACATGTACAGATTATGCAAAGAGCAAATAAAGGTAGTTAATAACCCAGTACCTCTCAACCATTTATCATTTCTTTGAATGTGAGAACATTCAACATCTTACCTTCTAGGTATTTTGAAATGCGCATCCCTGTCAACTGTAGTCACTTCAGTATGCAGGGAAACATCAGGATTTATTCCTCCCCTCTAACTGACTCTGTGCCCACTGACCCACCTCTCTCCCTCTCCACTATTACTCCCATCTCTTGTAACCCTGCTCTGAGCTCTACTTCTGTGATAATGATTGTTTTAGATTCTTCATATGAATCAGATCATGCAACCTTTTTTTTTCTGTGTTTGACTTATTTCATCAAATATAATGTCTTCCAGGTTCATTATAGATGTTGCAAATTACACAATTTCATTATTAAGAGTATCCAACTGTGAATAGTTCAAGTTCTGATGTTTGTCCTTCTTTGATCAGTGAAACCATCAAATCATTTCCTGGTGTTTTCTTAAAAGAATAACAGATTTATCATTTTAGTGATCATTGGTTTGTTCAAATTTTCTTTTTTTCAGAATTCAATCTTGGTAGGTTGTGTTTGTCTAGGAATTTGTCCATTTCTTCTACTAAACAATATATTGGCATATAATTACTTATGATGGTCTCCTATGACTTTTGGTCTTTCTGTGGTTTAGAGTTTGATGAAAACTTTATCTTTTCTGATTTTATTCATTTGAACCTTCTAACGTCTTTCTTTGTTATTTTAGCTAAAGATTCATTTAGCAATTCATAGGGGAAATAATCCTTTTTCTTTTACTCCCAATGAATTGGTTGTACAGGAGTGTGTTTATGAGTCCTACATATTTGTGAGTGTTTCCATGTTTCTCCTGTTTGGTTACAAATTTTTACACCATTGAGTCCAGAAAAGATACTCAATATAATTCAAACCTTTAAACAAACTTATTACAACTTAATCTGTGGCCTCCAAAATGATCTTTTCTGGAGACTCCTCAATGTGTCACTGAGAACTGTGTGTATAGGGCAGCTGTTGGATGCAATGATGTGATTCACAGACTTACCTTATGATCAATGCAAAGGAAGGAAAGTTTGCTCCTAGCTCATGCAATACACAAATATTGACTTATAAATGGTTCAACAGTTTTAATGCAATAGTCAAAATCATAAACCTCTCAGAAGAAAATCTCCTTCATTACAGGAGATTCTGCAACAGATTCTCAGATATGACATTGAATCCACAAGTAACAAAGCAAAAATAGTTATGCTGAACTTCATCAAAATGAAAATCTGTACATGTCGGCTTAGGACCAGACTTCCTCAACAGGACTCCCATAGCACAAGAAATAAAAGCAAGAATCAACAACTGGGATAGATACAAACTACAAATCTTTCTCTCAGCAAAGGAAACTATCAGCAATGCGAAGAAAGAGCCTACAGAGTGGGAGAAAATCTTTGCCAATCATTCTTCAGATAGAGCACTAATCTCCAGAATCTATAAAGAACTCAAAAAACTCAACACCAAGAATACAAATAACCCAATCGACAAATGGTCTAAGGAAATGAACAGACACTTCACAGAATAAGACCTACAAACAATCAACAAACATATGGAAAAATGTTCAACATCTCTAGTAATAAGAGAAATGCAAATCAAAACCACCCTAAGATTCCATCTCACTCCAATCAGAATGGGGATCATCAAGAATACAAGCAACAACAGGTGTTGGCGAGGATGTGGGGAAAAAGGTACACTCATACATTGCTGGTGGGGATGCAAATTAGTGCAGCCACTCTGGAAGTCAGTATGGAGATTCCTTAGAAAACTTGGAATGGAACTACCATTTGACCCAGCTATCCCACTCCTTGGCCTATATCCAAAGACTTACAATCAGCATACTACAGAGCTACAGCCACATCAATGTTCATTGCTGCTCAATTCACCATAGCCAGACTGTGGAGCCAACCTAGATGCCCTTCAGTTGATGAATGGATAAAGAAACTGTGGCATATATATACAATGGAATATTACTCAGTCATAAAGAATGATAAAATTATGGCATTTGCAGGCAAATGGATGAAATTGGAGAATATCATGCTAAGTGAGATAAGCCAATCTCAAAAAACCAAAGGAAGAATGATCTCGCTGATAAGTGGATGATGATACATAATGGGGCGTGGGAGGAGTTAGTTTTTAGGGTTAGAGTGAGGGTTAGGGAGGGGGGCAAGAATGGGGGAAGGAAGGACTGTATAGAGGGAAAAGAGGGATGGGAGGGGTGGGGGAAGGGGAAAAAGAACAGAATGAATCAACCAACATCATCCTATGTAAATTTATGATTACACAAATGGTATGCCTTTACTCTATGTACAAACAGGGAAACAACATGTATCCCATTTGTTTACAATAAAAAAAAGTTTTCAACAACAACAACAACAAAAAATGAAAATCTGTGATCAAACGACATGAAGATAATGGAGTACAGTAGTGGCATACAACCAGACATATAAAACCATAGGAAAGTATAGAGATCAAGAAACAAATCCACAGTTGTATGGATCAATTAGTGGCCAACTGGTTTTGACAATTTGACATGAACACACATTGGACAAAGGTGTCTGTCTTCAGTTATTTATGCTACTAAAACTGAATATCAGTAAAATGCAATTAACCACACATAAATCAAATGAAAATTATACCAACTCAGAAATCACTTCACATACACAAATGCACACACTTTAACTCAAAATGAATTAACAACTTAAATGTGAGACCTAAAGCTCTTAAGTACTAGAAGGAGACATAGAAGTAAGTTCCATGATATTTGCTTAGGTAATGATTATCTTGTTATAAACCTAAAAGCAGAGGCAGCAAAAGCAAACAAAGAACTATGAGATTTATATCACACTAAATATCTTCCACAAAAGAAACATTCTAAAGAGTAAAGACACAACTTACAGATTCAGGCAATATAGTTAAAAACTATATAATAGATGAGAGGGAAATATCCAAAATATATTTCTCATATTCTTCAATAGTAAGAAAATTAACTTAATTAAAAATGGGCAAAGGAAACTGGGAGTGGTGTCTCATGCCCTTAATTCCAGTGCCTCAGGAGACTGAGGCTGGAGGATTCCAAGTTCAAGGACAGTCTCAGCAACTTAGCAAGACCCTAAGCAATTTGGTGAGACACTGTCTCAAAATAAAAACTTTAAAACAGATCTGGGGATGTGATTCAGTTGTTAAGTACCCCCACCCTGGGGTTCAATTCTTAGTACCAAAAAATAAATAAATAAAGCCAAATAAGTGGAATAGATATCTCCCAATAAAAGGCAAACAATGGTTAATAAGGGTGCAAAAAAAGTGCTTATCATTTTAATCATCACGATAATGCAAATTCAAACCACAGGAGATGACACCTTACACATGTTAAAATGGCTAATAACATAAAGACAAAAGACAACTAGCTCCCCTGAGGATGTGGAGAAAAGGGCACCCTGACACACTGTTTGTGAGTATTAAATTGTTTATCCATTATGGAAAATGGTACTGAGATCCCTCAAAAAACAAACTAACAAAAAATATAACTACCAGATGATCCAGCAACCCTAAATCCACCTAAAATCATTTTGCCAAGATAGGTGTCCAATCCCATTACCATGGCAGCATTATTCACAAGGCTCAAGATATGGAATCAATTTCAGTGTCTAGCATCAAATCAATACACAGATAAGGAAATATGGTGTACATGCATATTGGAACACTACTCATGCAAGAAAAAGTGGAAACATCATTTGCTACAACATGGATAAACCTTATTATATTATATTAAGGGAAAAGGAGGCAGATCTAGAAAGACAAACACCACGTGAACTAACACATGGATTTTAAAAGTAGAGCCCATACAAACAGGGAAAAGTGGCTCCAGAGGCCGTGTGGTGGAGGACTGGGTAGACGTTGATCAAAGCACACAAAATTTCAGTTAGACAAAAGGAATAACACCAGAGAAATCTACTGAACATCACAATGCTCGTAAGTAATTACCATAAATGGAGCACTGAAAAAAAGTTAAGATATC
Source organism: Sciurus niger (assembly GCA_020740815.1). NCBI lineage: Eukaryota > Metazoa > Chordata > Mammalia > Rodentia > Sciuridae > Sciurus > Sciurus niger. Next base: position 377,576 of record JAHUXG010026197.1, read on the forward strand.
ACACAGGGTGGGGAGATATTTACAAAACAGTCAGTTGATCTGGGTCAAGTACCAAGATTATACATAGAACTTTCCAAGTCCAAAAAAAAGAAAAAAATTAAAAATAACAAAGTGAACAAAAAGACATTTTTGGACATATTTTCACACTACCAGTGGCCACTTGGCCAATTAGTCAGAAGGAGATGAAAACAACACACAGTGAGATGCACTTCCCACCCATGGAGCCTCTACTTGAGACAGAGTTGATGGCATGCCTGTAATCTAAGTGGCTCAGGAGGCTGAAGCAGGAGGATTGCGAGTTCAAACCCAGCCTCAAGAACTTACTGAGGCCCTAAGCACCTCAGCAAGAACCTGTCTCTAATACAATTTAAAAAAAAAAAAGGGCTGGTCATGTGGTCCAGTGGTTAAGTGTCCCTGTGATCAATTCCTGGCACACACACACACACACAAAAGAAGTAAAGAAAATAACAAGTATTGGCAGGATATGAATATGTTGGTATTTACATCAACATTTAGATTAGAATGTTAAGTGAGGCAGGTACTGTGAAGCACAGTCTGACTGTTGCTCAAAATGTTAAACCCACAATCTCCACAGTATCCCCAGTTCCTCTCCTACATACATAAACCAAAGCATTGAGAGCAACACAGCCACGCCCTGCAGAACAACCCCGAAAGACACCTTCAGTCACTGCAAAGCTGTGCAGACATCGCAGAGCGCACCTGCAATAACGAGACTGACTATGACACCAGGAGGTGCCGTGATGTTGATGGAGCCCCGTATACAGTCTGCCCTCATCTGGAGGGTGGTCAGGGGCATGTGATGGAGCCCAGTGTAATAGACGTGCATGAATATCCACACAGCACTGCACACGAGAGCCACAGGGTGAGATGGCCTAAAGGCCATCCTGGATGAATGGTGAGCCAGCTGGTGTACACACTCGCCAGGACCGCGTTCAGTCATAGACAGGGATGGAGCAGGTTAGAATTGAAGAAATTAAACCACAGTAAACAGTCATAAGTGGGGAGACAAGAGAGAAGGTGGGCATGATGGGAGGAAAACATAAGGAAAAGAACAGGGATACAAAGCAATGCAGCAGCGTCCGGAGGTCACCCGGACACTGGACCCCTGGGAATTGCATGAAGAGATCACCATAAAGGTTCCGTCCAGCTCTGGTGCTGAATGAAGGACTAGGCATTCTTCTTGGAAAAGGTGGGCAACCAGAGGAGGAGAGTGGTCTCACGGCTCCAACTAGGTCCTCGTTCTTTCCCATCTCAGTCTCATTCTTTTAGAAATGAGTGGAAAGGCACAGAAATCTCTTGGAAACATTTCGATGACTGAAGTCACCTGTGTGGATTGACAAGCAGTATGCACAGGCTAAGCCTTCATTTTGATGATTTTAATTCCAAAGAAAGAATGAAAAACAGTGAAATAGAATTGTGTTCCATAATGGTACTTTTAGGAAACTGTGTCAATACTTGATATAAGCTCTTTATGTGAAGTTGGAAATCACAGGAATATCTATAGGAAATATCTGAAGTTTTAATTAGATTTATCATGTAAAAGGAAAAAATAATGAATTGCTAAGGCAGTTCATGAGGTGTAAGTACCCCAAAATAAATTGCAAAGTCAGGTCGTTTGTGAACACCAGGCACAACTTCTAGGGAGGAAAAGCCAGGATACTGAAATTCACTTGTTGCCTCAGGGGACACAATGTCCCCATAGTTCTGAGGTCAGTGATCTATCAAGTACAAGAGGCTGCTCTGCTGAGGAGTCTCACCAGGTCCCCCTTCACATCCTTGTTCCTCAGGTTGTAGATGAAGGAGTTCAACATGGGGGTGACCACAGTGTACATCACTGAGGTGATCATGTTCCCCTGAGAAGAATGGATCCTGGCAGAATTAAGGTGAACCCCAAGGCCTGTCCCATAGAACAAGGAGACCACACAGAGGTGAGACCCACAGGTGGAGAAGGCTTTAGACTTGCCCACAGAGGAGGACATCCTCATTAAGGAGGAGACAATCTGAGAGTAGGAGTAGAGGATCCCAGTGAAGGGAAACACACCCAGCAGAGTGGTCATCACATACAGTAAGATGATATTGGTGAGAGTGTTGGAGTTGGTTGTTTGAGAAGCTGAGAGAGTTCACAGAAGAAATGAGGAACTGTCGTGCCTGTGGAGAAGGTCAGTCACTTCAGGAGTAGAATGTGAAGCAAGGACACCCAGAACATGATGAGCCAAGACAGCAGCACCAGGAGGACACAGAGTTGGGGGTTCATGATGACCATGTAGTTCAGAGGCTGGCAGATGGCCACAAAGTGGTTGTATGCCATCAAGTTCAGAAGAAAATTATCCACCCCTGCAAAAATCATTAAAAAATACACTTGAGTAAGGCAACCTCTGTAGGAGATGTCTTTTCTCTGTGCCTGGATGTTCACCAGCATCTTGGGGATGGTGGCAGAGGTTAAACAGAGTTCAACAAAGGACAGGTTGGAGAGGAAGAAGTACATGGGGCTGTGGAGGTGGGAGTCAGAGCTGACAGCCAGGATGATGAGCAGGTTCCCAAGCACTGTGACCAGGTATATGGACAGGAACAGGCCAAAGAAAAGAGGCTGCAATTGTGGATCATCTGAGAGGCCTAGGAGCACAAATTCTGCTCTTCCGTTGTGGTTTGCTTACTCCATGTCACCAGCTCTTCTGCTTAAGAAAGAGACACATGCTGAGTTGAAAAAATAGGAAACAGGTCACTTGGAAAGTGAACACTTACAATATCACTCTTGGATGGACGACCTTCACTCTCCATGAGAGTTTCTTATGACACTGATTCACTCAGTCAAGTGGTAAAGTTTATGTCCATTTTAAAGGTGCATCACTGACCAACCTTTAAAAAAAATTAACAATAAGCTCTTATTTATCATCTTCTCACTGCTTTTTCCCCTATGTATGTGAATTTATCTAAACCAACCCATTTTTCTTTGGTATGCCTTTTTTCATAGTAGGATGTCAATAAATAGGAGAAATCACTATTATTAATGCTATTATTGTGCTCCTCTTGTACGATAATTATGTTAGACATACAGAGCTCCACATTATAGTATGGCAGTATGATTTAGAAATTGAGTCCTTGAGTCAGACTTCCTAGAACAAAATTTTGGTTCAATCATTTTTCGTCTGTGTGACTTTTAGGAATTTTAGATTCTCTTTGTCACAGATACTCAACTCTATAGAAGGAATAGTAAATATTCACTAAAAGGTGGACCGAAGAGGAAAATAGGATGAGACGGTGCTTGTCCTTTTCTAATGTAGTTTCTGTGACATGATTACAGATGGGATCTTTTTTCCATAGCATCTCCATCAAATCTGTCTGTATGGTATTCTTAATTAATTTCCCTTTTAGGTTCTGGCAGCCACCAAGGCTAGAATTCTGAGGATTGTGATGATCACGAATAAAGCAGGTAGGTTACCTCTTTTCACTGCCATGACACACTTCTAATACTGATCACTGTGGCTCCTTCTTTCAGAGAATTCCTGCTCAGTGAGTTCTTACAAGAAGAGGAAAAATCACGTAGTCTACATAATTAGAAGGAGGAAACCAAAGCACACAGACATTAAAGCCAAATTCAAGACCCTGTGAGTGTGTGTTCACGTGACCATGCTCTTCAAAGGGGGACAGTGTGCTCAGATCAGCAAAGTTTATGGAAAAATATACTATAAATGGATTTGGATAATATATTCAGAATTATTGAAATTGAATTAAAAATGAAAAGCAAATTTAACTCTTAAAGATCTGGGTTTATATTCCAGAGGGTGGTTTTTATGAATGGCTGAGAATGTTAATTATGCTGAAGTAGACAGTGTTCATAGAGACACAGTTTAGTCTGGTGAGGTGGGTAAGATACACTTCCCTGAAATAGAAATATTTTAACTCAGAGAGGAAGGACGGGTCATTGTAACCAGAGCAATTGAGGCAAAAAGCACTGTTCCAGGCTGAGAAATGTTGTCCTTCCAGTAGGGTTGGTAGAGCAGGGGGTGTGAGAGACCAGTGGGATGGAGGGTGGGGTAAGGGGCAGCAGGGTGGAGTGTGTGAGAGAAGAGCTGCCTGTGTTCCTCCTCAATGTCCTTCTCAGGTTGAACTTATCTGTTCACTTGTGGGCCTGATGCTGTGACCGTTGGGACTCATCATGGGTCTTTCCAGGAATTTGCATAAGCAAATGAAATCCAAGTTTGGCTATGTAACAAGATTTGAGGCTAAAAAGTCAACTATATAACCAAAAGAATCCTCAAACTTTCACACGCCTAATATGAACACAGTGTTGAATAATAAGGATAATAACAGACCTTAGTAATGATTTTAAGCAATAAATAGATGACTAAGAGTTGATGTCAGCTGTGGGAAGGGAAATCTTGTCACATAAGGATGTTGATTAACATAATTCATCAGAAAAATGGGCAACTGAATATAAATTATAACCATAACAGCAAAAATGCATTTGAGAGAATTTAACTATCATCATTGTGACTAGGGGCCAGGGATGATCCTCTAAGCAAACAAAGAACCCAAGGGTAATTTTCTAACCCAATAAACAGAATTTATGTTCAAACCACAATCAAGAGGAGCAACTTCATGAAAACACTAGAGCTGTTGTATTAACTTCTTGGAAACATTCAATACATTCTCCTCCATGTTCAGTCATTGAATATTTTCCAAATATTTCAGTGGACTGGAACATAGGGAGTTTGGAGTTCATGTTGAATGTCAGAAATAATTACATTATTGGTAGACACTGCTATGGATACCAAGATGAAAAGACAACCCCCTCAGTGAGGAGCTACAGGAAGTACCATTTGTAATTCATATCTGATTGTAAAAATAGGAAATAGACTAGGAGAATCTAATTAGATTAGAAAGAAAACAGACCATACCTTCTGCATGATAGGTTTCTGGTGCATAGTTATGAAATAAATAATTAGATGCAGGAAATCTGACAGGAGATTGCAGTTCATGGGAAGGAGAGGAGAAAAACTAGAGACTCTCCAGAAACTAACACTGATTGGAAAGATGTTTTAGATTCTAAAGAGAAGGAAACCAAGTAAAAATGGAATGAGGTCTCAATTAAAGCTTAAGTTCCTTCCACGTACAGGGACTACACATTCAGATACTAAGTAAAAGTGGGTCATTCCAGGACGCATCCTTGTAGAGGGAATGCCCTGTACTCACTTCCACCTGTGCTTTCCTTCTGATTCCACCAGCCTCACTGGGACACACCAACTCTCCCAGATGTCTGTCAGGGAAGCTTTGTCTTCTCCACATTCTGTCCCGAGGAAGCCCACTTGGGTTTTGATGGAGGCTGGATCAAAAATGGTTGGTGTGGAGCAACATGGGCATGTTTAAACATTCTGTCATCTCAAGTGTTGAATTCTCAGAGCTCCTGATTAAACAAATTGTTCTATTATTTCTCCGGTCTCCAAACATGTAAGCTCCCTTGGGGTAAAATGAAGATAGCAAAATGGGAAATTTTCATTCAATTTCTCGTCTATGTAGGAAGAAGTAGGATGAAATGACTTTATTTCCTCTAAGGAGAAAATTTTCTCCCCATGTGGTTTGAATTCTAGGTCACCAGCCATTCTCAAGGGAAGTCTCATGTCCACAAGGAACACATGGTGGGAGACAGGGCAGGGGAAGGGAGCACCCCTTAGGGTTCCTAGTTCCTCAAAGGGACCTCCCAACCTCCCACCTAAAGCTCCTTCCCATGAGGGGAAACTGGGTCACCATGTAAAAAGGAGGAAGCTGGGTACCACTAGGGGAATTTGAGACCATGAAGGGAAAGTTCCCAATCTCCGGCATGCACAGTAGACCAAGCACTGGCCTCAAGTTAACTTGTTGCTGTTTATATACCATTAGCATTGCATTGCTTCCCACTGTGCATTTGCTGTGGGGGGAAGAAACTTATGCATGGGCAATAGAAAATAAATTATATAGAATTCAGCTGTCTATCAAGTTGCCAATGAACCCCAGATCTGCCCAGGGGAGACGGGGTGAGAACTAGAACAACCCAACAAAAGGCAGCTCCAGTTTGTAGCCTCGGCCTCCAGTTACCTGGCAGCTCAGCTGCTCTGCTCTCCCATAGTGCTCCCTTTGCTTTCAATAACCTCCATCTTCCCTGCCAATATCTCTCACTTTACTCAATTCTTGGCTCACACCAAGAACCTGGAATCCAGATCCTTTAGGGCCCCCTGACCCTTTCTTGGGGGAACCATCTTCCTGTGACTCACCCTTCTTGAATTATACACTGGAGGTTTCATGGACCATTTTGGGTGCACAATGTTGTGGAGACAAAGAAGTCCTTGATATTTTTTCTTATTTTATTCAGATTTATTTATTTTTGAAATGATAAATACAATTGTATGCATTCAAAGCATACACATATTTTAAAGAATTATAAAATTATAAAATTACAAAATTCAAAAAATTAACACAAGCATTACCTCATATTGTTATTGTTCTCATGGTAAAAACACTGACATTCACTCCTCATTTTTTTAGAAATATGATGCATAATCATTAACTATAGTCAACATGATATACAATTGTTCTCTTTAAATTTTTCCTCTGATCCACCTGGAATTTGGTATACTTTGACAAATTTTACATTCACAAATTGAACTCCCAACTTCCTAATCTTGGGTAAACATCATTCTGCTGTTTCTGTAAGATCAAGTTTTTAAAATTCAGCGTATAAGTGAGATCTTGGGGTATTTATCCTTCTTGCCTGATTTATCCTTCTTTCCTGTTTTGAATGAGAATGTTTCTCTCTCATTCATGCCTGAACAGTATTTCACTGGGTATGCTTGCCACATTTTCTATATCCTCTCATCTGTTGGACATTCATGTGAATTTTATAAGTTGGTGTTGTCAATGGATCAGAACATTAGAGGTAAGATACCTTAGAAAGATATTGGTTTTATTTCCTTGGACATATAATCAGTCCCGGAATTACTAGATCATTCATTTTTTAAATTTTTTGAAGCAACTTTGTACTGTTTTCTTCAGTGGCTGTACTAATTTATATTCCCACCCATGATCTACAAGAGTTCCCTTTCCTCCTTATCCTCCTCAATAATTATCTCTTATCTTTAACATTTTGATAACAGCCATTCCAACATGTGTGAGAAACCAGTACAGAGCTTTCATACAACAAAAGAAATAATCTACAGAGATAAGGGACAATGAATGGAATAGAAGAATTTATTCAGAGGCTGCTCAATGGATAAGAGGTGAATATTCAAGATATATGGAACAAAATAGGGAAAAAATAACTTTATTAAATGTGGACAAGGACCTAAAATTCTCATTGTCTTTAATCACCAGTGAAAAGTAAATGAAAAGCATAATGAGGTATGACCTCTCACCTGTCGGAATGGCTATTAATAAAACAATGGAAGAAGTGAGGCTGAGCATGTGGAGAACGAGGATCCTTGAACACTGTGGGAAGGAGCAGAAAGAGCACGAAGTTTCCCCCAAAATATTAAAGTAGAACTGCCATGTGACACAGCAATTTCCCTTCCACATGCATATCTAAAAGATCTGAAATCAGTATTCAAGATTTGTGTCTGATCCCATTATCATGACAGAATGTCCACAGTAAGCAAGGTGTGGGATCAACCTAAGTGTTTTTCATTGCATGAATACACACACACACACACACACACACACATACAGGAACCAGGTATAAGAAGGAAAACCTGTCATTATCTTCTACCTGGGTGAACATGTATAACATTATGATAAGAGAAATGAGTCAGACATAGAAAAACACATAATGCATGAACTAACTTAAGTGTGGAACCAAAAATATAGAACTCATACAAAAACACCAGAGTCTGTGAAGTGAAGGATTAGGTGTATGTTGGTCAAAGGGCACAAATTTCACTTAGCTGACAGGAATAATGTCAAAAGCCCTATCCTGCCAGATGTGGTGGTACACACCTGCAATCCTAGTGTCTCGGGAGACCGAGGCAGGAGCGTTGAAAGTTCAAAGTCAGCCTCAGCAATACATCAAGGCCATAAGCAAATTAGTGAGACTATCTCAAAATAAAACACAAAAGTTCTGTGGGAGGGGCTCAGAGGCAAAGCACCTCTGCATTTAATCCCCAGTACCAAAATAAAAGAAAAACAAAAACCCACAAAAGTTCTACTCTATATCATGTTGTGTATAGTCTATATCAATAAAATATGTACTTGAAAAAATGGAAAATAATCATATAGAATAGAAAAAGCAATATTGTCCAAGAAGAATGATGCTGGAGGTATTGTAATACCTGATCTTAAATTATACTACAGAGGTATATTAAAAAAAATAAAGCATAGTAGTGCAATCAAAACAGACATAATGACCAGTGGAATAGGATAGAAGACACAGAGACAAACCTACAGAGATACAGCCATCAGGTAATTGAGAAAGGTGTCAAAACATATGTTTAACATATGTTTAACATATGCCTCTTTAAAATATGGTGCTGGGAACCTGGATATCCATATGGAGAAAAATGGAACCAGATTCCTAACTTTCACCCTGAATAAAAGTCAAATCAAAGTAACCAAAGACTTAGGAATTATAAACTGTGAAAATCCTAGAAGAAAACATAGGGTCGACTTTGCAACATATTCCCACCAGCATTGACTGGGCCAGGCAAGATCCCTAAAGCTCAAGAAACGAAACCAAGAATGGATTAATTCGAATGGCGTCAAGTTAAAAAGTTTCTGGGCAGCCCCGGTGACAAGAGTGTGAAGAGAGAGCTTACAGAAGGGAATAAAAATTTTGCCAGCTACTCTTCTGGGGATAAACATCTAGAATATACAAAGAATCAAAAACTTAACGGCAAAAATCCCATTTAACCAATGAAAAATGGGCAAAAGAATGAAGAGGCACATCACAAAAAAGAAATGCAAAAGAAATGCAAATTACCAACAAATATGTGCAAAAATGTCCTGTATCAGGAAAATACAAATAAAACCCCCACAGATTTCATGTCACTCCAGTTAGAATGACAGTTATCAAATAATAATACAAAGATTACAATTAATAATACAGGCTGGCAAGGATGTGTGGAATAAAAGGTACACTCATACACTGTTGAGGGGACTGGAAATTAGTATAACCCCTCTGGGAAGCAGGATGCAGATTCTTCCAACAACTTGGAAAGAGACACCACGTGCCCGCCTGTCCCACTCCTTCGTATGAATCCAAAAGATATCAAATCAGTATATTATAGGGACACAGCTACATCAATGTTTAGAGCAGCAGAATTCACAATAGCCAAGTTATGGAACCAGCCCAGGTACCCTCAACAGATGGGTGGATAAAGAAATTGCGGCATACATGCACACAATGGAGTTCTAGTCACCCATAAAGAATAATGAAATCAGAACATTTGTGGGTAAGCAGATGGAAATGGAGAACCTCATGGTACGTGAAGTAAGCCAGACTCAGAAAGTCAAGGTTTGAATGTTTTCTCTCCTCTGTGGAAGTTAGAATAAAATGAGGAAAAATAGGGGTATCGCATGAAAATTGAAAGGGGATCAGTGGAGTAGAGGAAGGAGTTGGAGGGGGAGGGAGAAAGGATAAGGAAAGGGAGGAAATGTGGAATAAAATTGACCCAGTTATGCTATGCGTACATATGAAAATATACATTATGTATGCATATGGATCTATATATCACAGTGAATTCCACCTTTATGTTTATTTATAAAGCACCAATTAAAAAACAATAAATAAGTAGAAGGCAGCCCAGGAGAGTAGAGGAAGAAGAAGAGCAGGAAGAAAGAGGGGAGGGTATGAGGAAGAACTGAACTGGAGACATTTATACTCCAAGCTTGTATGATTATGTCAGAAAGAAATTCACTATTATGTATAATTAAAATACACTAATAAAACATTAAAAATAAAAAAAATAATTTTATTTGGAAATACTAAAATCAGTTACCATTTGTTGAGTTATTACCAAAGGCTAGGCAATATTCTATACCTATAAAATATATGCACTTATTTCTCACAAAAGCTCCTGTTAATGTTTTCTTAAGTTTCTCTCAACAGTGTTTTGTAGTTTTTCTATTGTCATAAAATCAAATGACACAATAAGATCATGCATATTCTTCATTTTCTCTGAAACATATCATATAAATGTCAAATAGATCACAACTATTGATAATTCTACTCTAAATTCTGTCCTATTGTTTTTGGTCTGGTTTATTGTATATAAAAAGATGGATATTGAAATTTCCCTCTACCACCCACCTCCCAAAATTGGGAAATAATTGAAAAACACTTATTCAGATCAAGTGTCCAGAATAAATGAAAAATTTTATGGGTCAGAAACACAAGCACAAACTATGCAATTAAATTACATAATGAGGAAAGACTTGAAAAGATGTTTCTCCACTGAAATATGTAAACTTCCAACAAACTCCTTAAAAGATGCCAAAAAGTCACAGGGAAATGGAAATTAAAGGCAGAATGAGATAGTACTTCAGAATACATTGGGAGCTATTTGGTATATAAAATGAAAATAACAGGTATGGACAAGGATGTGATGATATATTAGAATCTTTATATATTAGAATATAAAATGCACCAGGTAATATTAAAAATAGTTTGGAAATTCCTCAAAATGTTAGATATTTACAACTCTCTTGTCACCCAATGGTCCTATTTGTAGATATATTGACCAAATATTTTAAAAAATATAGTCGTTTTGCTTAACAATGAGGATAGGCCTCAGAAAGACATTATAATGAAATTTATTCATTATACAAACACCACAGAGTATACTTTAAAAAGCTCAGATGGAAACAAACTTTGAGGGTGATATCATGTTTTGGGACTACCATCATACACCTATGTGATCTTCATTATTTGAAATATCATTACTCAGCACTTACATGTGCTCACACAAATATATGTGCACCATATCCACAGGATCCCTGTTGGCAATAACTATAACAAGGAACATACCCTGATGCTCATCATTGAAATATTAGTCATGAAAAGGAAAAAGAGATAATTATCATTAATCAATAAAGCAGCCAAAGGGAATGAAGGAAGAAAAAAAGGGGCAGTGTGGGAGGCTGGAAAGAAGGAAGAAAGGGGAAAATCAGGAATCAGAAAAAGGGAAGTAATGTCTCAGAGTTCTCCTGTGCACTATATCTTTTTGATTCCTATGAACAAGCCAGCTTTCAAAGATTCCTAGATTCCATGTTCCTGTTTCAAAATCTAACCATGTTGTTACAAAACACAGGATAACAAAGGAGAAGTCTGCACTCAAGTTTCATGGTCCCATTATACTCCAGTCTAAGCAAGTCTCCTTCATTTAGAAACTATGTGAAAGAAAATCTCTCAAAGAAAACTTTTCAGGATAAATAAACTCACACAATGCAAGTGACAACCACACTCATGAAATGTTAATCATTTTCCTTTGACCATTGTATGATTTCATTCCAGTTCCTTCAAGAAGAACAAGAGGTTAAGCACCTTAAGGTGAAGAAGCTTCACGTTCAAGAGGAAAATGTTCAGAGGACACGTGTCAGCATGTGCCATGTTATGGGCATTAAACATCAAGTTAGAATTCTTACAACAAAACCTGATCCAGGTTGGAACCATCTGTAGATTAAGGACCCTATAGATTAAAGACTATCTGCAGGAAGAAAACTTAAGAAGGATGTACTGATGAAGTGGTTCAGGAGAAACAAATACAAATTATTATACAAGCAAAGTCAAAGTTTCTTCAAAGTCAAAGGTGGAATCAAAATATGAAGAAGCATGTTTTTCAGGGAAGAAAAAGATCATGATAAGTACATTCTCAGCATTTGCCTCAGAAGTCCAAGCATCCACCTGCTTCTGAGGTCAGTGATCCCTCAAGGACCAGATGCTGCTCTGCTGAGGAGTCTCCCCAGGGCCCCCTTCACATCCTTGTTCCTCAGGCTGTAGATGAAGGGGTTCAGCATGGGGGTGACCACGGTGTACATTACTGAAATGACTGTGCTCTTCTTGGAAGAATGAGTCACAGCAGAACTGAGGTAAACCCCAAGTGCTGTTCCATAGAACAGGGAGACCACACAGAGGTGAGACCCACAGGTAGAGAATGCTTTATACTTGCTCTCAGTGGAGGACATTTTCATTATGGAGGAGATGATCTGAGAGTAAGAGAAGAGGATCCCAGTTACAGGAAAAACACAGAGCAGTGCGGTTGCTACCAGCAGGATGATGTTATTGATGAGGGTATCAGAGCTGGCCACCTTGAGAACCTGTGCTAACTCACAGAAGAAATGTGGGATTTTGGTGCCTATGGAGAAGCTCAGCCTCTTCATCAGAAGAATATGAATCAGGGAGCTGCAGAAGACAATGAGCCAGCTCATCAGAACCAGGAGGACACAGAAGTGAGGGTTCATGATGAGCAAGTAGTTCAGGGGATGGCAGATGGCCACAAAGCGGTCATAGGCCATCACAGTCAATAGGAAATTATCCATTCCAGCAAAAAACATAAAAAAATACACCTGAGTGAAACAGTGTATGTAGGAGATGCCTTTGCTCTGTGCCTGGATGTTCACCAACATCTTAGGGACTGTGGTGGAGGTGAAACAAATGTCTACAAAGGACAGGTTGGAGAGGAAGAAGTACATGGGGGTGTGGAGGTTGGAGTCAGAGCAGATGGCCAGGATGATGAGCAGGTTCCCAAGCACAGTGACCAGGTACATGGACAGGAAGAGGCCAAAGAGGATGGGCTGCAGTTTTGGGTCCTCTGAGAGGCCCAGAAGGAGAAATTGTACTAGGACTGTGCTGTTCCCTGCTTCCATGTAGCTTTTTTTTCCCCTGGAGAAATCAACAAGACACAAATAAAAGAATCAAAAAAACCAAATAAAAACAATACAGTTGGATCTTAAGGCGTCCTCCCTTCACAATGTCCCCTGAGTGGATGTCCTTTGGCATCCATGATTCCTTCCCACAGTGGTTCGTGTGGCTAAGTGGTAACTCACCTTACTTTTGCATGTCTATAACAATTCAAACTTTCTTTAACTCACCAGACGTCTCTCCTTTTAAGTCTACTCCTTTGTTTTAATTCCCTTCTTAAAATTTAAGTACATGAGCTAATTTCATCTTTGTTATGACCCATTCAGAATATTTGAACAAATAGGATATTTTATAGTCCTCACATTTCCTTAATTGTAATAGCTCTATAATAGTGATAAAACATGGACTTATAAGTAATAACAAACTTTATTCTATGTTTCAGTTATTCCTAATGATGTGATTGCTAAGTCACAACCTTTTTTAAACCTAAAGATATTATTAAGTATGATTATTATTGCTTTATTTTTGAAGGTAAAAACCCCTATATACAGTAGGAGTCTGAATAAGTGATACCTTTCAGTATTAATATTTATGATAATTGTTTTGGATAACTAGCTCTCCCAAGATGCAGAATACAACTTGATTTGTATCTGGGGTTCTTGAGTCAGATTTCCTGGAGTAAATTTGACCTACCCATAGCATCATGTATGACCATGAGAAAGTTATTTAAACTCTATTAGTTATAAATGCTTTACATCTCCAGGGGGAGTAGTAAATATTCCCTAAATGATAGGATGGATAAAGGAATTCAGTCTTGTGATAATATAATTGTTGTTTTGACACCTTCAGTAGACACTTCAATGTGAACTTCCATTCTTAACATCACAATATATTTTTCCTGCATTGATATCATTTAGCAATATCCCCTTAACTCAGGCAGACACTAGGTGTAATTATGAACATTATAAGTAAAACAAATCTGGTGGGCACAGTGGTACATGTCTGTAAAGCCAGCATCTTGGGAGGCTGAGGCAGGAGGATCACAGGTTGGAAGCCAGACCCAGCTGCTTATCAAGGCCCTGAGCAATTTACTGAGACCCTTTCTCACAATAAAAAATAAAAAGGTCTGTGGATGTGGCTCAGTGGTTAAGGGCCCCTGGTTCAACCCCAGAATGCCAAAGAATAAACACACACACACACACACACACAGTCTGCTGCCTCTTAGGACTGCTGTGCAGCATTTCTAATTAATGAAGAGCTTCATGGTTCCTACTTTCAGAGGGTCCTGCCCGGTGAACTGTATGTGGACCACATAGGTAAGAAAATAATACCGCAGTGCCATTAAATTCAAGCACAGAGTGTATGTGAGAGTGTTATTGCTCATCCTGCTCTTGGGTGGGTATGTTTTTTGTTAAAATAGCCCATGTAATGGCCACAATGTATCTTTAATGGATTTGATTAAAATATTTAAGATTTTGATAAATCAGATCATTTTAAAATAATAAAAGACAAATGTAAGCTTGCAAATACATGTTTACCATCTAGAAGACAGAAAAAGGGCCAGCATTATTGATGTCCATAGGATGGAAACTGAAGACAGACAGATCACTGAGGACCAATTTAATCTGAGAATGGCAGGAGAGTCTTTTCTGAAGTAGGAATGTTGCATGGGGAGAGGAGTATGGGTCATTGTTAATTAGAGGAAGGAAGGAAGGAAGGAAGCAAGAACTGTCCCAGACCTGGAGAGCAGATGAGTGGTTGACCTGTCAGACCCTGAGTTTGGTAGAGGACAGCATTTCCAAGGCTGGTGGGATGGACTGCAGGGCATAGGGTGTGTGGGGCAGAGCAGCCTTGGGTCTACCTGATGTCCCTGCTACCCTGTTATATATTTCACCTGTGATTCTGAGGTTGTGAGTTTGGGGTCATCATTTGCTCCTCCAGGGACTTACATGGGCCCTCTCACATGCATGTGCTGAGTAAACACAAATTCTGGAAGCACATACATATCAGAACCATAAAGTCAACCATATCACTATGTGGAACCCCAAAACCCATCAAATCCCTGAACAGAGACACAAACCCGAATAGTAAAGTTAAATAAAACAAAACATATTCACATCTGTTTCAAAAGAATGATACATGATAAGCAAGTAATGTCAATTCCACAGCCAGAAGCCCACTTAACACAATTATGTTATTAGTTGACAGAATTCATCATAAAATAGGTCAATGAATATGAATCCTAATCCTAGTAACAGGAGGAAAATGCATTGGAGAATATTTAGCAGACATTGTTGTGGGGAGCAGCCAGCATAGAGACCACCAGTAAAGAAAGGAGCCATGCAAACTTTCCTGACCCAAAAGAGAATGGTTGTTTTTCAAAGCACTGTCCACAGGAGAATTCATATTAAAAACACTGAAGTATTGTGTTAAATGCACAAACACAACAAGACAGTCTCCTGTAGTTTCAATCATTTGATACTTTCATGAACATTTAAAGAGATGGGAAACATAAAAGAAGAAAGCTGGACTGATTATTAAGCACCAGACATAACTGCATTATTGGTGGATGTGATTGTGGACAGTCAACAATAAGCATCATGACATAAGAACTGTCAAGGAATAAGAGTTACCAGTAAGTCAAATCTGCTTGCAAAACTAGTAAGGGAACAGAACAGGAAGTTTCCATGGATTTTGAAATAAACAGTACCTGAATAAACAGATCTTCCGTGAGGGTGAATGTTTTCCCTGATAGGCGGAATCTAGTCCAAAATAAGGGAAAGAAAAGAGTGAAAGGGGAAACAAGGAGATCCATCAAAATACAACACAGATGGTTGGACCAGATGAAGAGGATTGAGGGGAGGGAGAAGGGATGGGAGAAGGGAGGACAGAGGAAGGAATCTGATAGAACTTTCCCTTGTATGTACATAAATACCACAGGGAGTCTCACCATCTGGATTTCCACAAGACACCACCAAAAATAAATAAAGAATTAAAACAGAAAATTAAAGTAAATAGCAGAAGATCCATGGAGTAGAGGAAGGGAGGAGGGAAGGAAGAGGACCGATACTGGGGACTGAACTAGAGCAAATTACATTCCATGGTTCATAATAACATCAAAATGAATCCTGTTATGCATAACTCAGAAGAACTAATAAAAATAATGAGACTTTAAGGATACATAAATAAATAAATGAATACCTGGGACCAGCAAATCTAACATAGGAAAGCGTGGAGAAGAGTAGAAGAGTCTCAAGGAAATAACTGACTGGCGACAGATTCTAGAATCCAAAGGGAGAGGAAGACACACAATAGGAGCTGGGAACAGAGGTCTCAATGAAAACTAAAGTTCCTTTAGGGTGCAGGGACCACAGTTTCAAAGAATAAGTAAGTCCAGCACATTGCCAGTGTCCTGATTCTGGAGGGAGAGCCCAGGATGCAGGTCCTCCCCTGTCCTCTTCCTGCCCAGGAGCCTCACTGGGACACACTGACTGGAGGCTAAGGCTGATGCTTTCTCTTCTCTGTCTTCTGTCCCTGGGAAGCCCACATGGGTTTTCAAGAAGGCTACATCCCAGAATCACAGGAGAATGGCACAGGGGCATGTTTAAAGTGTCTGTCCTCTCAAGTGCTGAATTCTCAGAGCTCCTAATTAAGCAGATTGTTCCACTGTCATTTCATTTCCAAATAATTCTGCCCCCTTGGAGTATGACAGAGAGAGCAGATGGAAAATTTTCAGTCAGTTTTGTGTTTATCTTTGTCCCCAGTCAGTAGAGAGAGTGTTTCCTCCAAAGGAAAACTCACTTTTTTCGGTCAGGTGTAAAAGTCACAAGGTGTACTGTAAGGAAGGTTGACTTGCTATAAGAACACAATCCTGGGAGCTTCCTATGACATCTCCCTTAAAGGGTCTTTGGAGGTTTAATGGATGATTAGTGTCCACCACAATGTTATTGATGGAAAAGAATTACATCTTTTCTTTTATAATTATTATTTAGGTTTTAATTTTTTACAGACTGCATTTTGATTCATTGTACACAAATGGGGTACATCTTTTCATTTCTATGGTTGCACATGATGTAGGTTCATACCATTCGTGTAACCATATGTGTACATAGGGTCATGATGTCTGTCTCATTCCACCATTTTTCATACCCCCCACCCTCCTTCCTCTCATTTCCCTTTACATAATCTAACAGAAGAAATTAAATAATTTGTAATGAACAGAATTGTGTTGATTGTGTATGACCTTATGTTTAGAAGCATTACACACTGAACAAGAGTTAAATCTAGGAGATTAACATGTGTGTAACCTCATATTTGTGTCATTTTTGTGGTGAGTCATTTAATATTCACTTGAATTTTTCAAGAACACCACATATCACTAGCTATAGTCACCAAACTGTAGAGGACTTCTCTTGAACTGTTTCTCCCTAGATAACTGTACTTTTGTCTCCTCTGACCAATATTGCTCTAGTACCACCCCAGCTGCTCTAGATTTTTATTGAGATAAAGTTTCTAAAATTCCATGAGTGAGTAGTGACCTTCCTGTCCCTGTTTTATCTCACCTAATATAATGTTCTCCAGGTTCACCCATCTTCTTGTGAATGACAGGATTTCCTTTTTTCTTATGCCTGAATACCCTCCTCTGTGTGTCTGTCCACACACAGAGCACATTTTCTTTACCTATTTAAGAATACATAGATGGACACTTATACAAGCATGAACTCCAGTTCAGTCTTAGGACTTCTCCTTTCCCTCCTCTCATTATTACCTCTGTTTCCTTTCCTCTATTCTATTGCTTTTTATTTTATTTATTTAGTGTTTTATTTTAAATTAGTGCTTTATAGATATACAGAAGGGTAAAATTCAGTGGGAGGGACTGGAAAAGGGAGGAACCATAGGATGGAACTGACCAGACTCTCCAGTGTGTGTGTATCTCTTCTTCTGAGGATCGTCTGTTCAGGTCCTTGGTCCACTTTTAAAGAAGCTGTTTGTTTTCTTGCTATTGGTTGTCTGATTTCCACATATTTTCTCTGTTTCTCTCTTATCTGAGTATGATTTGTATGATTTCCAAATATATTCTCCCATTCTGGAGACTGTGTCCTCACTCTGCATGTTGACTCTTTTGCTCTGTGGAAATGTTTAGTGGGATGCAATCTCATTTAATAATTTTGCTTCTACTGTCAAAAGGTGTGCTTATGTAAAACAATCATTGTCCAAATGCATCATGTAGGTTTTTCCTATGAATCTTTTTAGTACTTTAAAATTTTCATATGTCTTTCATTCATTTTGGTGTGTGTGTGTGTGTGTCCATAGTGTGACAAAAGGGTCTAATTTACCTCTTGTGAAGTGTAAATCCAATTTATCTAGCACAACTGACTGAAGATATGATCCTTTCTCACTGTGTGTTAATATCAAATTATCAAAATCAATTAATCATAAATTGAACTGTAAGGTTGTACACTTATTTTTGCATGTTTATATGTTTCCATTTTTCTCTGTGTCTTCTTTCACTGCTTCTGCTGTGCTTCATTTTTTGATTCATTGTATACAAATGGAGTATAACTTTTCATTTCTCTGGTTGCACACAATGTAGAGTCACACTGTTTGTGTAATTGTACATGTACATGGGGTAATGATGTTTGTCTCATTCCATTATCGTTCCTTCCCCAAGCCCCCTGCTCACCCCTCAATTCCCTCTACACAGTCCAAAGTTCCTCCATTCTTCCCTTAATCCTGCCCACCTTATGTATCATCATCCATTTATCAAAGAAAAAATTGGTTTTTGGTTTTGGGGGATTGGCTTATTTCACTTAGCATGATATTCTCCAACTCCATCCATTTACCTGCAAATGCCATAATTTCAGCCTTCTTTGTGGCTGAATAATATTCCATTGTGTATATATACACAATATCTTTACCATTCATCTGTTGAAGGCATCTAAGTTGGTTCCACAATCTAGCTATTGTGAATTGAGCTGCTATAAACATTGATGTGGCTGCATCACTCCAGTATGATGATTTTAAGTCCTTTGGATATAAACCAAGCAGTGGAAAAACTGGGTCAAATGGTGGTTCCGTTCCGAGTTTTCTGAGGAATCTCCATACTGCTTTTCATAATGGTTGAACCAATTTACAGTCCCACCAGCAATGAATGAGTGTACCTTTTCCCCCACATCCTTGCTGATACATAATAATGCCTCTATTCTTGATGATTGCCAATCTAATTGGAGTGAGATGAACTCTTAGGGTAATTTTGATTTGCACTTCTGTAATGACTAGAGATGTTGAACACATTTTTATACATTTGTTGATCACCTGTATATCTTGTTATGTGAAGTGTCTGCCCAGTTCCTTAGCCCATTTATTAATTGGTTTCTTTGTATTTTTAGTGTAAAGTTTTTTAAGTTCTTAATAAATTTTGGAGATTAGCACTCTATCTGAAGTGTGTGTGAAAAAAGTAGACCCAAATCTTCATCCTCTTGGCTTAGGACCAGATTTCCATAACAAGACTCCTAGAGCACAAGAAATGAAAGCAAGAATCAATAAATGAGATGGATTCAAATTAAAAAGCTATTTCTCAGTGAATAAAACAATCAATAATGTGAAAAGAGAGCAAGAGTGGGAGAAAATCTTTTCCATCTGCACTTCACATACAGCACTAGTCCCCCAAATTTATAAAGAACTTAAAAAAACTTTACACCAAAAATACAAAGAACCCAATCATTTTCTTATTGATGACTTTTGAGGCATAGAAATTCTGATTTTGATAAAGTCCAACATATCTATTTTTGCTTACTGCTCATATGTTTGGTGTCAGATGCAAAAATCCATTGCAGAATTCAAGATAGTGGAGTCCTTTCTCTGTTTTCTTCCAAGAACTTTATGTCTTTAACCATTACATTAAAACCATTGAACATTTTTGAGTTACTTTTTGTATATGTTGTGTCGTCCAAAAGGGGTCTTATACTCAATAAAGCAGTCTTTCAGAAGTGCAAGAGAGGTAAAGACTCCCCCGAAACAGGAAAAAAGGAGTTCATTACCACCAAATGTCCTTCAAGAAATGCTAAAGAGAGTTGTTGCTTGGGGTAGCAAAATGTGAACAAGTTGGTAGAAAGCACACTAATGAGTAAACCAAACATTTCTGAAAGTGTATGAAACACATCAGCAAAACGTCTCAAATTCAGAATATTCTAATACTCCCCACAGGGCTATGTAAATCACATATATTTTTAGTATGAAGTTTAAAAAACTAAATTATTAAAATACTGTTAACTACAATAACATGTTAAGGAAAATGAAAAAATGAAATATAAAAAACTTCCTTTTATGAATACATCAAAATGAAACCATTATTACTGATAATTATAGTGCAGAAATGAAAGACACACAGGAGCAGGCAAGAGAAAGAAAAGGCGCTGGGGTTAAAATGGAACACACTATGCTTTATGTATTTATCAATGTGTCAAAATGAACTCCACCATTATATATAACTATGATGCTATAGTTATAATACTATAATAGAGAAGACACACAAATGAAAAATTGGTATATGAAAATGTTCGGCATCACTAATCATCAGACTAATGCAACAAAAACCATAGTGTGATATCAACTTACCCCAATTAGAATGGCCACTATCATAAATACAAAAGGAAACTGGGGTTGACCAGCACCTGCTGAGCACTCTTGGCAGGACTGTAAGTTAGTGCAGCCACCACAGAACACAGTATGGAGGTGGGCCATGCCACCCAATCACCTGGAAGACCTCTTCTTGGACCACAAATCACCTAATGTGCTATCCCTCTTTGTTCTAAGGATGAATGGAAAAATCAAATCAAGTTACCATACTTTATTAAAAAAATGAAAAATAGAATTACCATATGATCCAACAGCACCACCTCTGCCTTTGTATACCAATGATATGGAATCAGTGTGTCTCAGTATGTCAAGATACATGCCCAGTCCCTTTGTCAAGACATCATTATTCACAACATCCAAGACATGAAATCAACCCAAATGTTCATCATCAGATGATCAAAAAGAAAATGTGATCAAAAACACTGGAAAGAAAGAAAGAAAACAGAAAATTCTACCACCTACTCCGTCATGGAACTTGGAGGACTTCATGTTTAGAGGAAGTGCCAAGCATACAAAGAGAAACACTGCATAAGGTCACACACAGATGGACTCCAAATGAGTCTGACTAATAGGCACAGAAAACACAAATCTGATTAGTGTTGTTAATAATAGTAATTGTGAACCAGAATAAAGGCAGAAAGAAAACATACAGAATGGACAAGTATTGTCAAAATGCACACCAAAAAGGACCAAGTATCCAGAATATATTCAAGTCAAATACAAAAATATGAGCTAGATATTTACAGAAGAGTAAAAGATTGAAAAGAATACTTCTCCACAGAAGACCACAACTCTCCAACAAGCATAAATAGAGATGCTCCATCAGTCACAGAGAAAGTAACAACAGAAGCACAGAGACATGCCACTTCTCATTCACTGGGAGGCTGTGAGTATCTTTTTTTTCATTATTGAAAATACAGAACCTTTTTGAACTTGCATTAGTGTTTGCTTTACAGAAGAAATTGTAATGACTTCATATAAAACAGTGATGTTTAAAAATTCTTTTTAAAATATGATCATTATCTATGTTTAATTTTAACATTAGCTATGATAATAGAAATAATAACATTATTTTTATATTCTTATTAGTTATATAAAATATCAAGATACGCCCTGACAGAATCACAAAATATGGAGCACAACCCACTCCAATTCAGTCCCCAGCACTCCCCCTCCCAATTCTCCTTCACTGATACCTCTTCAATCCATTTGTATTTAACATTTTAAAAAAATTAGTATCCTGTGGATACACCCAATTCCAGGCTAACCATGCCACATCCATGCATGCACATACACAAGTTCAGTCAGAATCAGTCCACTGTTCTTCCCTTTCCCCAGTCCTTCTTCCTTCTCCTCAATCAGCTTCATCTCCTCTACTGATCTTACCTCTGTTTTGGTGAAATCTCCTCCCCCACCCCCTATTTTTTTAAGAAAAAAAACTGTAGGCAAAGTGTGATGTTAAAACCTGAGATATTGTGGTAAATGTAAAGTATGTCAGCCACCCTTAAAAACATTTTAGTGATTCCTCAAAAGTATGACCATGTAATTATCACATGATTCTGTATTCTCACTCATAGGAATATTCCCCAAAGGACTGAAAAATGCTTAAACAAATAAATGCACATGAAGACTGATAGCAGCATTATTCAAAATACCCAAAAGATGGACATTACCCAGATTGACACCAATGGATGAATGGATGAACAACTTCTGTGTATTCATACAGTAGATATTACTCAGCCACAAGAAGGAAAGAATCGGGTTAACATTAAAAGTGAAAGAATCCAAAAGAAGAAAAGAGGGAATAAGGGAGCGAAGTCAGAAAACAAGAAAGAATGAAGAAAGAAAGAAAGAAAACACCAGGAATCACAATGGACATACCCACATCTGAGACTTCCCCTTGGCTATCACCATGATTCCAATGGCCAAACCACTGTCAAGGTACATTCCAGCTGCTATGTTGAAAATGCAATCAATCTTATGAAAAGTAAGGACAATGTAAGGTTGGAATCAATCTTAATCTCACAGTCTTTCCTGCTCAGAAATAGGGTTAATTAGAGAAAATATGTCAAGAAATGTTTTAAAGAATAAATGAAGTTCTATGTCTAAAAACAATAGGCACGGTTTTGATACGGTAAGTAATTTGCCTTGAGTGTATTCTTTTCATTTCATTATCAGCAAGAAAAATAAGAAAACAATCAAGTTAAGGCAAACAATATTAACATTTAAAAGGATAATTTTTAGTTTTACTTTATTTTAAATGGACACTCAATTCTATGTCTCAATGGGCTAAATGTGATGGATGTTTTGATAAAGGACACATTGCAGAAACAGTAAATCAGGGTTATTACCCCAGACAGCACCTCAAATATCCATTATTTCTTGTGGTTAGAAAATTTAAAATCATT
Organism: Sciurus niger; assembly: GCA_020740815.1. Taxonomy (NCBI): domain Eukaryota; kingdom Metazoa; phylum Chordata; class Mammalia; order Rodentia; family Sciuridae; genus Sciurus; species Sciurus niger. The sequence continues at coordinate 400,463 of JAHUXG010026197.1, forward strand.
AAGAGGATAATTTTTGAGGCAACCCTTTCAACCTTGACTTGTTAAGTGCTTTAAGCATCAAGTTAGGGCTGGGAGCAGAGGCACACACTTGTAATCCCAGCTACACTAGTGGCCGAAGCAGGCCAATTGTAAGTTTGAGGACAGCTACAGCTTAGCAAGATGCTGCCTCAAAATGAAAAATGAAAAGTGCTGAGAATGTAGCTCATGGCAAAGCACTCTTGGGTTCAATCCCTAAAACTGAAAAAAAAAGAAAGAAATAAATTATAAATATAAGGAATACTTATAAGAACCTGACCAAAACATGGAAATTTAAGGTGAGCAAATGGACCAAAACATGGAACTTTAAGGACCATGCATACAGAGGAAATATGTAAAAGGGGGTTGTTGAAGAGAAACAAGTAAAATAGCATACACTCAAAAGTCTTTCCAACTTTTGGGGATGGGAAAATGCAGTATGTGTTTTAGGGAGGACACTGAAATTCACATCATTTGACATAGGGGCACACAACATCACTTTAGTGCTGAGGATCCAAGTTCTGAGATCAGTGACCCATCAAGGACAAGAAACTGCTCTTCTGAGGAGTCTCCCCAGGGTCCCCTTCACATCCTTTCTCCTCAGGCTGTAGATGAAGGGGTTCAGCATGGGGGTGACCATAGTGTACATCACTGAGGCGATGGAGCTACTCTGGGAAGAATGGGTCACAGAAGTACTGAGATAAACCCCAAGTCCTATTCCATAGAACAAGGAGACCACACAGAGGTGGGATCCACTGGTGGAAAATGCTTTATACTTGCTCTAAATGGAGGACATTGTCATTAATGAGGAGACAATCTAAGAGTAAGAGAACAGGATCCCTGTCATAGGAGATACACAAAGCAGGGCACCAGCCACATAGGTAAAGATGTATTGATAAGGGCATCAGAGCCAGTCACCTTGAGAAGCTGAGCCTGTTCACAGAAGAAATGTGGGATTTCAGTGCCTATGGAGAAGGTCAGTGGATTCAGCAGCAGAATATGAATCAGGGAGATCCAGAACATGATGACCCAACACATCAGAACCAGGAGGACACAGAATCGGGGATTAATGATGACTATGTAATTCAAGGGATGGCAGATGGCCACGAAGTGGTCAAAGGCCAACAGTCAGTAGGAAATTATCCACTCCAAGAAAAATAATAAAAAAAGTACACTTGAAATAGGCATTCTGTGTAGGAGATGTCTTTGCTCTGTGAATGGATGTTCGCCAGCATCTTGGGGATGGTGGTAGAAGTGAAACAGATGTCTACCAAGGATGGGTTGCAGAGGAAGAAGTTCATTGGGGTGTGGAGGTGGGAGTCAGAGTTGACAGCCAGGAGGATAAGCAGGTTCCCGAGCATGGTGACCAGGTACTATGGACAGGAACAGTCCAAAGAGGATGGGTTGTAGATCCAGAACCTTTGAGAGTCCCAGGAGGAGGAATTGTGTTATGGCTGTGTGATTCTCTGCTCCCATGGAGCTAGTGTACCTTGTGGGTAAAACGTGGGGGGAAGTAACTTTCAAAGACCAGCCAAGGGGTAACTGAGGTAGCTACCACCTTACAGTATGACTCTTGGGTGGACACCCACACTGCTCATTCTCTAGGCCCCACCATACCTATTGAAAACAGACTTTCAGGTCCACTTTTATTCCATTACTTGACATTTTCTAGGAATGTGCGTTAGTTCTCAGAGGATTGTTTATCATCTTTTAAAAAAATATGAATGTCTTTACTTCCTTGATTGTGGAATTTTAAAATGTCTGTATGTATAGTAGAATTTTAATAAGTCATAGTTGTGACATATAATTATTACTGATTATTATTAAAATTCTCCTCTAAAATCTGGGAAAAATATTTGGATATGTATCTTCTCACAAGATACAGAAGAGTTGTGATTTAGATATTGGCTTCTTGAATCCAACAACCTGGAATGGAGCTTTGGTCTACCTTCTTATAATGTGTGTGGCCTTGAGAAAGTTATTTAAACTCCCTGAGCTTAAATTACCTCATCTCCCCACTAGGGATTGAAAATGTTCACTGTATAGTTGAAGAAGGAATTTCAATGAGATGAGGATTGTAATTTTTCTGCTACAGTTCCTGGGGCATACAATGAGTTTTCACTTTGTACATCACAATAAGTGTGTCTGCATGACTGTCATCTATCAATATTCTTCCTAATCTGTGCCAGCCCTCAGGACAGAGTTGTGATCACTGCAAATACAACAGGTTTCTTACCTCTTTTGAGCTCCACAGAGTATTTCTAGTTAATGAAGATTCTCTGGCTCCTTCCTTCAGACACTGATGGCTGCATGGTGAATTCTCCAAGAAGAGGAAAAACATGGGTAATACACAGATAAGTGGAGAAAACAAAGGCACATCCATTAGAATACATGCAAGGGTGTGTGATTGTGTGTGCTCCTGTGTCCACATGGCTAATTGGTATATATTGTGTTAAAAGCTGCAGTTAATTGCAAAATATATTTTATGAACTAGGTTTGAATTATTCAAGGTTTCCCTATCCCAAACCATGTAAAATCTTAAAGAAATAAGGAAGACCTGAAAACAATTACATTTCCTTGGTTAAAAAGTGTCAGTTTATTAATCCCTGCAGAATGGGAATTAATTAAAGGCAAAAACCACACTGAGCACCAATTTATGATGGGAAGTAGACAGAAGAGCCTTCTTTGCAATAGGAATGTGTGGGCTCAGAGAGGAAGTAAGGAAGGAAGACACATTCTAGGCTGAGTGAGCAGAGTGTGCAGCTGCTCATCAACTGGTGGACTGAGTGGGAGGGAATTGAGGCCAGTGTGATGGACAACAGGGATAAGGGGCAGGGGGAAGTGAGGTCCATAGCAGATCCTCCAGTGTTCTTGCTGATGCCCCTGTTAACCTGGTAAATTCATGCTCATTTGTGGCCTGAAATTGTGACAGCTTTCCTCACCATTTGCCTTTCCAAGGATTCCAAGGTGCATGAGAGGGCAGGCATTGCACCAATAAAAATGTTGGAAGTTCAATAACCACAGGACTGAGCTCTCAACCTCATCACAAATGACTTTTCTAACTTTGCATTTCTGAGCATAAATTTAAAAACAGAGTGAAAAAATTAAACAAGATGCATTGCTATCTATTTTAAGTGCTCAATAGAAGGGCAGCAGTTGCTAGTATGCTCGAAGCTCTGGGCTCAATCTCCAGCATTACCACAAAACAAAACAGAACAATACCTCTTGAGCAGTTCATATCAGCTCTGGAAAAGAAAACCAGGTTAACATAATGATGTTTGTAAACGTAACTGTTCACAAAAAGAGGTCAGTGGAGTTAAACAATAACCATAATCACCAGAGAGAATTCTATTCGAGAAAATTTAACAGAAGTTACTTTTAACAATAGAATCAGAAGCTGTGGATAAACCAGGAAAACAAAGACAATTCCCAAACCAATAAAGAAGAATTGTTTTCAAAGCACAGACAAAAGGAGATGTTACATATAATCACTAGACTATCTGTATTAAATTCTTGAAAATGCCAAGGGAGTCTGCTCTAACTTCAATCATTTGACACTTTTCTGAATATTTTAAAGGACTGGTAGCAAGAAAAAGGCAACTGAACTGAATGTTGAATATCAGAAATAATTATGTCATTTGCAGGAGAATGGATGGTATTAGAGAGCACCCTGTTAAGCAACCCAAAGGTCATATGTTTTCTCTCATACGTGGAAGTCAGAGAGAAAAATGGGAAACATATCATGAAAACAGAAGTGAGAATAGACAGGTAAATGAAGGGTACCAGGGGGTCAGAGGAGAAGAGAAGGGAGGATGGAACTACTCAAATTATGTTGTGTGCATGTGTGGAAGTTTAACAATAAATCCTAATATTGTGTATGATTTTTTCGCACCAATAAAAGTTTTAAAACAGCATAATAACATTATTGATACATATCTTCAGGGACACTAAAGTGAGATGATTCCTACAAAAACTGTTGACCTAATAAGAAACTTCAGTAAGTCAAATCTGCCATAACAAGTAGTTAGGTTATATAGCAGACAAATAAAATGAAATTTGGAACAAAATTAGCAATATCTCATGCAGCATTTTTTTAATGAATAATTGGATGCAGGACATATAATAGGAGCCAAGAGCTTATAGGAATCAGTGGTAAAGATTTGGAGACTCGCCAGGAAATGACTCCAGAGAGAGAGAGAGAGAGAGAGAGAGAGAGAGAGAGAGAGAGAGAGAGAGATTCCAAAGACTGAGCTAAGGAATCAGAACAAGAGCTGGGAAATGCAGTTCTGGGTGGGCACTGAGTTTCTTCAAGGTATAGGGATCCCCCTTCACAGACTGAAGTAATAACGACATTCCCAGTATTGTTATTCTAAAGTCAAAGGCCAGTACCCATGTTCTTTCCTCTTTCCCTTCTTGCTCTCCAGCCTCACAGGGACATGAAGACTCTGATAATGGCACAGAAGCTTTCTCTTCTCCAGGATCTATCTCCAGGAAGTTTGCTTTGGGTTCCTGGAGGCTGACAGAAAAATACAGTGAGGTCCACAGGGACATGTTTAAAATTTCTAGCATCTCAAGTATCGAAATCTCAGAGGTGCTCATTAAACAAATTATCTTCTATTCTTTCCATTCTACAAATGATTTAGCTTTTTTGTGGGAGAAACAATATAGAAACATGGAAAATTCCCAATTTTGTGTCTATGTAGGCATTGGTAAAGGGAGATGAATTTAGTTCCTCCAAGGAGAAACACTTCTTCCTTTACTTGATTTAAAAGTCATAAGGTGTCCCATAAGGAAAGATTGATTTCTACAAGGAACACATCCAAGGAGCTTCTCTGTGTGATATGTCTCCTTGAAAAGTCTCTGCAGATTTCATGATCTCTTGATGTCCACAATATTATGGAGGAAGAAAAGTTTTTTTCTAAATTTTTCCAGTAATTTTTCAGATTCATTTTAAAAATTGGCAGACAAAGTTGTGTGTATTGATTGTGTACAACATGTTTGAAGTATATATATACACTGTGGAGTGGTGAGAGCTAACCAATTATCATTTTTGTAGTGAGAACATTTATACCCAGTCTTTCTAAAATATGATATATCATCACTAACTACAGTCACCAGACTGTAATTACATTTCTCCTATGACTTCCACCTAATTGAATGGAATCTTTCATCCTTTAACCAAAATTTCCCCAACACCTCCCTCAACTCTCCCAGATGTTTAACCACCAATCTGATTTTATTTTTGTGAGATCAACATTTTTAGATTGCACATATGTGTGAAATCTTGTGGTATTGATTTTCTGTGCCTGGCTCATTTCACTTCATCTCCCTCCTCCAGGTTCATCTTTGTTGTAGGAAAAGACAGGCTTTCCTTTGTCATGCCTGGATAGCATTCTCTGTGAGTGTACACCATGCTTTCTTTATTCATACATTGATGTTCACTTAGGTTTCCTCCAGCGTTGGCTCCTCTGAATGGTGCTGCAGTAAACAAGGGAGGACAGGTATCTTTCTACATGCAGATCTCATTTCCTCTGAATAAATACCTAGTCCTGGGATTGCAGGATCACGTGAAGTTTTGTTTTTACTTTTTGAATGAATCTCCATATTGGTTTCCATACCACACTCACTGATACTCTCAGGGCTGCACTAATGCACATCCCCATGAGCAGTGTGCAAAGGCTCTCTTTCCTCCACCACCTCACCAACAGTTGCCTTTCTCCTTTTCTTTAACAGTCATTGTGACTGGAGAGCATGATAGCTCGTGGTGGTCTTGACGATCATTTCCCTAATAATTAGTGATGTTGAGCAACCCTTCTTGGACCTGCTGGGCAACTGTGGATCTTGTTTTGAGAAATTTTAATGCAGGTTTTTCCCAGTTTTTAATCAGAAGACCTGTTTTCTTACTGTTAAGTTTTTTTTTTTTTAAACTTCCTCCTGTACTTGGCATATTAACTCTCATCAGATGAATGATTTTCAAATATTTTATCCTATTCTGTAGTTTACTTCACTGTGTTTTACCTTCACACAATCCACTTTGGCTTTTGCTACAATGCTTTTGACGTCATATGGAAAATCTCTGCCCAAGGCAATGTTATGGATTTGTGCTCTTAAACATAAGTTTTTATTTATTTTGAGTAGATTGAGGTGTGTGCTGCAAGACAAGGGTTCAGTTTAATTCTCCAGTTTTCTCAGCACCATTTCTTGAAGAGATCCTGCTTTTCCCATTGTGTGTTCTTGACACCTTCATCAAAATTCAGTGGGTTGTATGTGTCTATTAATGAATAAATGGATAAAGAAAATGTGGTGTACATACACAATGGAGTTTTACTCAGCCATATAGAAGAATGACATTATGTGATTTCCAGGAAAATGAATGAAACTAGAGACCATTATGTTTATTGAAAAAGTCAAATTCAGAAGGTCAAGGGTCACATGTTTTCTCTCATATGTGAAAAGTAGAAAGGATAAAAGGAAAAGAGAGGTGAGACAGATCTCATGTAAAACAAAGGGAGATCCATAGAGGAAAGGGACCTGGAGGGAGGGAGGGAGGAAATGAGGGAGGGGAAGTGCTGGGGAGTGAAATTGGCCAGTTAAGTTGTCATGTTGTTTTTCACAAATATGTAACAATGCATCCCATCATATGTACAACTATAATGTGCCAATAAAAATTTTGAAAAAAAATTTTTGAAACTCAGTTGACTGGAATTGAAGTTTTGTTTCAGAATCTCTTTTCTGCTCTTTACTCTCATGTCTTTTTGACAGTACCACAGAGTTTCAGTTACCATGACTCTAGTATAGTTTGCAGCCAGGTCAGGTACTGCCTGCTGCTTTATTCTTTTTGCTCAGGATTGGTGTTGCTCTTGAGGTCTTTGGTGGTTTCATCAAAACTATAGGATTTTTCCCCCCTATTTCTGCCAAAGAATATCCCTGGCATTTTTTCAGAAGTGCATTGAGCGTGTGGATTTCTTCACCAATGTGGATATATTAACTTTATTAATTCTTCCAATCCGTGAGGGCGGGTTATTTTCACATTTGTTCTGTGTGTATGTTCTCTTCTGTCACTTCCATCCATGTTTGGTAGTTTTCTAGTCAGAGAACTTTCACCACCTTGGTTAAATTATTCCTAAGTGTTTTATTTTCTATACCTACTCTAAAGGGATTGTTTTCTCGTTTGCAGAGAGTCTGCAATTAGTATAAAGAAATGCTTCTGATTTTGTATGTTCATTTTATGTTCTGCAACTTTATTGACTTTATGACTTTATGTATTGGTGCTAACAGTTTTTTGTTTGTTTTCTATACAGCATTTAGGGTTTTTTACACATATGATAATGTCACCTTCAAACAGGGGCAATTGATTCTTCTTATGTAACCTGGATTCCTTGCATTTCATTCTTTCTTTTGAGTGCACTGACCAGGACGACAGGTAATCTGTTATGCAGAAGTGGAGCAAGTGTGTATCTTTTTCTTCTTTAATATCTTAGAGGAAAAACTTTTCATTTCTCCCCATTGATTGTGATACCTGTGGGTTAGTCATATGTAGATTTTACTGTGTTCAGATTTGTTCTTCCTATGCTAAATTTTTGGAGAGTTTTTAATTAAAAAAAGTCAAATTTTGTCAAATGCTTTTTACTTTTTCTGTTGAAATGTTCATATGGCTTTTTTGTCCTTCATTCTGTAAATGTGAGAGTCACATATCTGTAATATGTAAAAGCTAGGTAATTTTATATCTGGGACTTTTGCATCCAAGGATTTGGACAGTGGGTGGGGGCTGTGAAGCGACCACTATAACTACAAAATTGAATGCAGATCTTTTACCCCCAGGTTCCGCTATTGCAAATTGCAATATATGCACTGCCATCCAGCCAGGGACAACTTATGTGTCCTCTCTATGACGACTCACTTTTTCTACAGTGAAGCAGGAGACATCACAATACCAGACCTTAAATTATACTACAGAGCTGCAGTAACAAAAACAGCATGGTATTGGCACCAAAACAACCATGAAGACCAATGGAACAGAATAGAAGGCACAGAGACAAACCAGCATGAATACTGTTACCTCATACTAAAAAGGCTCCATAAACACACCTTGGAAAACAGATAACCTCCTCAACAAATGGTACTGGGGAAACTGGAAATCCATATGGAGCAAAATGAAATTAAATCCCTATCACTCACCCTGCACAAAACTCAACTCAAAGTGGATCCAGGGTCTATTCCTTAGAGGCACTCCATAACCTGGAGTACAGGCTGAGCTGTTCACCTCTAAGGTGAACAGGGTGCTCTACATTCATCCATGTGGGTTTGGGCAAGGCCCAGACCAACACTCCTTTCTCCCTCTTCATCAGCTGCATTTTAATGGTATCACTAACAGCATACTGACTAGGTCCTGTGGCAACAGCACTCTTGAGGTCCTTCTTATGCACAGAATTGTAACAGATGGGACATTTACTCCAGGTCTTCTCACTCAGAGAAAGAGTACAGGATGCAAGCCCAGCAGAAGATGTGTCCATAATGGGCTATTGTAGCTGCAACACATGGAGAGAGGCATATTGGTCAAGATGGCCCTTCATGACTACAGATGCACTCTTGTCCCACAAAGTCCCACATAGTGGGACTGAGGAGGAGCACACTCCTGAGTCCTGCTTTATTGAGGCAGCTATCCAGGAACTCAAGGCCTGGGAAGAGGCTCTGTCAGCACCAACTGAGAGCAGAGGGAAGTCTCTGGTGTTGTGGCTGTGCTACAACAATTGGTGCTGATGGCTCCCTTGGTGAAGCGGTGTGTTTCTCAACCAAGCTAGGGTGTGCTAGAGTATCTGTCTCCTTTTGATGAAGAAAACACAGAAGCTTGTTCTCTGGATTCTCCTCATCCTCTTGCTCTCCCTCTGGTAGAGGAAGAGGGAGCAGTATCTGAACCATAGCCTCAGGGATTGTCAGAGGCCTGTGATGACTTGGAATTAGCTGCTGACAGTCTTGGAGAGGGGACCATCTGTATTGAGTTCAGCCAGCAGGATCCCATCACCAAACCAGACCTTACACTCCTGAGCATCTCTCCTTGTTACTAGGTTTACCACGTGGAGGATGGAGTGCAATGTTCACGCACCCTGTGAATTAATACTGCTGCCTGTGGGAGTATGGCAACCTGCAGCTGAGCCCAGAGAAGTTCTCAGCAACCCTGGTTGAGATCGGGGTTATTCCATGTCTGAGGATGGTCAACAGCATCATAGATATCTCTCTCACTTGCCTCTCATCTTTGAATTCAGCATCTGTGAACTGGTTCTGTGTCCTCCTATGGAAACCCTAAAGATGTTTTCAGATGACATTGAGAAGAGAAAGTGTCAACACCAGAAGGCAGCTGGGATGAAAGCTGCCAAGAGCTAGGAATGAAATGGAGCAGAACAAGAAATAGGGCAATACCCAGAAGTTCACCTCTTTCTGTTGGGAGAAATCCTAGTTCTTGACTCGCAGCAGTTAATGTCTCAACCTTCCTACAGTGATAGTGCCACATTATTAACTTGCCTGAAGCAACTTTTGGTCAACCTCACCACATTGGGGTTACATGTGGCAACTGACAAGGTTCAGCACTAACCACCCTTTGAGTTTTTAGGATATAAAATTTCATCAAAAATTAGGCCCCTCAGACCACCTATACTTATAAAACCTAAATATACGATCAATGAATTACAACTGCTTTGCGGACATATTAACTGTCTCAAACCCTTTCTGCCCATCCTTCCAAAGGACTTGACCCCCTTGTTCAACTTGCTCAGGCAAGACTCCTGTCCTTCAAAGAAAATTACCCTAACTCCAAAAGCCCTGAAAATAGTTAATCACATCAATAATTGTCTTGCTAACCTCCAAACATAATGTTATGATGAAAGCCATCCCCTGCTAGGGATTATCTTATTGTCCCCAGGGGCACCCCTTGGTGTCATTTGGCAGCAGGATGGCCTTCTGTTCTGGGTACATCTTGCATGGAGTCACTGGCACAAAATCACCAGCAGACTGGAAAGCATTATTCTTATAGTGCTTAAGGTAATATTACTGTAATAAGGTCTTCAATGCTGAGCCAGATACTCTGGTCCTTCCATTAACCCAAGTTGAAATCTTACACCTCATACAGAGCAACACTCAATTCCAAACCTTAATCTCTTACTTTCTAGGACAATTAGATAATCACCTTCCTCACAATAAGATGCTTCAGATGCTACAATCCCTAGATATTTCTCCTTCGAGAAATGTTTTCCCTTCCTCACAACCCATACCCAATGCCCCATGTTCATTTACCAATGCCAATAAGCAAAAGTTTGGGGTACTTATAAAAACAGTAAATGAACCAGACATCACACATCTAGAAAACCATACAGGGTCTGTTCAACTAGGTGAATTGAGGACTGTAATTCAAGTATTTCTTCTATGCCTATAAAACCCCATTAATATATTTTCTCACAGCAAATACACTGTACAAGTGGCAAAAACTCTCCCCTTTTCTGTGTTCAGACTGATCAATAAACCCATTGATCAAGCCCTCCACACCTTAAAGGAACTTACTGAAAGCAGATAGTTTTCATGATATAATACCCATGTATAATCCCACACAAATCTGCCAGGGATCATTGCACAGGGCAATGATAAAATAGACAAACTCATTTCAAGTTACTCCATTTCATTGAGTGCCTTAAAGGAAGCACGCATACTGCATACTAAGTTTCACATGTCAGCTAGCAATTTGAAGGTTTTGTTTCCTGAACTCACTTTGGCACAATGTAAACACATGGTGCAACCTTGTAAACATTGTGCCCCATGGCACCACTTGGTCCCTTACAACCTCAAGGAATTAACCCTAGAGGCCTATCCCCTAACAAACTCTGGCAAATGGATGTTACCCATAAGCCTTCCTTTGGCAAATTAAAATATGTTCACATCATTGTGGACACCTATTCCAAGCTCACATTTGCTGTTGCACAATCTGGGGAAAAAAACTTCAAATGTAATAAAAGCTATAAAAATGGCTATGTTAATGATGGGAGTCCCTTGGGCCATAAAAACTGATAATAAGGGGATCCAAGATGGCGGATGAGAGGGAGGCTGCATTCCTTGTCACTCCATAACTTCAGTTTCAAGCAGAGTATATCTGTTTCTTGGTGATGCAGCTTATTCTGCTTATTGATCCCCTGCTGTTTACCCTATTTGTCTACTGCAATCCCCTTCAGCCTGCCAGCATATTGACGTGTTTTTTGAGTGCAGATTGCTTACTGTCAGGTACCTATCTTCTACCATTTGCCTGCCTCTTGCCTGTGCATTGCCTGCTTTACACCTATCCATCACCCACCTCAGGAGGTTCACCTCCCGGTCATCAGACAACATGCAGCAAAATGAGCAAGGACCACCAGTGGAGTACCAGCTGCCTCCTGTTGCCTGGAAGTCACTGCCACAGTACCTGCAGGTTTGATTACACATGGCTGCCACCATTTTGAGACAAAAGCCAGGGCCCATAGGACCCCTGGCCAAACTGACTGAGTCCAATCTCCAAGATCAATCAGCCCGACCGATCACACCCTGCCTCTGGTACACTCACATCGATTGACTGCTCTCTGCCACCAGGACCCCCAGACTGACTGACTGTGCCCTATTACCAGGACCCCAGATTCACTGATTGCATCCCACCTCCAGGATCCCACAAAAACACCAAACACACCCCACCTCTAGGACCCCTGCCTAACCAACTGCACCCCACCTCCAAGACCTACAGCCAACAATGTCCACACCCCAAGCTGCAGCTCCCCATTTGCCAACACATTTGGAAGCCAGAGTGACCATCTTGGATAATCCTGGAAGCTGTAGCTTCCATCTTTAGGTGGGGAAAATCCCATCCTGAGACACCTGCTGGACACTTGAAGCTCATTGTCAGGTACCTCTCATGCATCAGGCTACTGAAGACTGGGAGGCTTAAATACTTTATGACTGTTATAGTGTAGATTTTCTTTTTTCACCTTATTGAACCATTTTAAGTTTTTATTTCTTTACTTTTCTTCCTCTCTTTTCCTTTTGTTTACCTGTTCCCTCAAAGTCTCTTTCTCACTTTTTGCATGCTAATATCCAATGTCTTTTGATTATACTCTCACACTTTCTATTATCTAGAACTTCTGTATATTCTTTTCTTATCCCATTAACAGCTATATCCTACATCCCTCTGCATCCACTCTGTCCTCCATTAGAAATGGCAGACCTTATTGCAAATCTGTTTGTTATACTAAAGATAATAATTGAACTCATTCTGTTTATGACAATATTGTTAATGTCCTCATAGGGGCTATTTGGTCCAGGATTGCATAGTGTCTGAAGTGGGCACTACTAATATTGATCTCCCCTTAAAGAAAGAGTTTTGGAAACCTATAGGGCCACTAATAAGCCTATAGGTGGGAATCTTCAATACTCTGTATCTGCACTGCTAGAGGGGAAGACACATGAACAACATGAAAAAACAAGGGAAGAAAATGATCCAAACAAATCTAGATTCTATATTAATAGAATCCAATGACAGTATGTTAGAAGAAATGTCAGAAAAGGACTTCAGATTATACATGATTAAGATGATTTGTGAAGCAAAGGATGAGATAAGAGAGCAAATGCAGACAATGAATGATAATACCAATAAACAGTTGAAAGAGCACCTGCAGGAAGCAAAAGATCATTTCAACAAAGAGATAGTTATTCTAAAAACAAACAGACAAACAAACAAACAAATGGAAATCCTTGAAATGAAGGGAACAATAAACCAAATAAAAAGCTCAATAGAAAGCATCACCAAACAACTAGACCACTAGGAAGACAGAACCTCAGACAATGAAGACAAAATATTTAATCTTGAAAATAAAGTTGCCCAAACAGAGAAGATGGTAAGAAATCATGAACAGAATCTCCAGAACTATGGGACATCATGAAAAGAACAAATTTAAGAATTATTGGGATTGAGGAAGGCACAGAGATACAAACCAAAGGAATGAACAACCTATTCAATGAAATAATATCAGAAAATTTCTCAAACATAAGGAAAGAAATGGAAAATCAAAAGCAAGAGACTTACAGAACACCAAATGCATGAAATCACAACAGATCCACACCAAGGCACATTATAATAAAAATGCCTAACATTCAAAATAAAGACAGGATTTTGAAGGCTGCGAGAAAAAAGCATCAGATTACATAGAGGGGGAAAACCAATATGGATAGCACCAGACGTGTCAACCCATACTCTGAAAGCTAGAAGGACCTGGAACAACATATTTCAAGCTCTGAAAGAAAATGGTTGACAACCAAGAATCCTATACCCAGCAAAAATAACCTTCAGATTTGAAGATGAAATAAAATCCTTCCATGATAAACAAAAGTTAAAAGAATTTACAAATAGAAAGCCTGCACTACAGAATGTTCTCAACAAAATATTCCATGAAGAGGGAATGGAAAACAACAATGTAGGTCAGCAAATGGAGGAACTACCTTAGAGAAAAATCCACTCAAAGGAGAAACCAAGCCAAGTTAAAAATGAAAAATAAGCCCAAATGACTGGGAATACAAATCATATCTCAATAATAACCCTGAATGTTAATGGCTGAAACTCATCAAAAAAAAAAAAAAAGGCATAGACTGGCAGAATGGATTAAAAAGAAAGACCCAACAATATATTGCCTGCAAGAGACTCATTTCAAAGAAAAAAGACTTTCACAGACTAAAGGTGAAAGAATGGGGAGAAACTTACCACACACATGGACTCAATAAAAAAGCGGGGGTTTCCATGCTTATATAAGATAAAGTGGACTTCAAGTCAAAGTTAGTCAGAAGGGATAAAGAAGGACATTTCATACTGCTTAAGAGATCCATAAATCAGGAACACATAACAATTGTAAATATTTATGCCCCAAACAATGATGCATCCTTGGACATCAAAGAAATGATTCTCAATTTTAGGATTCAAATAGACCACAACACAATAATTCTCAGTGACTTTAACACACCACTGTCACCACTGGATAGAACTTCCAAACAAAAACTAAACAAAGAAACCATAGAACTCAATAATACAATCAATAAACTAAACTTAATAGACATATATATAATATTCCATCCATCAACAAGTGGATTCACTTTCTTCTCATCAGCACATGGAAACTTCTCGAAAATAAACCATATGTTATGCAACAAATCAGCCCTTAGGAAAAGCAAAAAAATAGAGATACTGCCTTGTGTTCTATCAGATCATAATGGAATGAGAGTAGAAATCAATTACAAAATAAAAAACAGAAAATGCTCCAACACCTGGAGACTCAATAATATGCTATTGAATGAAACATGGATAACAGAAAACATCAGGGAAGAGATAAAAAAATTCTTAGAGGTCAATGAGAATGACGATACAATATATCAAAATCTCTGGGACACTATGAAAGCAGTACTAAGAGAAAAATTCATTGCATGGAGCACATTCAAGAAAAGAATGAAAAGTCAACAACTAAATGACCTAACATTACAGCTCAAAGCCCTACAAAAAGAAAAACAGAATAACAGTAAAAGTAGTAGAAGACAGGAAATAATTAAAATCAGAGCTGAAATCAATGAAATTGAAACAAAAGAAACAATTCAAAAAATTAACAAAACAAAAAGTTGGTTCTTTGAAAAAGTAAACAAAATAGACAAACCCATAGCCACACTAACAAAGATAAGAAGAGAGAAAACTCAAATTACTAGAATTCTTGATGAAAAAGGAAATATCATGACAGATACCACTGAGATACATAACATAATGAGAAGCTACTTCGAAAATCTGTATTCCAACAAAATAGAAACTACCGAAGACATCGACAAATTTCTAGAGACATATGCTCCTCCCAGACTGAACCAGGGGGGCATACGCAATTTATACAGATCAATATCAAGCAATGAAATAGAAGAAGCAATTAAAAATCTACCATCCAAGAAAAACCCAGAACCAGATGGATTCTCAGCCCAGTTCTACAAAACCTTCAAATATAGTGCATTCCAATACTTCTCAAAGTATTCCAGGAAATAGAAAAGGAAGGTACCCTGCCAAAGTCATTCTGTGAAGCTAATATCACCCTCATTCCCAAACCAGGAAAAACCGCATCAAGGAAAGAAAATTTTAGGGCAATATCCTTGATGAATGAAGATGCAAAGATCCTTAACAAAATACTGGCAAACCATATCCAAAAACATACAAGTGGGGTTCATCCCTGGAATGCAAGGATGGTTTAACATCCATAAATCAATAAATGTAATCCATCATGTCAATAGATTCTTGAGGATAAGAATCATATGGTTATTTCAATTGACATAGAAAAAGCATTTGACCAAATACAATACCCTTCCTGTTCAAAACACAGAAAAAAATAGGAATAGTAGGAATATACCTGAACATTGTAAAGGCTATTTATGCTAAGCCCATAGCCAACATCATTCTTAATGGAGAAAAACTGAAAGCATTCCCTTTAAAAATGGGAACAAGACAGGGATGTCCTCTTTTACCACTTCTATTCAACATTGATCTTGAAATACTAGCCAGAGCAATTAAACAGACTAAAGAAATTAAAGGGATAGGAATAGGAAAAGAGGAACTTAAGCTGGCACTATTTGCTGATGACATGATTCTCTATTAAGAGGATCCAAAAAACTCTGCCAGAAAAATTCTAGACCACATCAATGAATTCAACAAAATAATAGGCTATAAACTCAACATGCATAAATCTAAAGCATTTTTATACACAAGTGATGAAATATCTGAAAGGGAAGTGAGGAAAACAACTCTATTTGTAACAGCCTGAAAAAAAAATAAAATACTTGGGAATCATTCTAACCAAAGAGGTAAAAGATCTCTATAATGAAAACTACAAAATATTGAAGGAAGAAATCGAGTAAGACTGTAGAAGATGGAAAGATCTCCCATGTTCTTGGATAGGCAGAATTAATATTGTCAAAATGGCCATACTACCAAAAGTGCTATACAGATTCAGTGCAACTCCAATTAAATTTTCAATGACTTTCCTCATAGAAATAGAGAAAACAATCATGAAATTCTTCTGAAAGAATAAGAAACCCAGAATAGCTAAAGCAATCCTTAGTAGGAAGAGTGAAGCAGGGGATATCACAATACCAGAACTTCAACTATACTACAAAGCAATAGTAACAAAAACAGCATGGTACTGGTACCAAAATAGACAGGGAGATCAGCAGTACAGAATAGAGGACATGGACACAAACCCAAATAAATACAGTTTTCTCACACTAGACAAAGGGGCCAGAAACATGCAATGGAAAAAAGATAGCCTCTTCAACAAATGGTGCTGGGAAAACTGGAAATCCATATGCAGCAGAATGAAATTAAATCCCTATCTCTCACCCTGGACAAAAATCATGTCAAAATGGAACAAGGAAGTTGGAATCAGAACAGAGACCCTTCATCTTATACAAGGAAAAGTAGGACCAAATCTTCAACTTGTTGGCCCAGGATGAGACTTCCTTAACAGGACTCCCATAGCACAAGAAATAAAAGCAAGAATCAATAACTGGGATAGATCCATCTAAAAAACTTTCTCTCAGCAAAGGAAACTATCAGCAATGCGAAGAGAGAACCTACAGAGTGGGAGAAATTCTTTGCCACTCATACTTCAGATAGAGCACTAATTTCCAGAATATATAAAGAACTCAAAAAACTCTACACCAATAATACAAATAATCCAATCAACAAGTGGGCTAAGGAAAAGAACAGACACTTCACAGAAGAAGATCTATAAGCAATCAACAGATATATGAAAAAATGTTCAACATCTCTAGTAATAAGAGAAATGTAAATCAAAACTACCCTAAGATTCCATCTCACCCCAGTTAGAATGGTGATTATCAAGAATACAAGCAACAATAGGTGTTGGAGAGTATGTGGGGAAGAAGGTACACTCATACATTGCTGCTGGATTTGCAAATTAGTGTAGTCACTCTGGAAAGCAGTGTGGCGATTACTCAGAAAGCTTGGAATGGACCTACGATTTGACCCAGCTATCCCACTCCTTGATATACCCAAAGGACTTAAAATCAGCATACTACAGTGATACAGCCACATCAATGTTCATAGCTGCTCCATTCACAATAGCCTTATTGTGAAACCAACCTAGATGCCCTTCAATTGATGATAAAGAAACTGTGATATAAACATATATATATATATATATATATATATATATATATATATATATATATATATATATATAATTAAATATTACTCAGCTATAAAGAATGATAAAATTTGGCATTTGCAGGCAAATGGATGAAACTGGAGAATATCATGCTAAGTGAGATAAGCCAATCTCAAAAAACCAAAGAATGAATGATCTCACTGATAAGCAGATGATGACACATAATGGGGGGTGGGAGGGGGGAAAGAATGTAGGTAGGAGGGACATTATAGAGGGAAAAGAGTGGTAGGAGGGATGAGTGGGAAGGAAAAAATAACAGAATGAATCAAACACCATTGCCCTATGTAATTGTATGATTACACAAATGATATGCCTTTACTTCATGTACAAACAGAAACAACATGTATCCCATTTGTTTGTAATAAAAATAAATCTTAAAAAGTTATATGTATTTATGCATATATATTCATATGTAGATGTAAATACATACTGATGTATTCTAGAAACTGAATTTGTTTTTTTTTCTGAGGCAAACTTTTGAGCATTGGTGGAAAACTGTAACATAATCCTCAGAATGCTCTGATTTTAATCTTTTAAATAAAAGTGACAGTATTTGTTCTAAAAAGAATAAATAAATAAAAATGGGCCTGCCTACACTTCTTCAGGCTTCCAACAGTTCTTAACATCATGGGGTATCTCCCACACAACTGGTGCTCCATATAACCCACAAGGGCAAGGAATATTGAAAGGACAAATCATACATTAAAGGAAACATTGCAAAAACAAAAGAACATTCATATATGCCTGGATCCTAACCTCACACTTGCACCCGTTCTGTTTACACTTAGTTTTCTCACATTTGATAACAATGGAGTGAGCCCTGCATATAAACATTGGGGCTCCTTTCCTTCTCTGACCCCCTTCTCTTACTCCCAAGTACACTGAAAAGACCCACTCATGGGTTCATGGCAAGGACCACACCCTCTTATCATCAGGGACGAGGGTTTGCTTGTGTTTTCCCAGAGTCCACTTCTAACCCCATTTGGATAACAGTCAGAAATGTCAAGCCAGCCACCACTAGCCAAATTCCAAAGATTGAGCCTATGGGACAAGAAATGATGTTGATGGCTCCCGCATCAGAGAGCCCACAAGATAACATGGTGACATAAAGGCATTAGCCACCCAAGCCATGGACATGTCACCATCCGGGGACCGTATTCTTACTCACATGTACTAATATAACTGCTAACTCTCAGGTAAGTACCACACAGGTAAGTTCTCCCCCCAACCTTTGGACACTTGTTCATCAACACCCCGTACTTCATATTGTCCATAATCAGGCTTCTTAATTTCCTAGGTTTTCCACTGTGCCAAATGCCCCAACAAAGACACCCATTAACATCAGCATTGATATAAAGAATTCTGTAAGTTTCTTGCTTATAAACACAACTTTTATATATGCATGACTTCACACTGATGATCACATCCAATTCAATTATCCAAGTAATGGAGACGACTTTTTACGGTATTGCTGGACTAATAACATCCTTTGCCTCCTGAAAGACATAGAATCCCTAGAAAGATGCAAGGTGTGGGACTTAAGTCACCAAAAGGCCAGAAAATCAGGACTTGGGGGTCCTACATTGGCTAATCCCATTTACTTTTAGGAACCATTAGACAACATTGAGGAGACAGATCTTTATCCAGATGACCCCAAGGACATGATGAAACCCCCCAATCCCCAATGTACCCTTACTGATTTCTCCAAACCTAACACATTTAATTACCCTCTGTCTCGTGTTCTATGCCACAGACCCTACATGACTGGAATTAATGGAACACTGACTTATCATGTTGCAGTCATTCCTGTGGTCTTCACTGATCTGTCATTCAATGATTCATGTGAAGCCACAGTATTTCACTTCGAGGCTATAGTGCTAGTAACCCCTTTGGCATAAAAAACCTGTGCAACTGTGATAGGCTGACAGATCTGGCTCCATGAGAATGTTATAGGCCAGACTCTAAGGGAAATGACTAAACAGACTCCATTTGCTTTGAGACTCCATGTTATGTAGGTAATAAACTTCTCCCATGGGAACACCCCACCTCTGTGCCCATCATCAGTTACTTAGTGTGACATGTTTAACAATACAGAATGATAATTCCTATGTAAAGAAAAATTGCTCTCTTTTGATTCCTATTCTTCCTGAACAATGTACCATGTGAAGAGTGATTGTGTGCATGTTAGCAACCATTCTTTAGTTTGTACCTGGGTAAGGGTCATTTTGACCCCACTTCCCCCTCTGTCAATGATCTCATGATGTTAATGTGTAATTTTGAATCATAGCAACAGACACTTATGATTGATGTGATTTTTGGTATAAGAACCCCTACAACCCTGTGGTCAGGACTGTTCTCCCTATAGCCATTTTTGGGGCATTGTATGAGACAGTCAGCCGGCCGGCTTTAATGAAGTTTCTCAAATTTGGGTTTCTCAGTGGTGATTGGTCTGTTCTAAGTTGCACTCCATAACACAATTAGTACACTTGCACGGACTTTTCTCCTCTGAAATTCCTGAATGCCACTGTACCTGGAGATAAAGACCATTACCACCGGCAAGATAAAATACTTGTATATCCTCCATTTTATGTTATTCAAGTTTCAAACTTCAATTTGACCACCCTTGCAGGTGGCATGATTAACTGTGCACAATTAAGCTGTGCTCTTGCTAACCATCTGGATATTAATATCCCACTTCATATCATGGTTCATATCCCCTCCTTTCTGTATACGATTGTTACTCACACAGATCTAATGTTCCCTACCACATTAACAGAATCAATCTCCTCACGACCATCAACTGGATCCCGCAGATGACGAGATTTCAGAATCTCTGCTGCCATAGCTGCCACCTTGATTGCTTCCACTGCTGCTACAGCTGCCTCCCCTGCTGCCTTAATGCAGTCTGGATCCACCGCTGCTGCCCTTCAACAAACTGTACACTCCTCCTCTGATTTGTTCTATGGCTTACATCATTAGCCACGCTTACCTTTGATGGCATACACAATTTACAAGCCCAAATAGACATTCAACAATAGCAAATAGATTCTTTAATGATAACAAAAAGTTTCCAGTGTGCCATTATTGCTCAGCCTTCATCTGTTTGTATACCAGATGTTACTGTTTGCAACCTTACACATGCTAGAGATTTACTTGTGCAACAACTAAAGGCTAAATGGGCACAAAAATTTCTCAATGTAACATGCCTCATTGAACAGGAAATCACAAACATGACAAAAATCAGGGTTAAACAATCTGTTACAACTACAATACAACAAATATGGTCAAAGCTAAAAAACATGCTGAATCCTACAAATCTGATAATCTTAGGACTAGCCTGTATATTCTTTCCTTATAATTCTTGAAGTTCTTAAATGTTTGTGGTCCATTTTCAACAAGATACTCATGAAGGTTCAGGTCAATCAGGTCCTCCTGAAGGAATCCCTTGTCCAAATTAATAAAAATGGGGGAAATATTGGGAGAAACCCTAGTTCTTGGCTTGCAACAGTTAATGTCTCAAGTGTGTAAACTTGCAGAGAGGAGCATTTCACTCTGACCACTTAGGAAAATAAACAACTGCCCCCAAATTTACCTAGTGTTACCAAGGGAACCTGTATAGGGGCCTGGTGGTCTGATGCACTGTGGCACATTGTGATTGGGCTAAAAGTCTATAAAATGTATGGTTTTTCCTACAATAAATGAGTTTGCAGGCTGCTTGCCACAAGCCTGCTCCTACCCAACTCCCAGGGTCTGGGTCCTGACTCCACGGGTATTACCTGAGCCTGAGCTAGCCTGGCACACCCTACATCCCTTTAGAGAATCTACAGAAGTTTCCTGCCTTCAATTCCTTTACCTGATCCTCTGATTCTGCTTTGGGTCCTAAGAGCATCCAGGGTCGTGGACCCTCCCCCTTTCCCCTCTTGGCAGAAGTCCAGGCTCCCATGCAGACTTTCTGCTGATCCTTCTTGTCCCCCACTTTTGGTCAGGGAAGTCCTTCATTTTGTGTTGGGGATCTGGAAGAAGACACTCCCTTTCCTTCCTTTGCCCAGATGCTGAGAGTTGGAGCAGGAAAAGCAGATGTGTGGCCCAAAACTACTCCCAAGAAAGATGAGAGAAGCTTAATTCCTCCTGCCCCTGTGGACAGTGATGGAGGGAGTGATAACTCTGACCATGTTCCTGCACCCAGATTCCAAAATTCCTTCAACCAAGCTATGGAAGCAGCCTTCATGAAACTGGACACACCAGCTACTTCAGATCTCCTCTTTGAAGAGTAAGGAGGAAAGAAAAGGGAAAAGCAGAAATAGAAATTCCTGTTCAGCACCTCAGTTGTCCTCACCCAGTGGCCCAAGCTGGCTTCTTCATCTGGTGTTCTTTTTCTGTGTTTTTATTTTAATGCTGCAATTTTTAAGTATTTGAGTTTGAAGAGATTAGCTCAGGGTGGGGGGTGGGGGGGACTTTCCACAATGTGAGGTGCATTTTCCAGCTTCCCTCTTTATACCAAAGAAGTATTGATATTCACAAGAAAAAAATACACACAAAAAAACATGCAATTACCACATGATCCCATGGTCTGTCTTCTAGGAATGTTCCCCCAAAGGATTAAAAAGTGCTTGAACAAATAAATGTACATGCAGACTGATAGCAGCATTATTCAAAATACCTAAAAAGTGCACATTACCCAAATGGACACCAATGGATGTAGGAGGAGCAATTCTGTGTATACATACAGTAGACTATTACTCAGCCATAAGAGGAAAGGATCAAATTAACATTAACAAGGGAAACAGTAGAAAAGAAGAGATGAGAGAATGAGGGAGGAAAGACAGAAAACAAGAAAGAAGGAAGAGGTTTTCAAGATGGTGGACTAGAGGGTGGCTGCATTTGATGTTGCTCCAGGACTCAGGATTCAAAAGAGGAGATATTGAGAGACTTGGGACCAACTCAAAGATGCCCAGTGAGTCTCTCCCATTGGGGAGGCATCCCGGATGGGGTGGTAGTCCTGGAATGCAGGGAACTTTGTGAAGTAGAGTTGCCGGGTGAGACACCCCTCCCCCCACTGGAGCAGTGAACACAGACAACTGGGAGCATTGGAGAGGAGGCCGCTCAGCACAGCGCTTAGACTCGGAGCAACCCACAGGGCTTTAGCGGCCGCCGAGGGGTGGGGCCGCATAGTCAGGCGATTAGGGTCCCAGGACCTAGGTGGCTTCTCGGTGGAAGAGCTGCAGAGACAAACTGAGGGGCGGAGTGAAGGTTCCAGGACTGCAGCCAGCTTTTCTGAGGAGAGGCAGCCTAAGGAGACTTGTCTGCGAAGGGCAAGGCTCCCAGGCCCAGGAGGTAGGTCCAGGCCCCTGGGAACATTGCAGAGGAAGACTGCCCAGCCCAGGCAGCAAGACACCTCTCCCCCCACTAGAGCAGTGAACACGGAAAACTGGGAGCTTTGTACAGGAGGCCGCTCAGCACAACGCTTGGTTTCAGAGCAACCCGCCAGGGTTCCATTAGCTGCCCAGAGGAAGAGCTGTGCAGCGAGCTCTTTGGACCCAGAGCAACCTCCTGAACAATGGGGGAGGGGGCTGCCCTGAGAAGGAGGAGGTGTGAGGTGAGTTGCTTGGTCTCCAAGTGACCACACAGAACACCGGGTGGCTGCCTGGAGGAAGGGGCATGCTGCGGGTCACTGGGGCTCAGAGCATCTGTATGGGGCTCCAGGTGGCGGCTCAGAGGAGGGGCCGCATAGCCAGGCTATTAGGTGCAGAGCACGTTCCGGGGACCTAAGTGGCTTCTCGGTGGAAGAGCTGCACAGAGACAAGCTGAGGGGCGCAGTGAAGGTTCCAGGACTGCGGTCAGCTTCTCTGAGGAGGAGCAGCCTAAGGAGACTCGTCTGCAAAGGGTGAGGATCCCAGGCCCAGGAGGTAGGTCTGGGCCCCTGGGAACATTGCCTGGGAAGGCTGCCCTGCCCAGGGGGTAGTTGTGGATTGAGGGGAACCTCCAGGAGGGGAATTGACCAGTGAGACCTCCCCACCAGGTGAGTCTTCCCTGCCAGGTGAGGTTTTCCCACAAGGACGGTAAAACCAGAGACACAGGCACAAACAGGCCTTGCCTAAGCCCGCAGCCTAGTTCCCCATTGGTTGACCACTGGTCAACAAGTGGAGGCACCTCTGCCCACTAGCAGGGAATATACCCCACCTGAAGGCCACCACCAATAGAGAGGCAGCTTCCTTGGGGAGCACCACATTATCAACTTCCTCCAAGACTTCAGGCTACTGAAGGCTAAGAGGGGATATACTAGAAATCTTCAGGGATATTATAAATCAATAGAGGAAATCTGCAATATCTCAGCAGTCCACTGATACCTGAACAATATGAGAAAAAAGGGAAGAAAATGCCTCAAACAAACCTAGATGTTACATCAATAAAATCCAACGACAGCATGGCAGAAGAAATGACAGAAAGGGAGTTCAGAATGTACATAATTAACATGATAAGGGAGGCAAACGATGAAATGAAAGAGCAAATGCAGGCATTGAATGATCGAACCAATTGACAGTTAAAAGAGCAAATACAGGAAGCAAAATATCATTTCAATAAAGAGGTGAAGATCTGGTATTGCAATACCCCCTGTTTCGTCCTTGCTACGCTTGCAAATTAGTGCAGCCACTCTGGAAAGCAATATGGAGATTCCTCAGAAAGCTTGGAATGGACCTACCATTTGACCCAGCTATCCCACTCCTTGGCCTATACCCAAAGGACTTAAAATCAGCATACTACAGAGATACAGTCACATCAATGTTCATTGGTGCTCAATTCACCATAGCCAGATTGTGGAACCAACCTAGATGCCCTTCAGTTGATGAATGGATAAAGAAACTGTGGCATATATATACAATGGAATATTACTCTGCAATGAAGAATGATAAAATTATGGCATTTGCAGGCAAATGGATGAAATTGGAGAATATCATGCTAAGTGAGATAAGCCAATCTCAAAAAACTAAAGGACGAATGATCTCGCTGATAAGCGGATGAGGACATATATTGGGGGTGGGAAGGGAGCATTAGTTTAGGGTTAGGTTTAGGGTTAGGGATAAGAGAGTGTGAAGAATGAAGGAAAGAAGGACTGTATAGAGGGAAAAGAGGGGTGGGAGGGGTGGGGGGAAGGAAAAATAAAATCAAACATCATTGCCCTATGTAAACATATGATTACACAAATGGTATGCCTTGACTCCATGTACAAATAGAGAAACAACATGTATCCCATTTGTATACAATAATAACAAAAAATTTTAAAAAAATTAAAAAAAAATAAAAAATAAAGTTAAGATATTGAAAAAAAAAACCAAACAGAAATCCTTGAAATGAAGGAAACAATAAACCAAATTAAGAACTCCATAGAAAGCATAACCAATAGGATAGAACACCTGGAAGACAGAACATCAGATATTGAAGACAAAATATTTAACCTTGAAAACAAAGTTGAACAAACAGAGAAGATGGTAAGAAATCATGAACAGAATCTCCAAGAACTATGGGATATCATGAAAAGGCCAAATTTAAGAATTATTGGGATTGAGGAAGGCTTAGAGAAACAAACCAAAGGAATGAACAATCTATTCAATGAAATAATTTCAGAAAATTTCCCAAAACTGAAGAATGAAATGGAAAATCAAGTTCAAGAGACTTATAGGACTCAAAATACACAAAATTACAACAGACCCACACCAAGACACATTATAATGAAAATACCTAACATACAAAATAAAGACAGAATTTTAAAGGCTGTGAGAGAAAATAACCAAATTACATTCAGGGGGAAACCAATACAGATATCAGCAGATTTTTCAATCCAGACCTTAAAAGCTAGAAGGGCCTGGCACAACATTTTTCAAGCTCTGAAAGAAAATGGATGCCAACCAAGAGTCTTATACCCAGCAAAACTTACCTTCAGATTTGACGATGAAATAAAGTCCTTCCATGATAAACAAAAGGTAAAAGAATTTACAAAAAGAAAGCCAGCATTACAGAACATTCTCAGCAAAATATACCATGAGGAAGAGATGAAAAACAAACAAGCAAATCTGCAAAGGGAGGAGCTATCCAAAAGAAACTGTCAAATAAAGGAGGAATCAAGTCGTGTCAAAAATAAATAAATAAATAAATAAAATGATCAAATGACTGGGAATACAAATCATATCTCAATAATAACTCTGAATATTAATGGCCTGAATTCATCAATCAAAAGACATAGACTGGCAGATTGGATTAAAAAGAAAGATCCAACAATATGTTGCCTACAAGAGACTCACCTCATAGAAAGAGATACCCATAGACTAAAGGTGAAAGGATGGGGAAATATATACCATGCAACATGGACTCAGCAAAAAAGCTGGAGTATCCATCCTCATTTCAGATATTGTGGACGTCAAGCCAAAGTTAGTCAGAAGGGATAAAGAAGGACATTTCATATTGCTTAAGGGAACCATAAATCAGCAAGATATAACAATCATAAATATCTATGCCTCAATCAGGGGCTCATCCATGTATGTCAAAAAAATTCTTCTCAATCTCAGAAACCAAATAGACCATAATATAATAATACTAGGTGATTTTAACATGCCTCTCTCACCACTGGACAGATCTTCCAAACAAAAATTGAAAAAGAAACCATAGATCTCAATAACACAATCAATAATTTAGACTTAACAGACATTTATAGAATATACCATCCAACCAAGAGCGAATACACTTTCTTCTCAGCAGCACATGGATCCTTCTCTAAAATAGACCATATATTATGCCACAAAGCTAATGTTAGCAAATACAAGAAGATAGAGACACTACCTTGTATTCTATCAGATCATAATGGATTGAAATTAGAAATAAATGAAAGAGTAAAAAAACAGAAATTACTCCAACACCTGGAGATTAAACAATATGCTATTATATGATGAATGGATAACAGAAGATATTAGGAAGGAGATTTAAAAATTCTTATAGGTAAATGAGAACAAAGAAACATCAAAATCTCTGGGACACTATGAAAGCAGTACTTAGAGGAAAATTTATTACATGGAGTGCATTCAATAAAAGAAGTAAAACTCAACAAATAAATGACCTAACACTACAGCTCAAAGTCCTAGAAAAAGAAGAACAGACCAACACCAAAAGTAGTAGAAGACAGGAAATAGTTATACTCAGAACTGAAATCAACAAAGTTGAAACAAAAGAAACAATACAAAAAATTGACAAAATAAATAGTTGGTTCTTCGAAAAAATAAACAAAATTGATAAACCCTTGGCCACACTAACAAAGAGAAGACGAGAGAAAACGCATATCACTAAAATTCAGAATGAACAAGGAAATAACAAAACAGACACGATTGAAATGCAAAACATAATTAGAAGCTATTCTGAAAATCTATACTCTAACAAAATAGAAAATTTTGAAGACATCAACAAGTTTCTAGAGACATATGAATTGCCTAAACTAAACGAGGACGACATACACAATTTAAATAAACCAATTTCAAGTAATGAAATAGAAGAAGTCATCAAAAGTCTACCAATAAAGAAAAGTCCAGGACCTGATGGGTTCTCAGCCGAGTTCTCAAAAATCTTTAAAGAAGAGCTCATTTCAATACTTTTCAAAATATTCCATGAAATAGAAGATGAGAGAAACCTCCCAAACTAATTCTATGAAACCAATATCACCCTGATACCTAAAGCAGACAGAGACACATCAAGGGAAGAAAATTTTAGACCAATATCCTTAATGAATATTGACAAAAAAATTCTCAACAAAATTTTAGCAAAAGCATACAAAAACATATTAAAAAGATAGTGCACCATGATCAAGTGGGTTTCATCCCAGGGATGCAAGGTTGGTTCAACATCAGGAAATCAATAAATGTCATTCACTATATCAACAGACTTAAAGTCAAGAATCACATGATTATTTCAATAGATGCAGAAAAAGCATTTGATAAAATACAGCACCCCTTCATGCTCAAAACACTAGAAAAAATAGGGATAGTGGGAACATTCCTTAACATTGTAAAGGACATCTATGCTAAACCCATGCCTAATATCATTCTAAATGGTGAAAAACTGACAGCATTCCCCCTAAAATCTGGAACAAGGCAGGGATGCCCTCTTTCACCACTTCTATTCAATATCGTCCTTGAAACTCTAGCCAGAGCAATTAGACAGACCAAAGAATTTAAAGGGATACGAATAGGAAAAGAAAAACTCAAACTATCCCTATATCCTGATGATATGATTATATACTTAGAGGAACCAGGAAATTCCACCAGAAAACTTTTAGAACTCATAAGTGAATTCAGTAATGTAACAGGATATAAGATTAATGCACTTAACTCTAAGGCATTTTTATACATAAGTGATGAATCTTCAGAAAGAGAAATTAGGAAAACTACCCCATTCACAATAGCTTCAAAAAAAAATACTTAGGAATCAATCTCACAAAAGAGGTGAAAGACCTCTACAATGAGAACTACAGAACACTAAGGAAAGAAATTAAAGAAAACTTTAGAAGATGGAAAGATCTCCCATGTTCTTGGATAGGAAGAATTAATATTGTCAAAATGGCCATACTACCAAAACTGCTATACAGATTCAATGCAATTCAATTAAAATCCCAATGATGTACCTTACAGAAATAGAGCAAGCAATTAAGAAATTCATCTGGAAGAATAAAAAACCCAGAATAGCTAAAGCTATCCTTCACAGGAAAAATGAAGCCGGGGGTATAGCAATACCAGAACTTCAACTGTACTACAAAGCAATAGTAACAAAAATGGCATGGTATTGGTACCAAAATAGACAGGTAGATCAATGGTACAGAATAGAGGACACGGAGACAAACCCAAATAAATACAATTTTCTCATACTAGACAAAGGGGCCAAAAATATGCAATGGAGAAAAGATAGCCTGTTCAACAAATGGTGCTGGGAGAATTGGAAATCCATATGCAATAGAATGAAACTAAACTCATATCTCTCACCGTGCATGAAACTAAACTCAAAATGGATTAAGGACCTCAGAATCAGAGCAGAGACCCTGCAGATTATACAAGAAAAAGTACATCCAGATCTTCAACATGTCGGCTTAGGACCAGTCTTCCTCAACAGGACTCCCATAGCACAAGAAATAAAAGCAAGAATCAATAACTGGGATAGATTCAAACTAAAAAGCTTTCTCTCAGCAAAGCAAACTATCAGCAATGCAAAGAAAGAGCCTACAGAGTGGGAGAAAATCTTTGCCAATCATACTTCAGATAGAGTACTAATCTCCAGAATCTATAAAGAACTGAGAAAACTCAACACAAAGAATACAAATAACCCAATCGACAAATGGGCTAAGGAAATGAACAGACACTTCACAGAAGAAGACCTACAAGCAATCAACAAACATATGGAAAAATGTTCAACATCTATAGTCATAAGAGAAATGCAAATAAAAACCATCCTAAGATTCCATCTCAACCCAATTAGAATGGCGATTATCAAGAATACAAGCAACAATAGGTGTTGGCGAGGTTGTGGGGAGAAAGGTACACTCATACATTGCTGGTGGGGCTGCAAATTAGTGCAGCCACTCTGGAAAGCAGTATGGACATTTCTTAGAAAATTTGGAATGGAACTACCATTTGACCCAGCTATCCCACTCCTTGGCCTGTACCCAACGGACTTACAATCAGCATACTACAGAGATACAGCCACATCAATGTTCATAGTTCCTCAATTCACAATAGCCAGAGTGTGGAACCAACCTAGATACCCTTCAGTTGATGAATTGATGAAGAAACTGTGGCATATATATACAATGGAATATTACTCATTCATAAAGAATGATAAAATTATGGCATTTGCAGGCAAATGGATGAAATTGGAGAATATCATGCTAAGTGAGATAAGCCAATCTCAAAAAACCAAAGGAAGAATGATCTCGGTGATAAGTGGATGATGACACATAATGGGGCCTGGGAGGGGTTAGTTTTAGGGTTAGAGTTAGGGTTAGGGAGGGGGGCAAGAATGGAGGAAGGAAGGACTGTATAGAGGGAAAAGAGGGGTGGGAGGGGTGGGGGGAAAGGGAGAAAATAACAGAATGAATCAACCAACATTACCCTATGTAAATTTATGATTAAACAAATGGTATGCCTTTACTCCATGTACAAAACAGAGAAACAATGTGTATCCCATTTGTTTATAATAATTTTAAAAAAAAAGGAGAAAGAAGGAAAGAAAGAAAACATCAGGAGTCACAATGGTCATACCCCATATCTGAAATTTCTACTCGGCTGTCACATGAATCAAATGGTCAAACAACTGTCCAGGTATACTCCAGCTGTTATGTCAAAAATCCAATCAAACCAAGTAAGGATGCTAAGTTAGAAACATAAGCTCAGTGTCACTTTGCAAGGTTATAATCAATCTTAATATCATGGTCTCTTCATCTGAGAAATGGGGCAAATGTGAGACAATATCTCAGATATTTTGAAGATTAAATGAGTTTATATGTCTAAAAGAATCAAGCACAATTTTCATATGGGAAGCAATTTGCTTTGATGTGGTATGATTTTCATTCCTATCTTTTCAAGGAAAACAAAAACAGAAGTTAAAGTGAACAATATTAACACTTAAGAGTGTAATTTTTAAGCTATCTTTATTTTTAATTGACACAAAATTGTATATATTTATGGGCTAAATTTGATGGATGTTTTGATACAAGTAGTACTTGTTGCAGAATCATCAAACCAAGGTATTTGCCATATACATCATGTCAAGTATACATCATTTCTTTGTGGTTAGAACATTAAAATCAGTAAGAGCAAAATTTATGAGAAACCTGTGTCAGAGCAAGATATGCTAACTGCTTGAAATATCAAGATAGGGCTGGGAGTAGACGCAACACCTGCAATCCCAGTCACTAGGGAGGCTGAGGCAGGATGATTGCAAGTTTGAGGTCACCTATGAAAACTAGCAGGACACTCCCTCAAAATTTTATCAGACAAAGGACTTGGGGATGTAGCTCAGTGTTAAAGTGACCCTAGGTTCAATACATAATACTGAAAAAAATTTTAAAATTAAGTTAGAAAATGAGGAATGTCTTTAAGAAAACTGACCAAAACTGAAAATTACAGACCATGTATACAGAAGAAATATTTAAAGGGATTACAAAGGGAGTTGTTTAACAGAAAACAAATAAAATACCATATACACAAATTTCTTTCCAAATTTGGGGGGATTATAAAATGTGTTTTGGGGAGGACACTGAAATTCACATCATTTGACATAGGGGCAGACAGCATCCCCTTAGTTCTGAGGTCAGTGATCCATTTCTGCTGAGGAATCTCCCCAGGGCACCATTCACATTCTTGTTCCTCAGGCTGTAGATGAAGGGGTTCAACATGGGGGTGACCACAGTGTACATCACTGAGGCAATTGTGCTTGCCTGTGGAGAATGGGTCACAGCAGAACTGAGGTAAACCCCAAGTGCTGTTCCATAGAACAAGGAGACCACACAGAGTTGCGACCCTCAGGTGGAAAATGCTTTATACTTGTTCACAGAGGACATCTTCACTAAGGTGGAGACAATCTGAGCGTAGGAGTAGAGGATCCCAGTGACAGGAAACACAACCACCAGGGCAGTTGAAACACACATAATGATACTGATGAGGGCATCAGAGCTGGCCACCTTGAAAAGCTGAGCCACCTCACAGAAGAAATGTGGGATTTCAGTGACTATGGAGAAGGTCAGTTGCTTCAGCAGTACAACATGAATCAGGGAGAACCAGAACATGATGATCCAAGACATCAGAACCAGCAGGACATAGAGCTGAGGGTTCATGATGACTGTGCAGTTTAGGGGGTGGCAGATGGCCACAAAGCAGTCAATGGCCATCGCAGTCAGAAGGAAATCATCTATTCCAGCAAAAAAACATTAAAAAGTACACTTGAGTGAAACAGTCTATGTAGGAGATGCCGTTGCTCTGTGAATGGATGTTCACCAGCATCTTGGGGACCATGGTGGAGGTGAAACAGATGTCTACAAAGGACAGGTTGGTGAGGAAGAAGTACATGGGGGTGTGGAGGTTGGAGTCAGAGCTGACAGCCAGGATGATGAGCAGGTTCCCAAGCACTGTGACCAGGTACATGGACAGGAACAGTCCAAAGAGGATGGGCTGTAGATCTTGGTCCTCTGAGAGGCCAAGAAGAAGGAATTGGGATATGACCCTGTGGTTGTCTTCTTCCATTGAGTGTCTTCTGGGTAAAAGACAAAAGCAGTTTTCAAATACCAGGCAACTGGCAAATGAGGTAGTTACCACTTTACAATCTTGCCATGGAATTGAAGTCCTTCACTCTCTGCTGAGTCCTGCCCAAGACTGCAAATCACCCAGAGAAGTGATAGCCAATTCCTTTTAAGTCTTATATTTGTTCAGTCTTTCTTTAATTTCTTTCATCATCAACTCCTATTTGAATTAATCAACATAAGTAATTTCCTTCTTGTTATGACACATCCAAATAAGTCTGGACATTTCTCACCATTATCTTGATTATCCCCATACTTCTCATTCCATAAATCCTATGATATTTATTGAGAGTGGACTTTCCTATCCACTTTTATTCCATGACTTGATACTTTCTAGGAATGTGCATTAGTTCTCAGTGCCCTATTTATCAACTCAAAAAAAATATGATTGTCTTTACTTCCTTGGTTGTGGAATTTTAAAATGTCTTTATGAACAATAGATTTTTAAAAAGTCATAGTCATGACTTGTATAATTATTGCTGATTAAAATCTCATTAAAATCCTCCTATAAAATCTAGAATAAATACTTTGGACATTTAACTCCCCACAAGGTACAGAAGAGTTAGATATTGACTTTTTTAATCAAACAGCCTAGAAAAGAGTTTTGGTCTACCTGCTTATAATGTGTGTGACCTTGAAAAATTTATTTAAACTCTCATGGCTGAAATTATTTCACCTCCCCACTAGGGATTGAAAATGTTCACTGAATGGTATAATTTAAGAGGGAAATTCAATGAGATGAAGATTGTAACTTTTCTGCTACAGTTCCTGGGGCATACAAAAGGCATGTCATAAATGTGAGCTTTCACTTTGTACATCACAATAAAGATGTCTGCATGGTTATCATCTATCAATACATATTCTTCTTAACCTGTAGCAGCCCTCAAAGCCAGAGTTGTGATCAGTATAAATACAGCAGGTTTCTTACCTCTTTTGAGCTCCAGAGAGCATTTCTAGCTAGTGAAGATCCTCTGGCTCCTTCCTTCAGACAATGATGCCTGCATGGTGAATTCTTCCAAGAAGAGGAAAAACATGGGTACTACATAGATAAGTGTAGAAAACAAAGGCACATTCATTAGAATGCAAGCAGGAGTGTGTGATTGTGTGTGCTCCTGTGTCCACATGGCTAATTGGCCTGTATTGTGTTAAAAACTTCAGTTAATTGTGGAATAAATTTGATGAACTAGATTTCAACTATTCAACGTTTCTCTATCTCAAACTACCTAAAATCTTGAAGATATATGTAAATGTTGAAAACATTCACATTTTCCATAGTAAAAAAAAAAGGTCAGCAGAATGGGAATAATTAAAGACAAAAACAGCACCGAGAACCAATTTATGATGGGAAGTAGACAGAAGAGTCTTCTTTGCAATAGGAATGTGTGGGCTGAGAGAGAAAGCAAGGAAAGAAGGCACATTCTAGGTTGAGAGAAGAAAATGTACAGCTGCCCTTAAGCTGCTGAGCTGGGGTAGGAGGGATTTGAGGCCAGTGTGATGGACAATAGGGATGAGGGGTAGGGGGAAGGGTAAGGTCCACAGCAGACCCTCCTGTGTTCTTCCTGATGCCCTGTTAACCTGATAAATTTATACTCATTTGTGACCCTGAAATTGTGACAGCTTTTCTCACCATTTACTTTTCCAAGGACTCCAAGGTTGCACCAATACAAATGTTGGAAGTTCAATAACCACAGGACTGAGTTCTCAGCCTCATCTCAAAGGACTTTTCTAACTTCACATTTCTGATCATAAATTTAAAAAACAGCATAGAAAAATTAAACAGGATACATTTCTATCTATTTTAATTATTGGGAAAATGACTCAGTGGGATGGCAGAGGGGTGCAAGCATGCTCAAAGCCCTGGATTCAATCTCCAGCATTACCACAAAATAAAACAGAACAATACATTATTGACAATTCATGCCAGCTCTGGAAATCAACACCAGTTTAATGTAACAGTGTTTGTAAATGTAATTGATCACAAAAATAGGTCAGTGGAGATAAAATAATAACCATAATTACCACAGAGAGCTGTACTCAAGAAACTTTAACAGCAGTTACCATGGTGAAGTGCAATGACTAGAAGATGTGGGTATCCAAGGGAAGCAAGGACAATTTCCAAAGCAATGAAAAGGGCTATTTTCAAACCACAGCCAACAG
This sequence comes from Sciurus niger, assembly GCA_020740815.1. Lineage (NCBI taxonomy): Eukaryota > Metazoa > Chordata > Mammalia > Rodentia > Sciuridae > Sciurus > Sciurus niger. Next base: position 434,219 of record JAHUXG010026197.1, read on the forward strand.
GAGATGCTATGTGAAAGCACTAGAATATTAATGTTAAATTCTTGAAAATGCCAAGGGAGCCTGCTCCAACTTCAATCATTTGACACTCCCCTGAATATTTTAAGGGACTGGTAGTATTAGAAAGGCAACTCAAGTGAGTGTTGAACATCAGAAATAATAATGTCATTTGCAGGAGTATGGATATATGGGAGAGCATCATGGTAAGCAACCCAAAGATCATATGTTTTTTCTCATATGTGGATGCCAGAGAGAAAAGTTGGGAAAAGATCTCATGAAAAGAGAAGTGAGTACACTAGAGTAGATGAAGGGGATGAGTGGGATGGAGGAGGATAGAGAAAGGGAGGAATTGAACATCAAATTATATTTTCTGTGTGTGTGGGAATGTAAAAATAAATCCTAGTATTATGTATAAATTTCTTCACCAATAAAAATTTTAAAAAGATGTAATTACAGTAAGCGTAGATGCCATTGGGGACATTAAGGTGAGATGATTCCTGAAAAAATATAGAACTAATAAGAACTATCTGTAAGTCAAAATTGCCATTAAAAGTAGTTAGGGTACATAATAGAAAAATAAAATGAAACTTGGAACACAATTTACAATATCTTATGTGTAACAAACTTTTGGAGTGTGCTAATTGAATAAACCATTGCATGTACAAAATGTGACAGGAGTCAACAGCTTATAGGAACAGTGGGGAAGAGTTGGAGACTCTCCAGGAAATAACTCTTATTGGAGAGAAACTCTAGCTTCCAAAGTGTGAGAGAAGGAGTTAGAACAAGACCTGGTAATGCTGTTCTCAGTGGGCACTGGGTTTCTTCAAAGGACAGGCATCCCCCTTCACAGACTGAAGAAATAAGTGAGCTTCCCAGTATTATTACTCTAGAGCAAAGATAGTACCCATGTTCTTTCCTCTTTCCCTCATTGCTCCACCAGCTTCACAGGGACACACTGACTCTCTCTGATGACTGACACAGAAGCTTTCTCTCCTCCAGAATCTGTCCACAGGAAGTCCACTTGCGCACCTGGAGGCTAGGTCAGAAAAATAGAGATGAGGTTCACCAGAGCCTGTTTAAAGTTTCTAGCATCTCAAGTGTTGAATTCTCAGAGGTGCTTATTATACAAATTGTCTTCTTTTCTTTCCATTCTACAAATATTGCAGCTTCCTTGAGGTAGGAGGGATATAGCATTATGGAAAAATTTTACTTAATTTTGTGTCTATGTAGGCACTGATAGTGGGAGATGAATTTAGTTCCTCTAAGGAGAAATACTTTTTCCTTTGTCCTAAGGTCTTTCATAAGAAAAAAATGATTTCTGCAAGGAACACATCCCAGGAGCATTTCTCTTTGATGTGTCCCTTTGAAGAATTAACGCGCTCCCCTGCCCGCAGAGAAACACGAAACCGGATCAGGGCAAGTTCTTTATTTTCTGCAGTCTGCTTCTTCTGGCTGGCCAGCACTGGCCGCACTTGCAAGCGCCTTACATTACATACATCAACCAATCAGCTTATAGATCACGAGGGAAAAGCATGGACAGTAATGGAGCATAATAGTGTGGATATAGCGATCATGCAGTGTCCACGAGGACCCATGACCAATCACATTAACTTCCTCAAAATACGCCACTTGTTGGCAGAGAGTATTAGTCTGCTGGAGGTACCTGGTTTTGTTCTCAGCACTTCCTTGGCACCTTGCCAGGCGCCATCTTGGCCACGCCGAAGGGCTGGGGGTCTGCGGTACCCCGACAGCTCCCCCTTTTTTATTTATTAAAAGAATGCTGGCTTGGGATCGTGCCTGTCTTAGGCGGAGTGGTCAACTATCGTCCTTACCCGTCATCGGATAACTGCAGAGCATGCTACAGCTCCTGTCTTAGGTTGGTACGAAGTTACCTCCTTCCTTACCCGTCCTTGACTACCGATCCAGCATGCTCAGCCAGACTTGAGGAGAGCTGCCAGCCCCTAAGGCCATCATGGCTTGATGGAAAATGATGCGATCTCTGGCATGAACTTGGCGTATACGCACGATAAAGCGTGTGAGGAAGATAATTGCAATAATCATTAACACACACAATGCTCCCATTCCTGCCCATTGCTTTACAAAACTGAAAGAAGAGGATAACCAATTTTGCATTTCAGATATAGGGGCTACATTAACTCTAGTAGAATTAAGGCTAACAATTTGTGATCTAAGAATGGCAGTAAGATTATCAAATTTATAAGACCAATTGGCACGTAGCTGAGTAGATATGATTTTTGACAAATTTGCTGCATAACTAAGATTATTATAAGCTACAGATGTAACGCACAGTCCCGGCAGATGATAAATACATCCCACGCTTAACAGTTCCTGTAAAAGGTCCATCTGTTCTTGAAGTAAGTCCACACGCTGGTTCACCAAAAGTAGTCCTGCTTTCAGGTGTTGATCCACTGTTTGTTGAGTAGACAAAGCAGTAGCTGTCTGCTGGACCACTTCATTAAGCTTAGTTGCTGACTGTACTGATGTCGTCAAGGCTACAGCTGCTGCGGCGGTTGCTGCTGCTGCAACTATGGTGGTAATGACTGCTACGGTGATTCCAAAGTCCCTCTTATTTCTGGAAAGCAATACTGGCAATTCATCATCTGTAACAGAAACTGGCATAGGCAGAAAAGTAGGGATTCGCATGATGACCGCTCGGGAGAAATTGGTAGCATTCCAACATTGAGAAAGGTAGCATCTAGATTGAGAGCAATTAAGATTTGTGCTATTAGTGTTAGTTAATAAAAACATAAAAGGAGGGAACACACAGACTGGGGTGGACAAGAATGAAAGATTGTGAGTACAATCAGTAGTAGTCCTGGCTCCACTTTTGTTAATTTTAATCCACTTCCTAGAAGTCCATTCGCATTGTCTGAAAGATCCTCCTTTAAGAGCAAAAAAAGGTTGTAAGTTAGTATATCCTGAAGTCGAGGTAAATAGCAACCAATTATCAAAAGGATTAATGCGCCTTCCATCATAATCATCAAAGTCATCAGTGGTACGCTGAGAAGTAAAATTTGGTGTGAAGAAAAATCCATGTTGAACTGGAGCTGCTTGCTCAGCACTTTGACAACCTGTCCAGGTAGGAAGTGTGGAAAATTTTTGATTACATGAAGGAAAAAGTCTAGGAGTTTTAAATCCATTAGTGGGAAGTGGTAATCTGTGAGGTATAAGTCCTGTAATCAAGGTGGCTGCCCCTTCCATTTTATCCATTGAAAAGTGACTACTATGCGTACCGGAGCGTTCAGGTGGAGCATTAAAAGAACCCCTGGATGTAAAGAAACCCTGCACCTGTTTTTGGAGAACAATACAAGGGTTAAAGTCATTACTATTAACAGCATTATTCTCAGGTATATCAAAGCACAAGGTTCCAGGGAGGGAGAAAGTGGAAAAATTATATAGATGAGTATCTGGATCAAAGGACGTAGTGGGTAATCCTATAGCCGCATTGGTGGTGAACAAAGAAGGAAGTAAAGAGGAAGTATTAGTTAACGTAAAGGATATGGCCAGGCTTTAACTATCGCCCATAATTCTCGTGTCCTCACCAGTGTCAGCATCATCATTAGCAGGGCGCTTATCAGCACGATGTTCTTCATCGTTACTTTGATGCACCAGTCTGGTCAACCTTTCAGGTATCCAAGTTGGTGTCTGCTGATCCTGTGGGAAGACACAAACAGACCCTCGGACCCACCGAAGAACTGGATCTGGACCTTTCCATGTACCTGTGAGAATATCTTTCCACTTTACCCACATTTGAGTACTTGTGGGATTAGCATGTCTCTCTGCAGCCGTGCTTCCATTTTTGTCCACATTTAAAAAATTTAAAATGAAAAGTACTAAATTTAGTTTGTCTTTAGGTGCTCTAAAATTAGCACCTATTCCCCCTTTTTGTTTTATCAAACAATTTTTTAATGTTAAATGAGTGCGTTCCACTATTCCTTGTCCTTGAGGATTATAAGGAATTCCTGTGATAAGTTGTATACCAAAATTTTTTGTGAATAGAAGAAAACTTTTGGATGTGTAAGCTGGCCCATTATCAGTTTTGATGATTTTTGGAACGCCCCAGGCTGCAAATGCTTGTAAACAATGTTGTATAACATCTTTAACCTTTTCACCAGTGTGAGCTGAGGCCATGATTACTCCTGAAGCGGTGTCTACTGAAACATGTACATACTTTACAGTACCGAATTCAGGAATATGAGTTACATCCATTTGCCAAATATGATTAGGTAACAGTCCTCTGGGATTTACTCCAACAGACTGTACTGGCAATAGGGTGGCACAATGTTGACATGTTTTAACAATTTGTCTAGCAACATCTTTAGAAATATTAAACTTTCTTCTAAGAGTAGTAGAATTAACATGAAATTGTGAATGAAACATCTTAGCTTGTTCTAATAGTGTAAAAGCAAAGATGGTTTTTGTGGCTTTATCAGCCTTAGCATTTGCTTTGGCAAGTGGTCCTGGTAGGCCAGAATGAGCTCTAATATGTCCTACATAAAAGGGGTATTTGCGGTCTAAAATTAGGGCACGCAAGGTTCGAAAGTAAGGAGCAACTGTGGATCCATCGGGAATATAAGGCACAATTTCTAAACAAGGTATTGATTGTACTATATAATAACTGTCTGATAACAGATTAAAAGGTTGATTCTTCATAATATTAAAAGCTAAGACTACTGCAGCAAGCTCCACTACTTGGGCAGACGAGGAAGGGAGAATGATGGTTTCAGTTTTATCTCCAACTATTACTGCTCCCACTCCATTCTTAGATCCATCAGTAAATATTGTTTGACAATGACGTAAAGGCTGTGTCCTTGTAATTTTTGGAAATATAATTGGAGTATTTTTACAAAACTGTATCCATGGATGTTTAGGATAATGATTATCAAATGTTGCTGTGGTTGAGCAATATAAAACAGCCCAATCGTCATCATGCTGAATCAACCATTGCATTTGTAGTTTAGTATAGGGAATAATAATGACCTTAGGGTGACTTCCAAATATGGTAATACAGGCCTCTAACCCTTTATATATTAATTGAGCTATTGCATTAGGAAATGTCTGTAACTGTTTAGTGGGCGATGCTGGGAGATTGATACTCTGCAAAGGTCCTCCCTGCCATAGAATTCCATATGGGCTGTGTTGTTCTGGGATAATAATCAACATTAGAGGTTGGGATGGATCACATCTTTCTGTATAATCTGATTGTAATCTCTGTTCTACCAACGTGAGAACCTTTTGTGCTTCCGAAGTAAGGACTCTCGGAGAATGGAGATTAGGGTCTCCTTTAAGTATATTAAATAGAGGTTTCAGCTCTCCTGTGGTAATCTTTAAATATGGCCTAATCCAATTTATATCTCCAAGGAGTCTTTGAAAATCATTTAGATTTTTAAGCTTATCGGTTCTAATGGTTAATTTTAAAGGCTTTACCATAGTAGCTGTAAGCTTAGTGCCTAGATATTCTTGAGTTTCTCCCATTTGTAGCTTTTCTGGAGAAATGTTTAAGCCATATTGTTGTAAAGTGGAAATTAAAAATTGTAAAGCCTTTTCCAAGAATTGTCTATTTTTGTGGCAGATAAGGATATCATCCATATAATGATAAATCAACAAATCTGGAAAATTATCTCTTGTAGGTTTTAAGGCTTTATCTACATATATTTGGCATAATGTGGGACTATTAGTCATGCCTTGAGGCAACACAGTCCACTCAAATCTTTGGTCAGGCTGTGCATGATTGAGAGAAGGTAAGGTAAAAGCAAATCGCCAACAATCCCTTCTATGTAATGGGATTGAGAAAAAACAATCTTTTAAATCTAAAATGACAGTGGGCCAATTTTTTGGTAAAGCTGTAACTAAAGGCAATCCTCGTTGTATAGGACCCATAGGGAACATCTGTGCATTAATGGCCCTTAAATCATGTAATAGTCTCCACTTTCCAGACTTTTTCTTAATGACAAAAATAGGAGTATTCCAGGGAGAAGTGGAAGGTTGTAAATGTCCTGCCTGTACTTGTTCTTGTACTAATTTATGAGCCGCTTCTAACTTTACTGTAGTAAGGGGCCACTGTTGAATCCATTGTGGCTCATCATTTTTCCAAACTATTGGAATTGGTGTAATAACAGTGGCCCCTACATAAAACCCAGCCCTCTGAAATCATTTTTTGGAGGAGGTAAGGGCAAGGGTTGTAGTGATCCCTGTTGTTCTCGACCTAACCCTTGATTTTCTGTGTATTGCATCTTTTTCATCATATGTGTCACAGGTTTAGAATTAATATTTGTTGTTAATTTAGCATTCATTTGAGTTAAGACATCTCTCCCCCATAAGGAAATAGGTATTTTACATATATGTGGTTGAAAAATTCCTGAATGGCCTTCATTATCCCTCCAGGACAGTGATGCAGCACTCTGGTTAGGTGATTGAGCCACACCCAAACCTTGTAAATTTTGATTAGCTGTAACTACAGGCCAACCTTTGGGCCAAACTGCCTCACTTATTATACTTTTATCAGCTCCCGTGTCCAGTAATCCTATAAAAGGTTTATGTCCCACTATTAACTGCATTATGGGCCTATCTTGGAGGTCCATAGTAAAATTAGCCCAGGGTCCTCCTGTAGACCCAAATCCATTATTTCCCCTTATTGTCTTCTTACTAGGCCACAAGGAATGTTGACTAGGTAAAATTAACATTTGTGCTATCCTATCTCCTGGAGAAATGACTGTGATTCCTTTGGGTGAAGAAACCATAGCCTTAACTTGTCCTTGAAAATCAGGATCAATTACTCCTGGGTGGACTATAAGACCTCTTAAGGTAGAAGAACTTCTGCCTAGAAGCAATCCTACTGAATTTGCCGGAATATTTCCTTCCCAATCTGTGTCTACCATTTGTACACCCATATCAGGGGTTAATACGAGTCTGGAGGTGGCACAGATGTCCAATCCTGCACTTCCTGTGGTGGCTCTTCTTTCCTGAGCTTCATTCCCTTCTCGGTTGGAGGATACCATTGTCGTGGCACTTGTTGAATTACCCCGTATATTTGTTGTGGGCCCCGGGGCGGGCCCCTCACCCCGTTTTCTTGTAACTTGGGGTTAGTTGGTAAAGGATTCCCTTCATTGTCCCTAACAGAATAACATTCATTAAGCCAATGATTTCCTCTTTTACACCGCGGACATAACTTAGGCCCCTTTCCTTGGCCATTATTCTTGGAAGGGCAACATGCTTTGAAATGTCCCATTTGTCCACATGTGAAGCAGGAACCAGGAGGTCCTCCTTTTTTACTCCCTCCTCTTTGTGTTAATGCTGTGGCAAGAACAGAGGTTTGTCTGTCGAGTGCAGCAATAAATGCAGCACTATTTCCAGAGGCCTCATTAATGTCTTTGCAGACTCTTAAATAAGTACACAAGCCTTTATTTCTCCATGGCCTGATGGCATCTTTGCACCATTTATTTGCTTGTTCGTAAGCTAATTGTTTTATTAAGGGCATTGCTTGATCAGCATCTCCAAAAATTCTAGAAGCTGTTTGAATTAATCTATCAACAAAGTCTGCATAGGGCTCATTACTTCCTTGGGTAACTTTTGACAACTGTCCTTGCAAATCTCCTGACCCTTGTAGGGTTTTCCATGCTTTAATAGCAGCCACAGCAATTTGAGCATACACTGCAGGATGATAATTAATCTGTGCCTGGACTCCCTCATAAGGCCCTGTTCCCATCAACATGTCTCTGTCTACCTGTGGATTCCCTGAAGTTGCATTGCGCCTTGCGGTGTCCATTGAAATTTCCTGCCAAGCTGTTTTCCACATAAGATACTGTCCCCCTGACAAGGTTGCTCTAGCTAGATTAGTCCAATCCAAAGGTAGCATATTTAAGGACATCATGGTCTCTACCAGTGAGATTGTAAAAGCCGATTGTGGCCCATAAGTGCTCACTGCTTCTTTTAGCTGTTTAACCATTTTAAAATCTAATAGCTGATGAAATCTTTGATTTTGTGCATCCTCAAAAACTGGATATGTAGCATTTTGTAAGGAGGCCCACCCTCTATGTCTGCTGTGGTTTTCCTTTTTCTTAAACTCCATGGGTGGTGCACTAGGGATAGGTGTACTAAGCCGTTTAGACGCTAGATGGCGCTCAGATTCCACATTTAACTTTCCCATAGCTTCTTCAAGCTCCTCCCCTGAAAGCTCTTCCTCAGAACTTTCTCTTTCCGTATAATTTTCTCTTTCTGAAGTCTGAGAACATGATCGTTCCTCTTTAATCTCTTCTAAAATCTGACTTCCTTCTTCTAAAGGCCCCTTTAAATCCCTAAAAGGGTTTTTGGATTTACCTTGCTGCATCAAACAAGATTTAACAAGCGACCATATTGCCAGGGTTCCCATTGGCAGTGGCTCGCGTCTCTCCGCGTCACGCAGATCCTCTCCTAGCTGTTCCCACTGAGGAAGATTTAATAATCCCTCGTCTAAAAACCACGGAGAGACTTTCTCCACAGTATCTAAAAACTTCATGGCCGTACTGGCCTTCAATGGTGTTCCTTGATTTTTTAAAAGTTCTCTAAGAGGCCGCTGCATTCTAAACTTAGACAGATCTGTTCCCATGACTACGAGGTAGTTTGCTAGTTTAAACACACAAACAAAAGACAGGCGCGCGCACGCACACACGCTCACTCACACACGCACACAGTTTGGTACCACTTGAATCGTCCCTCCCACGGGGAACCTTTTATGATGAATCGTCCCTCCTCTGGGGAACCTCTTATGATGAACTGTCCCTCCGCTGGGGAACCTCCTGTGATGAATTGTCCCTCCGCTGGGGAACCTCCTGTGATGAATTGTCCCTCCGCTGGGGAACCTCCTGTGATGAATTGTCGCTGCTCCGCGAACCTCGAGACGTCTCACCTTTTGAACTCTCAGACTAATTTTTCTTGATTTGAAAACTTATGTGAACTTACCCTTATATTTTTTCTCGTTCCCGGATGCTTCGGCACCATCTATCGCGCTCCCCTGCCCGCAGAGAAACACGAAACCGGATCAGGGCAAGTTCTTTATTTTCTGCAGTCTGCTTCTTCTGGCTGGCCAGCACTGGCCGCACTTGCAAGCGCCTTACATTACATACATCAACCAATCAGCTTATAGATCACGAGGGGAAAGCATGGACAGTAATGGAGCATAATAGTGTGGATATAGCGATCATGCAGTGTCCACGAGGACCCATGACCAATCACATTAACTTCCTCAAAATACGCCACTTGTTGGCAGAGAGTATTAGTCTGCTGGAGGTACCTGGTTTTGTTCTCAGCACTTCCTTGGCACCTTGCCAGGCGACATCTTGGCCACACCGAAGGGCTGGGGGTCCGCGGTACCCCGACAAAGAATCTTTGATATTTCATGATCTTTTGGTGTCCACAATGTAAGAGAAGAAAAGTCCTTTCTTTCAAATTTTTTCCTATTTTTATTTTTCAAATACATTTTTAAAAACTGGCAGATAAAATTGTGTGTATTTATCATGTGCAACATGTTTTGAAACACATGTATTCTGTAGAATGGTGAGATCTCACCAATTATCTCTGTATTATCTCAAATACTTATTATTGTGGAGAGAACACTAACATACACTTGAGCTTTCAAAAATACAATTTATCCTCACTAATTACAGTCAACAGACTATAATTTATATTTCTTGAATGACCTCAACCTCATTAAATGGAACATTCTCATTTGACCAACATTTCCCCAACACCTCCCTCAATCATCCCAGATGATGAACCACCTATCTGCTCTTTATTTCTGTGAGATCAACATTTTTAGATTGCATATATGTGTGAAATCATGTAGTATTGATTTTCTATGCCTGGCTTATTTTACTTAATCTCACATCCTCCAGGTTCATATGTGTTGTAATCAATGACAGGGTTTCCTTTGTCATGCCTGGATAGCATTCCACATGTGTGTACACCTCATTTTCTTTATTCATCCACTGATGTTCACTTAGTTTGCCTCCAAGTATTGGCTCCTCTGAATGGTGTTGCAATAAACAAGGGAGGGCAGGCATCTTTACACATGCAGGTTTCATTTCCTCTGGATACATACCTAGTCATTGGATTGTAGGATCATGTGAAGTTCTATTTTTACTTTTTGAATGAGCCTCCATATTGATTTCCATACCATACTCACTGACACTCTCAGTGCTACACTAATGTACACCCCATGAGCCCTTGCACCCTTTACTACAACACCTTGCCTACACTCAACTTTCTCCTTTTTTAAAACAGTCATTGTGAAAAAATGGAGGAACATGGTAGCTCATGGCGGTCTTGATGCTAATAAGTAGGGATGTTGACCAACCCTTTTGGATATGCTGGGCATCTATAGATCTTCTTTTGAGAAATGTTAATGCAGGGCTTTTCCCAGTTTTTAATCAGATAATCTGTTTTCTTACTATTTCCTACTATTTTTTAACTTCTTCATGTATTTAGTGTATTAACCCTCTTTGGATATAAAATTTGAAAATATTTTATGCTATTCTGTAGTTTTCTCTTTACTGTTTGGAGTATTTCCTTCAAAGATTACAAACTTTTTAGCTTCATATAATCCACTTCTGCTATTGCTACCAATGCTTTTGAAGTCATACTCAAAATTCCCTGCCCTGATTAAAATCATGAAAGATAAAACTATAAATTTGTTACATATATTTAATCATAATAAAAGAAACGGAGATGATATAAGATTGATATTCCCATGGAGTCTGAATCTTGGGAGAGAACTCTATGCTGGAGACAAAAATTGAAGAGAGAAGGGCTCAGACATTTGGGGTAAACTAAGCTCAGTTGAGAACCAGCACTGCAAAAAAACTTCCACTGGTGACAGAGTTGTTGGCATTAGTTTTCAAGATATGGCTATGATAGAAAAGCAATATCTGGGGCTGGAGTTGTGACTCAGTGGTAGAGTGCCTACCTATCATGTTTGAGGCAATAGATACGATTCTCAGCACCTCATATAAATAAAAGAATAAAATAAAGGTCCACCAACATTGAAAAAATACATTAAGAAAAATATTTTTTTAATAAAGCAATATCTTAGGGAAGATAAACAGTCAGGTTTAATCTTGGAACATTCAAGTCAAGAACACCCCAATGGTGCTATGATCTTGGAGGTCAAACATACTGGTCTGCAGGGATGAGAGAAAAATTTTGATTAGCTGTACACAGAGTAATAAAGTTCCTGCTCAAAGAAAGTGGAATTAGAAAATCAAGAAGTTAACACCTACCCATTAACCCACTCTTCTCATATATAGAACCCATAAATCTCACGGACATGCGTGTCTCTCAATGAAATGCCCAATGCTGTCCATGGATTCTGTGTCCACCCAACACAACACTAAGCACCATTTCATTTCAATAACTCTGTGTGTAATTATTTTGTTAGTGATTACCTCTATAAACTCTCTTCCTGAGCTTTTTATTGCATCCCTTTTTGGGATAGGTTTGAAATGTCAAAATTAAGATAACCAAGTAGACAAAAATACTATATGATTCTATTCCTATAAAGTACTTGAAATACTCAAATTTATAGAGATAGAAAGTGGAACAGGAGTCACGAGAGACTGGGGGAAAGTGAAAGAAGGGTTACTTTCAATAGGTGCAGAGTTTTAATTTGGATGATGAAAAAGTCTGGAAGATAGATGGTTGTGAAATGGAGCGAGTATGCATAATTCCATAAAACTGCACACACAAAATATATTGGTTAATAGCGAGGCATGCTGGTGCTGCACACCTATAATCCCAGCTACTCAGTAGGCAGAACAGGAGGATTGTTTGAACCTTAGAGTTTCAAAGCAGCTTGGGAAATATGATGAGATCCCATCTCAATAAAAAATGGTTAAAATTATACACTGAATATTACAATAAACAAACTGAGATGGTGGCTGTACATCTCAGTAGAACCTGGAGCTTTGGAGAGTAGTCTGTGCTGAAGACCGAAATAGAGACGCGTAGGGCAGGGATACCTAGGGCAGAATCCATGGGTGAGAGAGCTATCATGTTAACTTTCAAAGATACAGCTGTAATAGCAAAAGGAATATCAGGAAGGATGTTAAAACATCAGGTTGTGCAGGAAGCCATTCAGAGCCAGCAATTAAAACAGGCTTAGTGATCTCAGACATGGAAATCTGGCTCCCAGGAAGTGGCAGTTGTTAAGAGACAAGTCCAGATTGCCTGGAGTATGTGGTGTCTGTGTAGTGGCTCACTGCTGAATTTGTAGATCCTGCTGGGATGAACCGCTAGAGGAAATGGCTTCCTTAACTCCACTCCATCCTATTGCTGAAGCAAGAATCTCCTACTGGTCCCCCTTTGATCTGTATCACGATAAATAAGCCAAGTGTGGGCTCCATTGCTTGTTAAAGCCAGATCTTAGCATGGTTCAATATGTCATACACGCTGATTCAAAAGATAATTGTCTCCTGTGGTTTTTCTATTAAATAAGTTTCTTTTTTTTTTTTTTTAAAGTTTCTTTTATTTATTCTAATTAGATGACAGTAGAATGCATTTATATATTTTGATAAATCATACATAAATGGAGTGTAATTTCTCATTTTTCTGATTGTACATATTGTAGGATCACATCGGTCATGCAGTCATCTATGTACATGAGGTAATAATGTCTGATTCACTCTACTATCCTTCCTACCCCCATACCCTTTTCCCTCCCTTCACTCTCTTCTACCTAATTTAAAGCAACTCTCTTCTTCCCTAGCCCCTCCCCCCATTGTGAATTAGCATCTGCATATCAGAGGAAAACATTAGGCCTTTGGTGTTTTGGGTTTGGTTTATTTTGTATAGCTTGATATTCTCCAACTCCATCCATTTACCCACAAATATTATTGTTATCTACAGTTACCTTACTGTACAATAACACACTGGAAATTTTTATTTCTATCTAACTATAACTTATTACTCATTGATGAACCTCTTCGCATCCTCCTCACTCTTCTACTCTCACCATTTCTGGTAACCACCATTCTTTTCTCAACTTCTGTGAGATCAACTTTTTTATATTCTATGTATGAGTGAGATCTTGTGGTAACTGTCTTTCTGTGCCTGGCTTATTAGCATAATGATCTCTGTTTCTATCTAGGTTGTGAATGACAGTATTCTGTTCTTTTTATGGTCTGATAATATTCCATGGTATGCACTTTCTCTTTATGCATTCATCAGATGATGGACACTTAGGTTGTTTCCATTTCTTGCCTACTGTAAATAGTGCTGCAGTAAACCTGGGAGTGCAGATGTCTCTGACATATTAGTTTCTTTTCCTTTGGATATATACCCAGGAGTGGTATTGCCAGCTCATATGGTAGTTCTGGTTTTAATTTTTTGAGGAGGCTGCATACTGTTTTCATAATGGCTGTGCTAATCTACATTCCCACCAACAGTGTGTAGGGTTGCCTTTTCTCCACATCCTTGCCAGCACTTACTATCTTAATGGGGTGAATTGATACCTTATTGTGATTTTGATTTACATTTCCCTGATGATTAGTGACGTTGAGCACTTTTTGATATACCTGTTGGCCAGGTATATCTGTGTCTTCTTTTGAGAAGTGTCTATTTAGGTATTTTACCCATTTTTTAATCTGGTTATATGATTTTTTAAAATTTTTGCTATTGATTTCTTTGAATTCCTTACACATTCTGGATATTAACCCCTTTTCAGATGTAATTTACACATATTTTCTTCCATGCTATATGTTTTCTTTTTATGGTAATGATTATTTCCTTTACTGAACAGAAACTTTCTTAGTGATTAATTTACAGCTGGTCCATCCCTGCGACAGGAACCCTTTCCTTCACCCATGCAGGACATGTGATGAGACATGAGATTTGACACCTGCACAGGAACTATTCAAGAAGATTCCAGAAAAAGTATATTAAAGGTGGGTGACAGCCTTTTCTTGTGGGAAGCACACGTGTGAATGAAGAGAAAGAGAAAGTAATTTCATAGTATGACTTTAAGTCTGGGGAATTTGCTCTGTACAGAGAAAAAATAAGAAGAGAAATCTGTTCAATAGTACTCAATAACATAGAGTGGAAATTCAGTAGAGAGAACGCAGCTTCCACAATTCTTGAAAGTGATAGCAGACTTGGTGACTTTAAATTGTACAGACTCGATGGGTGAGTCTGCCTGCCTTGTCTGCCTGCATCTCGAAGTCCCTATCTGCTGGATTGCTGCAGAAGTTGACTGTGTGACTTAGCTTGAGAGTGAAACCTAGCTTGGCTGAGAAGGGTGTGAAGGTTTGGAATCTTGGGAAAAAAGATCCTAGTCAGGAATTTAGGGAAGGTCTCTAACTTAGGAAGGGGAGATTAATTGGCAAGTCCTGTGGTTTGAATGTGTGTGTGCCAGCCACGGTTTTCAGTCTGCAGAAATGGCATGGTTTCTGGTCCCAGGAGGAAAAGATAAAAATAGCAGCTGGGAAAACTCACAGAGTGCTATGGGCTCCTAGAGAGCAATGCTGTTTCCTGCCCGGGCAGAGCGTTTCAATGAGGTCAGGCCCCCAAGATGAGAGGAGAAATGGCATGTGGATTGGAGACACCATGGTGCGGACTGTAAGGATTCGGAAAAACATGCACAACCACACGGTCTTGGCAGACTTGTTTCTAGCCCCTCTGTCCTGCTCTGCTGAGCAGCTTGAAGGCTGATACTTCTTAATTCTACAGCATGAGAAGAAAAGGAAATTGAAATCTTGGCTACAGTTTTCTACTTCCCTGAATAACAACTTGCTGGAAAAAATAAATAAAACAAATATTTTTACAGACTAATCTTGGCTAAGTGTTGTGCCAGGCATCTCTGTTAACAAGCTGTGATCCACTGTTCTCACCAGTGCTTCCTGTCATTTTCTCAAATAGATTATCTATAACCAAAGTGAAGTGTGAAAAATTCTGAAGTTAATAAAAGATGCTTTACTTGAGCTTTTTAATCAATTAATTTTTTACTTTTTAAAGATGATTTTTGTGATGGGCTGACAGATCTGGCTTCATGAGAATGTTATAGGCCAGACTCTAAGAGAAATAACTAAACAGACTCCATTTTGCTCTGAGACTCCATGTTATGTAGGAAATAAGTTTCTCCCATGGGAACACCTGCCTCTGTGCCCATCATCAGTTACTTAGTGTGTCATGCTTAACAATACTTAATGATAATTCCTATGCAAAGAAACATTGCTCTCTTTTGATTCCTATTCCTCCTAAACAATGTACCATGTGAAGAGTGATTGTGTGGATGTTAGTAACCATTCTTTAGTTTGTACCTAGGTAAGGGTCATTTTGACCCACTTCCCTCTCTGTTGGTGATCTCATGATGTTAATGAGTAATTTTGAATCACAGCAACAGACACTTATGATTAATGTGATTTTTAGTATAAGAGCCCCTACAACCCTGTGGTGGGGGCTGTTTTCCCAATAGCCATTTTTTGGGACATTGTGAGACAGTCAGCCAGCCAGCTTAATAAGGACTCTCAAATTTGGACTTGTCAGTGGTGATTGGTCTGTTCTTAAGTTGTGCCCCATAACATTTGGAGGTCCCAGCGAGATCCTCACTGCCTGGTGAACGATCACCACTCACCACTGACCTGGAAACTCCTGTGGAGGGGAGAGGCCACAACGTTGCTCCTAGGGGAAGTCATCTGAGAGAAGTTCCTCAGTCCCAGGCTGCATGGTCTATGGAGCTCCACTCCAGGACTGAACTAAATTCTCTCAGAGAGTCACCTGTTTCTGCACCCCTGGGGGACCAGTAAGTCTGTTTCTGGTGGATCCGCATCTGCGGACTCTGAAGAAGGCTGGACGTAGCATTACTTCCTGAATCCAGGACTGGCAAGACGTTGCTCAGTTCCTCTGGTCTGGAATCTGGAGTGGCCACTTGTCTGTGTCTTTGGTGTTTTATCTGTTCTGTGTTTGTTTGTTTGTCCTGTTCTGTTTTTTTGTTGCCTTTAAGTGTAAGCATGGGTCAGTCTCCCTCACGTCAGTCATGTACTCCCCTCCAGTGCATGTTAACTAATTTCCAGGAACTCCAGAAGAGAGCCAGTGGCTACAGAACCCGCTGCAATGTCTCTCTCTAAATTCTGTGAGAGAGAATCAGCAACTTTCAAGGTCAGATGGCCCCCTCAGAGTACCACCAAATTGTCTTTGGGCAACCTGAACATCATGATCAAATGTTTTATAGTCAAATTTGGGTAAAAAAATGGTTAAAAATGTTTTTAACTATGTTCACTGAAGCTTACATTAAAATATAAACTGTTGCCATTAGGAACTTCCAACTATTGGAGTTTTTCCACCAAAATGCCAGGCTAAAATTTTTATGGCTGCTCTCCAAGACACCAGAAAAACCAGTTTAAAATAAAATCCCAACCTGAGGGGGCTCTCCCAAGGAGACCAATGGAAGCAGGTTCCGTTGCTGTCTCTTTGGGAAACTCCTTCAGGGAGGGATAGGGCATAACCTTTGTCTATATTCTCTTAATTCCTTTTCATCTCTGATGAGACCACATCAGAGATGAAAAGGACCACATCTCTGATGGGACCACATCAGAATGGAAGCCAAAAAGACTTTAAAATTCTATCTTTTTGACTTCATAATTTTGATCTGGTGTGCCTAGGTTAATTTTTGATCAGACCTATTTTATCCAATTGTAAAGTTTTCTTAATGCTCTGTTTCATTCAGAGGCCAGTTTACAAGGGTTAACTCTGAATCTAATGGGTTTTAAAAAATAAGCTGTTCAGTCTTTGTCCATCTGTTTATTTTATGTATATGTACACCAGTGTATTGTCATGTCTACATATATTTGGTACCAAAATTGACATGTGAGCTCATAAATTAAAATTTTAAAAAATGGATCCAAATACTTTTGTTTTACATGATTTAAAAGGTTTTTAAATTGGGTAAACAAAAGTATGGCTTTCAAGTTACTAACACAGTTTTGTTTCCAGGTGGACAAAAAAATAAATAAAATGTGAGTTTTATAAAATGTCTGATATCCATTGTTTCTAGGTTTTTCTTCAACAGGAAAAAAATGACTGATATAACTCAATACAATACTCTGATATCTTGGCTTTTAAAAAATAACTAAATTAGATTTAACATATATGGGATTGATCATGGATGTGTTTTGTTAGAGACATCTTATTGGTTTAGAGAGTTAAAATGCTAACTGTTAAATATAACATGGAGTTATATTTCATCAAGTACTCTTAACTCATTAAATTCTACAGGGTAACATACTTAAAATATTTTTGGTGTTTTCATAAATTGGTAAATAAAAAAAGGATTTAAATTTACTTTGTGTTATCACTGAAAACATGGTTACTAAAAGTCTTAACAGGTATTATTCTATATAAAGGGTCCAAAAGTTTCAACTATATTTAAATACAGTTCTATAAGTAACAAAGTATTTCATTGGATTAAAATGGAGTAATTAATCTAAATTCAGAAATTTATAAGGGTTGTTTCAAAATATAAATTTTAAAAAAGGGGATCAACAGATTGAAACATTACAAGGTTTTAAATAGAAAATATATTTAGTAAAAATGTTTCTAGATAAAAAAGTCTTTATGTGATAAAATAAGGCTGCAATACATCTAAGCAAACAACAAGAGTGTCTAACTAAGTGATTAAAAATGTTAATAAGAGTACATTTTAAAAGGTTTACATGTATATGTAAGTAACACAACAGTTAAAACTATTCAAGGTTTTTCCTAAGGTCAAATATTAATGTATTGATATAAACCAAAGTTCAGTCTATATGCTGAAATGATCAATAATTCTTAAAATATTGATTTACTCTTAACATTGTTTCTGTTAAGTTTTATTCTCTAGAGCAACTAGTCTTAAAAATCAGGGGTTTGTACAACTCTGGTTAGACAGCAACTGTTAGAGTGTTTTACTACTTTACAAAGTCTAAATTTTCTTTAAAAGTTAAACATGGTTAATATAAAAACATCAATGCACTTATGATTCTATTACTCTTTTATATATATTAAATGCATTCATATCTTCCAGGTATACAAGTCTTTAAAAGGTTTAAAAGAACATTTTATCAAGCTGGTGTTCTCCACCTAAAGTTAATGGTAATTTTAAACATATCAGAATAAGAAATTTTATTGGGGATTTATTTATATCATTTAGTGTTCTGTAACTGGACCTGAACCTTATGTTACCTTCTGCACTGGGATAAAAATGTAAGTGTATTTCTAAAAGATAATGAGAGCCCCATCTGTTTAAAAGTTAATATCATGAAACAGGAAAACATTTTGCCACTTTACTACACAAAAGGAAAGTTAAAACCTCTCTCAGCTTTTTTTGATTCATGTTTTAGGTATAATATCATATTGTGCTAATCAACATTTATATAGACTTAGGAAACAATATATGTAAACTTTATAAAATGATATATTTTTTTTAAGATCAGCTTCAGAACTAGACAGCTTTACTTAATATTTATAAAGAGCCCTGCCTTAACTGAGTTAAGGCTCTGCTTCCTACCTTACTACATGTTACAGTGACTCCAAAATAAGCCAGACTTCAGTTCATTTAAAGTTGTAGTCAAAAGATTGTTTTTTTTTGTTGCTGTTGTAAAATTACTGTGATCTCAAACAGGGGCTATAATATATAGCTCAGCCAAAATTTAAGATAGCTATTGCACAAGTAAATATGTTTTTACTGTTGTTAATTCCAATTTGTATTTTCCTTGTAAACTCTATAACTGTTGACTGATTAATGTTTTACAGAGGTACTTCTTCAAGAACAATCTAAATTTATTTGTGATAATAAGCCATCACCTATAGGACAGATAATATAGACCCCAGTTTAATAAAAGTTGGTAAATAACTATAAAGTCATAGTCATTAAAGTTAAAACCAAGTACTCTTACTGTATGACTGGTGAAACTGACTTGCTGAATTTTAAAATCAAAACTTAAAGATTGAGATTAAAATAAAGGGGTCAAGAGAATCAATATTTGGTTCTTGCCCTCAGTGTTAGCCTGAACCCAGGGAACAAGAGAACTTCTCTAAGGAGCTTTGCAACTCTGGGTCACATGACCTTCCGATCAGGGAGACTGATGAGACCACTAGAGGGTGAAAAGTCACTCAGTACACCTGTTGCAGAAGGGGGTCCTTGGGAAAGGGAGGCATCCCTAATGCTTCCAAAGGAAGCCAACTCATCGAGGAGACCCTACCAGATGAATGGCACTAAAGGAGCTAAGAAGCTGCTCTCAAGTTCCCCAAGAGTGACCCCTGTGGGAAGTCAGCTGACTCTTAACAGCAGATAAGAACAAAGTCAATTTGACCAGCTTGATCTTAAACATCTGGCAAAAACAGTTAAAACTAAAACACAGTCATTCCTAGACATTTTAAGTAAAACTACAGGTGCAAAAAATATTCTTAGACAAAAATGCCTGATAACTATCAAGAGAAACTGTTAGAGTTATATATTTTTAGTCAGTTTAAGGCCTACAGATCATCCTAACCTCTGGGACAGGTAGATTTAATCCATATTTGCTGGTATGATTCTCTAGCCCTGAGTAACAAAAATAAAGGGATCTCTACTAAACAAAAAGATCATACCAGTAAAAAGATATTTTACAAAAATTAGATGACATTGAGTAACTTAACTAAATATTGTGTTTACATTCCTGATAGCTCCAACAGTATTAAGATTTACAATTAAGACTTATCCTCTCCAGCCTTGTTAGACTTTTTTAGGCCTTTTATGTGAACAACATCTCAGTTCTTCCACCTCCTGGTAAGAGATTATTGATATCTATCTTCTTCATGATACTTATTGACATGTTCCAAATGCTATTTATTTTGTACTTATGGTTTTTTGTTTCTTTCATAAAACAAGACTTTTACTCCTAGAAAGACCCAATTCCTAAAAATGAACTTTTTACTGCTTGCCCCACCCCACATTGCCCCCTCTCAGCTCAAAGCAGCAAGAACGGTCATCACCCTTTTCCCTTACAGCAGCAAAAAGTCCCTAAAATTAGAGGGGTAATAATAAAAAAATTTTAAAAAACAATCAATATAGATAGGTAAATTGGGTTAAATCACAAAAAAAAGGGCGAGTTCGAATTCAGAAAGTTGGAGGCAAATGACCTCTGAGAAATTAAAATATCAATGCTTCCAGAGCCTTCCCTCCACCCTTACCAAGAACCTACTCCTATTCTAACCTGTTGTTAAGTCTCTCTAATAGGTTCAACTTATGAGAAAACCAGCCCCAAGAGACCACTGATTTCCAACACCCATTTCAGTCAGAAGACTATGTCTACATCAAACTGTTCCAGAAAGGACTAAAATGGGGCTAAAATGGGAGGGACCTTACTCACAACATAGACTCATCATGTCTGAGTCACAACAACAGAAAAATGGAGAGCCCTCAGAGACCCCAAACTACCATCTAAAGATAAGACTGAAAAAATGTTAACTAATGAATCAAAGATTTGATTATGTAAAAAAAAAAAAAAAACAGTGGGGAATGTGATGGACTGACAGATCTGGCTCCATGAGATTGTTATAGGCCAGACTCTAAGGGAAATAACTAAACAGACTCCATTTTGCTCTGAGAGTCCATGTTATATAGGAAATAAGCTTCTCCCATGGGAACACCCTGCCTCTGTGCCCATCATCAGTTACTTAGTGTGACATGTTTAACAATAAAGAATGATAATTCCTATGTAAAGAAACATTGCTCTCTTTTGATTCCTATTGCTCCTAAACAATGTACCATGTGAAGAGTGATTGTATGGATGTTAGTAACCATTCTTTAGTTTGTACCTAGGTAATAGTCATTTTGACCAACTTAACCCTCTGTCAATGATCTCATGATGTTAGTTTGTAATTTTGAATCATAGCAACAGACACTTATGATTAATGTGATTTTTTATATAGGAACCCCTACAACCCTTTGGTCGGGGCTGTTCTCCCAATAGCCATTTTTTGGGGCATTGTGAGACAGTCAGCCAGTCAGCTTAATAAAGACTCTCAAATTTGGACTTGTCAGTGGTGATTGGTCTGTTCTTAAGTTGTGCCCCATAACCTTTTAAGGGTGAATAACAATCATTAGGACAAAAGATGGCAACCTGAAATATTTTTGAATCTTATCATTGTTGAATTTCAAACCTGCCTTATATGTTCCAATCATGAATTATGTTTTAAATTATATTGGGTAAGCAAATAAAAATAAAGACTTTTTTATAATTATCAATTCACATTTTTCTAGCAGGTCAAATAAAATTGCTAATTCCTATAATATTCAAAATCTATATCCATCTACTTCTGACAATTTTCTTCAATAGAAAAGAGATAATTAATACTGGTATTTACATTTCTTTGATATCTTTACTTATACAATTAAGAATAAGTAAGTTAAATTTAAAGCAAATGGGATTAATTATCTAAGTCTTTATTATAAGCAATACTTGTTGATTTACAAAGATACAATGCTGAAAGATCATTGGATGCAAATAATATCATATATTCAATATAAAAATATCAGATACTCTAAACTAAAATATATTTAAACATTAGTATGTTCATAATTTTTTGATATAAAGAAGGTATAAAATTTCTAAGGACTATACAAAGGAAATAATTAGAATATTAAACTCTTTACAATAAAATAATTTCTTATGCTTGTTGAGTCTTATTATTTATTAATTTTTTTATTTAGCTTTTAATTTTTTACAGACAGCATTTTGATTCATTGTACACAAATATGATACATAATTTCATTTCTATGGTTATACACAATGTAGATTCATAAAGCTAATTTTAAAGAAATTAAGATTCATACAATTTTGATTAAAGGTAACTATTATTTTAAAAACCACCTTACATTCTAGATTTCAAATTTATCTTTAAAAGCTAAACTTGGTTAGTATAAAAACATTTATGGCTAAGTTTTAATGAACTGTAATGATTATTACTAACTTGTTATGCTGTTTGTATCTTTATTTCCCAAGCAAATAAGTCTTTAAAGTATAAGATTTAATAGGACATTTTCATAAACTGATTCTCTCCAAACTAAAGCTTTTTACAATAATGGTCTCTTATAAACTTCTAGAATGGTAGCAAATTAATTAAAAATTTAATTATGTCATTTAATATTTTAGAATTAAATAAATATAAGCTATAAAATTTTTATGTTTCTCTCTACACTAAGAGGTAAACATAAATATATTTCTAAGGAAAATATTTAAAGATTAGCAATTGAAATATAAAAATATTTTGACATCTTCACCAAAGAGGAGATACAAGGTCTCTTAACTTGTTTCTTTCATGTTTCATATATGATTGAATTGTGTTACTTAGCTTGTATTGATCCAAAAAATTATATATAGAAATTTTGTAAAATAATATTCAAGTGAGAAACTAGGATTGGTTTCATAATTGAAAGACCTTACCTAAATTTTGTCAAGAGACCTACTTAAGAAAAATTAAGTATACCTAAGAATCTCTTAAAATTCTACTGTCCATAAATAATTACTATATATATTTAATAAATAAACTTTTAAACTATTTTCTAAACATAAGCTTAGAAATATACATACTTCTATGTGTACATGTAGAATCATATTGTTAATTTTAACACTTGTAAAATTATTTTAAATTACACATAATTAGTATTCTTTTACAATATTACTTTTAAAGCCAAATATTTTATCCTATAGTTCATTTATCCATAATCCTACTTGGACATTTAAATTATTTTTACTACTTTGAAAACAAGGTTATTAAGAATATTCATACAGGTGTATCTTTGATACACAAAAATTATTTTTGCATAAATCCCCTAAAATATGATTGCTAGATGAATGACATGAAATTCTAAGACTTTTGAATAACCTATTGGATCACTATCCTGAAAGATACTACCAATTCTAACATAACAGCTTAATTTAAGATAATAAGGCCATTACCTGTAAGACAGACAAGTTGTAAAACTGATTCATTATCTTTACTGACTCCATTTTATAACTGTCACTCAGTCCAATACTAGAGATAAAATCAAATCATATATTTGATAAAAACTAAGCCTTCTTTTACTGTAATGCCCTCTTCAACTCATCAACACTGACTCTAGCAATAGGTAAATTTTATTAATCTTCCTGGCCAAATAAAAATATGTATTGTCACATCTTATGGTTAAAATTCCTGTATGATGCTAGGTCATTGTCTACAATTCAAGGCTAATAATGCTCCAGTTTATGTCAACTCTTTTTCTACAATTGTAAGAAATAAAAAAGGGTGAAACAGAACGCTATGCAAATCCATTTAATTTCAGAAAACATTCTAAAAATTGTGATATCAGGAGTCTCATCACTGCTGAGCAACACGTGAAGCAATAGAATGCACCCGATTTTATAATACTACAGGTTAGATGCTTATTTGTATATTTCCAAAAAAAATAGCAACTTGTCATTGTGGAGACAACTGAAGGACCCGACACTTCAGCCTGAAGGGATCATTCAACAGTAAGATCCTCAGTCTCCAACCTCAATGTTTGTGTGCTAGCGCTATTGAGCTGTCAGGTAAGTGGAATGCATGGAGAAACTTATTAGGCCTATTTCCCAGATCCACCCAGCGACGTATACTGGAGAATCCATTCCAATATTTACTGATGATATAGTCATATGATGGGAGACTTTACAGATACTCATGTTATACTCATCTATGTGATTGGATTTAATTATACTGGCCACGATGGAAACTTACCTATATGCTGGTTCCATGATAGATTACTGGCTATCTAATGGTAACCTTTGAGGAAAAGATAGCAAAAGGAATACTAAGGCCAACCAATCAAACTGGCCCATGGCACTTAAGATTATATGTTTAAAGAGCTATTAAATTGGGACTTTCTCATAAAAGTCAGTCATTTCTATGAAATACCCATCAATATCTTACTGCCTTAATTGTTCTGAAACCAAATGTGGCACCTTTCCTAAATGGAAGAAATGTACAACTCTCTTGCCATTACAACATAAAATCTCTAAAAGTGGTGGATGTGTTTTGGATTGATCTTCAAGAATTGATCAAAGACAGTTACATCAGAATTTCTTTTCCTCTAGAAGGTTCAAAGCCAGGAAGGCTTAACCTGAAACATTGCCACTAAATGTGCTTCACCTTTACTTCTTCTTGAAAAGAATTTGCAAGCAACCAAGTTTAATCTGAATTTGTAATACAGTGGGAGATCTATGAAACTAGGCAAATATTTTCAAAATACAAAATAAGATTAGATATACAATTGTTCTGATATTTTGAAACTCCACTGCATGTAATTTATATTCCCTATTGTTTGGGTATTACTTTGCACTACTAGTAACCATGTAATGAAAACCAAATTAGATCCCATAAAACTGATTGATATTACACTAGAAAGATGAGTAATTCACATTTACATTCTAACAGTTATTTCTTATTTGATGAAAATTTGGGTCCTATATATTTTAATGTGTTCTTTCAGGCTCTATCTGTTCCCACATTCACTATATCTAAGGGTATAGTTCATTCTGTCAAGATGCTATGGTCCCTGGAAGTTAAGTATTGACAACATGATTGAGGTCAAATTAAATGCTTTAACAGCTACTATTACAAATATCAATAATGAGCTTCCTGCTCTCCAATTTAAACAAAGGCTTAACTACCATGATAACTGTAAGCATGTCTGTGTTACTGCAACAAAATATCATACTTTCCAATGGGACTAGGAGATAAGAGCCATTTAATGGACATTTGACATAGCAATAATAATAATCTGGATCTTATGGAATTACATTGTCACATCCAGGATATTCAGAAAAGCAAATTGATCTCATGGACCCTGCATCTCTAGCTGATCAAATACTTCATGAATTGAATGGCTTTAATCCTAGAAATAGTATACTCTACATGGTATACTATTAAAATGATATGTTTGCTACTAATTCTTTTCTTATCATGATAATAAGTTGCCATACTCTTAGAACCAAGATCCAGGTCCTCAAAATAGCTGCCCATCATTTATACTTAAGAGAAAAAGGGAGAAAATGCAAGAAGTCTTCCATGCCCAACAATTAAACCCAAGTTTGGTGAGCTTCAGAAATGGAAATCTGGCTCTCAAGAACTGGCAATCATGAGATATCATTCCAGAGTTCCTGGAGTATGTGGTTTTCCTCTAGTGGCTCACCATGGGAATTTGCAGGTCCCGCTGGGATGACCCGCTAGAGCATCCAGCCTGTTTCTCATGGAAATTTCTGCTGGCTCTCCTCTGATCTGTACCACTATAAAAAAGTCAAGCTCAGGCTCCATTTAGTTTTAGGACCAGATCTTAACATGGTGCAATTAGTCACACCCCCTGATTCAAAAAATAATTGTCTCCTGTGGTATTTCTGTTAAATAAGTTTCTTAGCAATTAATTTACAGATGGCCAATTCCTCCAACAGAAACCCTGTCCCTCCCCCATGCTGGACATGTGATGACACTCAAGAAGGTTGAACTTGGAACATTTGGGTTGAGTGCCTACAGAGCACCTCTTAGAGGTCAAATGTAAAGATTTGACCTTCATTGGTCTCCACTAGTGGCCATAAAAATCTATTAATTGTATACAGAGAAAGAGAATTTTCCTGCTTGGAAGTGGGAGTTGGAAAGGCAAGACAATCCTGCCCTGAGTCCTATCCATGTTCCTGCTGTGCTCATTCCCAGGACGCCATAATGCTCATTGACATACATGACTTCAAAGAAAGCCCCAAAGACCACATGAGTCTCCATACATGTCCAAACAGCAGTGAGCACCACTTAACTGACATTCTTATTTGTGTAATTATTCTGTTAGTGATGACCTCTTAAAAATCTCCTCCTGGGCTTTCCATCCCATCCCTCTTGCTTTTCAGGGAACTTCCAACATCACCTATCCCTTCTTTATCACCTGTATTCCAGTGAAATTCAATGTAATTAAGGAATTTCTGATGGAATCAGTGATTCCCACCTATCTTAATAAAAATGAATCTCACTCATACTCTATACTTCCCTTTGGTAAATGCTCTCTGTATTGGGAATTTTCTGTCTCCACCTGATAATTCCCTTTACCTGTGCTCACTCTCTCCTCACCTAACTCAGAGCAAGTCTTTTCATTTCTACCACAGTACTTTGTCCTG
This sequence comes from Sciurus niger, assembly GCA_020740815.1. Taxonomy (NCBI): domain Eukaryota; kingdom Metazoa; phylum Chordata; class Mammalia; order Rodentia; family Sciuridae; genus Sciurus; species Sciurus niger. Next base: position 460,396 of record JAHUXG010026197.1, read on the forward strand.
AGTCTGCACTGATGTTTGCATCCCCCAAAATGATAAAGGCATTTCCAGTCTTCTAACTGCTTGACTGTTTGGTAGCAAAGTCACTGAACATTCAAGTGGGTAGTGATGTCTTCATTTTCAATGCAGTAGGATTCTCAGAGTCAAGTCTACTGGGAGTCCTTGGAGCACTAACGCATCCCTCAGGGAGAAACTCCTATCATTGAAATTATACTCTGTGAAGGGAAGAAAACAATCAGAGCCGTATCTCAATGGGCCCTGGCATCCCTTTTTGAAGACAGAGAAAAGAACTCTTTTTTAATCTCCAGGGGAATGAACTTATTGACTGCAAACTGTTGTACAGACCCGATAAAGGAAGAATAATTGAAGAAATAAATTAGCCTACAACAGCTTATCTTTAGGGAGAAGGAAATGGCAGGAAGTTTCTCTTTCTACCCTGTGGGAGCATAATTGGATATAAAAATATAAGATGTCAGAACAGTTTATTGAATGAGGTGTCTGAGAATTTAGTAAGGTCCTGAAAAATTTAAGTGAGTTTCCAGAATCCCAGGGCACAGCTTCTTTGAATACTAGCAAGAGAGTCTGGGAAGTCCATGAATGGAAGGTCTCCCTGTGCCTCCTGCCAGGGCAGCAAGGCCTTCCATGATGTCATCTGGAACAGTGCTGCACCTGAAAAGGACTGGGTTTGGGGAATAGCAGAAGCCAATAGTGCAGGACAACTTTTACTAGACTCAAGCTCTAGGGACACAAGAGAACAATGGTTCTCAAATCATTGTCACCTGATGAGCAGGGTCAGAATCACCTGGGGCTCATTAGAGGTGCATATTCTTGGCCTCCCCATCAATCTATGCAATCAGAAACTCCATGGTCAGGGAAGCTCATTATGTTTAATAAGCTCTTCAGGTAAATTTTATTTCTACATGACAAAAGTTTCAGAACAACTATCTTGAGGATTTGTTAAAATGGATGATGAACCAGTCACAGTGGTGCATGCCTGTAAGCGCAATCTCTTGGGAGGCTGAAGCGGGAGGCTTGCAAGTTCAAAGCCAGCCTCAGCAACTTAGCCCTGAGCAACTTAGCAAGATGCTACCTCAAAATAAAAAATAAAAAGGGCTGAAAATGTGGTTCAGTGGTTATACACCCCTGGGTTAAAATTCTGGTACAAAAAATAACGAGTGTGATTTAGGATCCACACAGTGCTCTATCTTCAGGATGCCAAGCTCTCTTTCTCCAAAAAGGTTACCTATACATCTAAAGATGTATACATCTAAAGATCTAAAGAAATGATGATACTTTCCACTTTTAGCCAGTAATAAAGGGCAATTATTAAGTGTTTTCTATGTGCCAGGCATTGATCTTATTGTTATTGGTTCTTTTTAGTTTTATATAACTTTAGGTTTCATTTTGACATAATTATAAAAGCATGGAATATAATGTGTTCTAATTCAATACCCATTTCATTTTTGACTTTAAATAGTGTAAGTTTCTTTGCACTTTTTTCCCATATGCATTTATTTGAAAGATTTTGGGCAACAATTCTTTGCATGTTCATAAACACTCATTTCCTAATGTTCCATGTTCCATCGAATGCTCTTTCTTGTTAAATCCAACAGTATGTGCCATTTTAAAGGTGTACCCTCATTTTTCTGGTGTGAGAATGTTCATCCCTACACACACACACACACACACACACACATACACTGGCATTAAAATTATCAAATGCAAAAGGCCATTCTGAAACTGAAGCATATTTAACCCTGGGAGAACCAATACTGACCTGCGCTGTCTTGTTCTTTAACCTCCTGACCAAGAGGTCCTTAACTTTCTCCTCAGCTTGAATGAGCATTATTTTTATCCTTCTTGTCTCACTTTCTTCTTGTTCTAAGACACATCCAAGTCTGTGTTTCATTTTAGTTATCTTCCATGGCTTTTTTAATGATTTCAGCTGATTTTCCCTACATGAAATGCTTTAAGTCCATTAAAAGTTTTTGGGGTGAGTGCATGTCATGTTTTCCAGTTCCCTCCTTGAAAGTTAGGGTCATGGTGAGTTTCTCTTCTTGTTCCACAGCTACCAAGGTGCAGGTCTCTATGCTTCTCTCATTATGACTTCCCTTAATTTATTTGCTGTTTCTCCTCTTTATCAGCTGAGAAGTCAGAGAATTGGTGTGTTGGATTTGTGCATAAAAGTAATTTGACTGAGAATATACCAAAAAGGGTTACTTAAGGGATGAAGTGCTTCAGGATTAGTATGATGAGTTTTTATTCAACATCATCTTCTGCTGATCACGGTCTATGATCCTTCCAGGTTCTCAACTGGATGGTAATAACAACTCTATTTGTGGCTGCATTTGGGTCCATTGCTAAATACTTTACAAAGATTAAATTACAATAATCTCAAAATTGGATTGTGTTATTTTTCTTCACAATCTCCTTTACTCCTTTAAAAGTATATTTTAACCTTAAATTTATTGTTGATCAACTTCAAAATTGTAACTATTTATCATGTAAACATGATTTTGGATATACATAAACTGTGAAATTACTAAATCAAGCATGCTAACATTTTATTATCTGATACTTCTAATTTTTGTGTTAAAAACATAAAATGTGCTCTTTGCCATTTTAAATAATGAAATACATTGCTATTAACTGTAGTCATAGTTAATAGTAGTGTAGATATATATATATATATCTCACACCCCCCCACACACAAATATACACATACACACACACACATGCATGCACACAATGGAGTTCTTTTCAGCCGTAAAGAAAAAGTGAATTGTCATTTGCAGGAAAATAGATGGAAATGAAAATGGAGAATGGAATTTCAAGTAAAATAAGTCAGACTCAGAGAAACATCGTATGTTTTTCTCTCATCCATAAAAATGAGAGGAAAAATAACAAAGAATAAGAACACCATTAAATTAAAAGGGAAATCCAGGTATAGTGACCATGTCTGGAATCCCAGCAGCTCAAGAGACGTAGGTAGGAGGATCACAAGTTCAGCCTCTGAAACTTATTGAGGCCTTAAGTAACTCAGAGAGACCCTGTTTCTAAATGAAATATAAAAAGTGGTTAGGGATGTGGCTAGCCCTGGGTTTAATCCTCAGTACCCAAAAAAAAATAAAAAAAATAAAAAATAAAAGGGAAATGAACATGGTCAAGAAAGGGGATCAGAGAAAGAGAGAGAAGGGTAGGGGGATGAAACTGATCCAATTACATTTTTCCGTATGCACAAATAATGCCACAACGAGACCCACCATTTTTTATAATTGATATTCACCAAAAAAAGTTGAACACTATACATAAAATAGATGACTAGCCAATGTTTGCTGATCCCTATCCCAAAATGCCTAAATAAAAAGTATTCTTTGTTTTTGAATGACAAATAAAAATTATATATACTTAGGGTGAACCAAAAAATGCTGAGTGGATGTTAATTGTCCTCCCCACAGAAAGTAAATATGTGAGGTAGATGCAACCATTTCAAAATATAAAACATTTCTAACCATTATGTCATACACAGTAAGTACATACAGTATTATTTGACAATTTGAAAAATTTTAAAAATTGGGGAAAATATTATAAGAAAAAAAAAATTTTCTTTCCTTCATACTGTTGTGAATACCAAATGATCCTTAAAGTCCCTAAATATTTTTCTAAGGAGGTAGAGCACAGAAATACTGCTCCTGGGATTGGTCCCTTATAGAAATTAACATTGCTTAGAGTAAGCTTGTGACTTTGAAATCAAACCAGTTTTCCCTCAAAGGAAATAAATTGGTGTCACTCCATGTTACCTCCACAGACACAAAATTGACTGAACAATTTCTACTCTGCCTACCTCTTTGTACCTCAAGGGAGCTGCATTTTTTGGAGGACAGAAAGACAACACAGTGATTAATGAGGAGCTCAGAGAATTCAAACTTTCAGGTGCCAGAAACTATAAATGTGCCACATTGTCCCTCAAATATTTATTCTGTGACCTCAGCCCCCATAGAACCCATGTGGGCTTCCTGGGGAAAGATCATGGAGAAGAGAAAGCCTCAGTGATAGTCATTGAGAGAGTCACTGTGTCCCACTGAGGCTGGAGGAATCATAAGGAAAACAGGAGAGAACATGGGTACTGGGCTTTGCTTCTAGCAAATGACACTGGGGAGCCTCCTATTTATGTTGTCAATGCAGTGAGTTCCTGTACTTTGGAACAACTTTAATTTGCATCATTTCTTCCAGCTATTCTGTTTCCTCTTCTTACTCTTTGGATTACAGACCCTCTTTCCAATGAGAGTTATATTCTGGTGAGTTCCAAACTTGTCACCATGCTTTCCTATGAATTCCAGGCTCTTGTCAGACTTCCTGCATCTAATTCTTTATGGATGGTTTCTCACTGAGGACCTGTTATGAAGAAGGTTTTGTGTTCTTTATTCAAAATTTGTTGAAATTTTCTATTGTATTTTGCAACTAGTTTTTACTGACAGATTTGACTTACTGATAACTTTTTATTAGTTTATATTATTGTAGTTGTCATTTCATGTTAGGGTCACAACATCTACCCGTAATGTCATTATTTAGGGTGTTTAATGATCAGTTCAATTCCTCTTTTCATGTGTCAATTCCTCTAAATGCTAGAGAAATATGAAATAATTTAAGTTGGAGGAGACTGTCTAGGCACGTTCATTAATTTAACACAAATACACTCTAGCATATTAATGTAAGAACACCTGTTGGCTGTGGTTTGAGAACAACCACTCTGAATGTATTTGGTATCTTTGTTGACCAGTAGCCCCATCCCATCCCTGGAATCTAATCACATAAATGGCTGTTTTATAGTCTCAAATTCATCTTTTCTATTTTGATCATGATTACAATTTATACTCACCTATTTTCATGATGATTTATGTCAACAAACACCCTTAGGTTAAGAAAACTTTCATTCTTAGAATTGGTATTACCTTATCATCATATTATTTTTTTATAGATAGAAGCACATTTTATTTAACTCCTTTCAGGCACTAGAACCACTTTTACATCTTTATATTCATTTAATGATACACTAAGTACATGCATATGTTTTAATGTTTTTAATAGTGCACTGTAGTTTTACATGATAGTGGGGTTCATTTTGACCTAATCATGCATGGAATGTAATTTGTTCTATTTCAATCCCCTCCTCCTCCTGCTGTCCCTCTACTCTCCTGATCTTCTAATCTGACCACAGGTCTCATACACTCCATCCCTCCTAGCTGGTCATGTGTTCCCCATTACTCTGGTTGGTCCTGTGCTAATCCCATCCTTTACTAAGCTCACAACCACAGTTTTTGGTTCTTTCAACCTGGGTTATTTTCTGACCCTTACCTCCTCTGATTAGCAATGACCCATCCTTCTCTCAGGTTGGCATTACTACTTCAGAGAAGACCCTCCTACCCATCTTCCAGATGAATCGATCCTCAACAAGGATTTTCTGCCTTGAACTAATTGACAATGTTTAGGCATTCAAATACTGATACTTTTATTTTTTTGTCCTGCAGAATGTAAAAAAAAAAATTATTTTAAAATCTTTATTTTTGCATTTTAATTTTTATAGGATAATTCTAATTCTTGAATAGTTTAAATCAATTTCTTCAAATATATTTTTGCCACCATCTGCTGATTTTGCACACTACCCACCCACTCCAGACCACAAACACATGAGCACAGACTCACCTCTGTGTCTTCTTTATGATTTTAACTGAAGTGTGCTTTTTATTCCTCTTATCTATGCAGTCCACAATGTCTTTCCTCGTCTTGGAAGAACTCACCAAAAGATATTCTCTGGAAGAAGGAAACATAAAAGGCTTCATTATTTAGATGTACTCTCTATGGCAGTCAAAAGAGGCAATAAGCCTGCTATGTTTATAATGATCAGAATTCCATCCATGGTAGCTGTCACAGTTGAGGGGATGTTGATCAATTCAAGAGAGTAAAGATTCACTGAAACTTTAAGAAGAGAAGCTCACATTTATGAAATGCCCACAGTAACACGGGAACCACAGAACAATTGCATCATCTCATCTGTCTGACTGAAAAACCCAATTTTTATATCATAGTTCTATATTGTTCTTGGGAGAGATGGACATCCAAAATAATTATAATTTATTTACTCTCCTGGAAGACCAGGAGAAAATTATAATCCATTCTTCTGTGATTATCTCAAAATGCATCCCAAAATTTTTTGTAACTAAAAATACATAGAGGGACATGGCTTGCTCCTTGACTGAGTGAACCACTGTTATACTGAGGACTCAATAAAGGGGCATCCTTGCAAGGGGTGAGATGGTTATGTGGTAACTAGCCAAGGTGCCAGTTGGCTAGGCATCCATCTTGCTTTTATGCCTTTTCCAGCAGATACACCAGCTACATGGAAGTGGAGAACCACACAGTTCTATCTCAATTCCTCCTCCTGGGCCTCTCAGAAGACCCAGAACTGCAGGCCATTCTCTTTGGACTGTTCCTGTCCATGTATCTGGTTACAGTGCTTGGGAACCTGCTCATCATCCTGACTGTCAGCTGACTACCACCTACATACCCCCATGTACTTCCTCTGCAATCTGTCCTTGATTGACATCTGTTTCACATCTACCATAATCTCAAAGATGCTGGTGAATATTCATGCACATAGCAAAGAGATTTCCTACTTAGAATGCCTCGCTCAAGTATATTTCTTCATGATTTTTGTTGGAATGGATGATATGCTACTGACTGTCATGGCATATGACTGGTTTGTGGCCATCTGCTACGCCCTAAAATACACAGTCATCATGAATCCCTGGCACTGTGGCCACCTGGTTTTGATGTGTTGGATCATCATGTTATGTTTCTCCCTGACTCATATTCTACTGGTGGAGCAACTAACCTTCTCCATTGGCACTGAAATCCCTCATTTCTTCTGTGAGGTGGCTCAGTTTTTCAAGGTGGCCAGCTCTGATGCCCTCATTGGCATCATCGTTATGTATGTTTCAACTGCCCTGCTGGTGGTATTTCCTGTTATGGGGATCCTCTACTCCTACTCTCAGATTGTCTCCACCTTAGTGAGGATGTCCTCCTCTCTGAGCAAGTATAAAGCATTTTCTACCTGTGGGTCCCACCTCTGTGTGGTCTCCTTGTTCTATGGAACAGGCCTTGGGGTTTACCTCAGCTCTGCTGTGACCCATTCTCCACAGGAAAGTTCAGTCACCTCAGTGATGTACACTGTTGTTGCCCCCATGCTAAATCCCTTCATCTACAGCCTGAGGAACAAGGATATGAAGGGGGCCCTGGGGAAACTCCTCAGCAGAGCAGCCTCTTATTGTTGAAGGATGGTGTGTACCCTTAAGGTGAATGTGAATATTAATATCCTGCCTCTTTTTTTCCACTAATTGTCATGCTTAATTACCTATATCCTCAAAGTACCTATGACTTTTCTTACACATATTTTTGTACTTTTTTTTCTTCTCAAAACTACCTCTGTATTTCCTCTTAAATGTTTCTTCCCTATATGTGATCCTTAAAGATTCAAGTTTGGAATGTTTTCTTGCAGACAGTCCTGTGATTTCCAGCATGATTTAAACACCTACATTATGTGCTGACATGGTGTTCTATCAATCTATTGCTTGATCGTTCTTGTTCTTCACCTTGATCTGCTTCTTTCTTGTTTTCCCTAGAAGGAGTGGCATTAAGGTCAAAGTGCTCACCATCTCAGGACTCTGCTTCTCTTTCTACATGTAGAAATTTATTTAATCTCCCAAATATTTATATGAGGTATTTTTTCTCATTCAGTTTCTGGAAGGAAGACCATGAGGTCAGGCTCCACAATAACCTGGGACCTGAATCCATCCCACATTTTGTAAGAACATTTTCATTGTATGTATTTTTATGTGTTTGTACCATTGTTCTTATTGATAGACATCGATGTTATTCCACTGTAGTGAGAGAATCAATATGATTTCTATTTTTTAAATATTCTGACTCTTATTTTGTGGCCTAAGAGACCACCTATTCTGAATACCATTTCCTGTGCCACGGAGAAGAATATGAATTCTGTTGCTCTTGGACAAAGTGATCTATAAATGTCTGCAAGGTGCCTTTGTTCTATACCACATTTTAATCTTCAAGTTTCTGTGCTGATCTTTTGTCTGGATGATCTGTCCATTGATGAAAGTGTGGCATCTAATTTCCTCATATGTTAAAATATGTTATTAGTGTAATGGAGTCCATCTCTCTCTATATCTAATATATGCTTTTTATATATCGGTGGTCCTGCTTTGAATATATTTTTATTTATGAATCTTTGATCATTTGCTGAGTTGATAATTTCATCATCATAGAATGACCTTCCTTGTTTCTTCTAACAATCTTTGGCTTAATAACTTTTCTCTGACTGCATAATTAGTCATTGTGCTATGAGCATATTTAATCTGGTGTGCTGTTAACTTCTACCTGTGTGGAATAAGCTATTTCTTTCCCTTCCTTTTCAATCTCTTTTGTCTTTTCTGGGGATGAACCCAGAGGCACTTAACCACTGAACCACATCCCCAGTCCTTTTTATTTTTTATTTTTAGTTAGGGTCTCCCTAAATTGTTAAGGACCTCACTGAGTTGCTGAGGCTGGCTTTGAATTTGCAATCCTCCAGCTTCAGCTTTTCAAGTCCTTGGGATTACAGGCATGTGCCACCACACCCTGATTAATCTCTCCTGACTCTACTAGTAAGATGAGTTTCTTGGGTTTTGGAAGATGATTGTCCTTTCAACTGACTTATATCTTTCTTTTCTATTCATTCAGCTAGTCTGTATTGTGTGTGTGTTGCTTTGGACTGAACCAAGGACCTTGAACATATTAGGAAAGTGTCTACCAGTGAGATACATCTCCAAATCCTCTTGCTTTTTATTTTTGAGACAGGGTCTCACTAAGTTTCCCAGATTGACTTCAAATTACAATCCTCCTACCTCAGCCTGCTGAGTAGTTAGAATTATGCATATGCACCACTGTACCTTGCTCAACCCATACCTTTTAATGGGATAATATAATTTATTACATTCATAGGAGTGGGAGAGAAAAGAAAAAGATCATTTTATAGTCATGGTTTCCTCTTTACAGGAAGTTTGACTGTACTCTGCATTTTCATTATGAAGTTTCAGAGATGGTAATGTACAATGTCACTTTCTAAAATTGACACAAAAGATTGTACATACTTATGGTTACCTCGTGATATTTTGATGCACACATATATTGGGTAATGTTCAAAACAGGGTAAGCATATCATACATTTATCACTACTTTGTAGTGAAAACATCCAAAATTATTTCTTTGATTTTTTTACTATTATTTAAAGAAACCAAACTGTGTTTTTTATTTCTAAAAATGTTTTGACTAAATTGTGTAAATAAGGGAGAATTTTACAACCTATAAAAAGAATCTGATGCAAGTTCCATTTGTGCAATTCAGATTTTTTTTGTTTCTAAAGGGCTTCCTATTTTATTCTTCATCTTGCTTTCTTGTGGTTTGGGGTGTTATGCACTGGTGATTTATGTTTTTTTGACATTATAAATAACAATTCACTTCTAGTTTTTTTTTTTTTCCAAAGTGATATGTGTTGGTATAACATAAAGTTCAGTTCTTGGTACTGTCATTGTTGATTTTCTACTCCCTTCAAATGTTTCACAACAAGGATTGAATCAGGGGTTAGCCAGAGTTGCAGCCATCTCATGGTATGCCTGGATAAGATCTGTTTTTGACCCAACTCACCTGGTCACAGGAGGATTTAGGTCCTTTCAGAATGATGGAAAGAGGTCTCTCTCAGTTCCTTTCCACAGGAACACGTGGGGAATTTCAAAAATGCTAGGAGACTTCTGTTGGTACCAGCAAGTAGGTGAGAGAGCCAAAAAGGGATAGACCTAGCCCATTATAAAGTCATTGGCCCCTTAGCACCACAAGATGGTGGATATATCCCTCTGCTTCCCAGCATGGTCCCACAACCACCAAGCCAATAGCCTCTCAGTTCAATTTTCCTACAGAACACCTGGCAGATGGGTGACCTACCTCCTCTCTATACTGGATATGTCTACCCATTCCATTATGCTGCTCTTGGACCTGGAGTCAAAAACAGCCACCCTGGTTCTCGTCCAACCACAGAGTCTCAAACATCACAATGAGATGAAGTCATTCTGTTCCCAATCACAGCAAGTACAACCAGTGGCCTCTGTTTGATGCACAGGGATGCACCATTGTTTGGGGCATAAATATTTACTATCATTATGTCTTCCTGATTTATGATTCCCTTAAGCAGTATGAAATGTCCTTCTTTGTCCCTTCTGACTAACTTTGGCTTGAAGTCCACTTTATCTGATATAAGGTGGAAACCCCCGCTTTTTTACAGAGTCCATGTGCATGGTAGGTCTTTTCCCATCCTTTCAACTTTAGTCTGTGGATGTTTTTTCTATGAGATGAGTCTCTTGCAGGCAGCATATTGTTGGGTCTTTCTTTTTAATCCATTCTGCCAGTCTATGTCTTTTGATTGATGAGTTTAGGCCATTAACGTTCAGGTTTATTATTGAGATATGATTTGTATTCCCAGTCATTTGGCTTATTTTTGGTTTTTAAATTGGCTTGGTTTCTCCTTTGAGTGGATTTTCTCTAAGGTAGTTCCTCCATTTGCTGACCTCCATTGTTGTTTTTCATTTCCTCCTCATGGAATATTTTGTTGAGAACATTCTGTAGTGCAGGCTTTCTATTTGTAAATTCTTTTAACTTTTGTTTATCATGGAAGGATTCTATTTCATCTTCAAATCTGAAGGTTAGTTTTGCTGGGTATACAATTCTTGGTTGACAACCATGTTCTTTTAGAGCTTGAAATATGTTGTTCCAGGCACTTCTAGCTTTTAGAGTCTGGGTTGAGAAGTCGCCTGTTATACATAGTGGTCTCCCCCTATATGTAATCCGATGCTTTTCTCTTGCAGCCTTAAAAATCCTATCTTTATTTTGAATGTTAGGCATTTTCATGATAATGTGCCTTGGTGTAGATCTGTTGTGATTCTGTGCATTTGGTGTTCTGTAAGCCTCTTGTATTTGATTTTCCATTTCATTCTTCAGGTTTGGGAAATTTTCTGACATTATTTCATTGAATAGGTTGTTCATTCCTTTGGTTTATATCTCGGTGCCTTCCTCAATCCCAATAATTCTTAAATTTGGTCTTTTCATGATGTCCCATAGTTCTTGGAGATTCTGTTCATGATTTCTTACCATCTTCTCTGTTTAGGCAACTTTATTTTCAAGATTAAATATTTTGTCTTCATTGTCTGAGGTTCTGTCTTCCAAGTGGTCTAGTCTTTTGGTGATGCTTTCCATTGAATTTTTTATTTGGTTTATTGTTTCCTTCATTTCAAGGAATTCAATTTGTTTTTTTTTTTTTGAATCTTTATCTCTTTGTTGAAATGATCTTTTGCTTCCTGCAGGTGCTCTTGCAGCTTATTGGTATTATCATTCATTGCCTGCATTTGTTCTCTAATCTCATCCTTTGCTTCATGAATCATCTTAATCATGTATAATCTGAAGTCCTTTTCTGACATTTCTTCTAACATACTGTCATTGGATTCTATTAATATAGAATCTAGATTTGTTTGGATCATTTTCTTCCCTTGTTTTTTCATGTTGTTCATGTATCTTCCCCTCTAGCAGTGCAGATCTGGGGTATTGTAGTTTTCCCTCTATAGGCTTTTAGTGGCCCTATAGATTTCCAAAACTCTTTCTTTAAGGGAAGATCAATATTAGCAGTGCCCAATTCAGACACTATGCAATCCTAGACCAAATAACCCCTATGGGGACATAACAAAATTGTCATAGTAAACAGAATGAGTTCAAATATTATCTTCGGTAAAACAAACAGGTTTGCAATAAGGTCTGCAGTTTCTAATGGAGGACAAAGAGGATGCAGAGGGATGTAGAATGTGGCTGTTAATGGGATAAGAAAAGAATATATAGAAGTTCTAGAAAATAGAAAGGGGGAGAGTGTAATCAAAAGAAATTGGATATTAGCATGCAAAAAAGGGAGAAAGAGACTCTAAGGTAACAGGTAAACAAAAGGAAAAGAGAGCAACAAAAGTAAATTAGTAAAAACTTAATTTTTTTAAAAAAGAGAAAAAATAAAATTTACAGTGTAACAGTCATTTACTAATGAAACTTCCCAGTTTTCAGTGGCCTGATGCATGAGAGGTACCTGACAGTGAGCTTCAAGTCTCCATCATTTGTCTCAGGATGGGATTTGCCCCACCCAAAGATCAGAACTATGCCTTCCAGTATTATCCAAGATGCCCACTCTGGCTTTGAAATGTGTTGGCAATGTGGAGCTGCAGCTCAGGGGTGGATGTGATCAGCTGGAGTTCCTGGAGGCAGGATGCGGTTGGTCCAGCAGGGGTCCTGGATGTCCGGTGTGTTTGGTTTGGTTGTGGGATCCTGGATGCCGGTGCAATCTTTCGGTCTGGGATCCTGGAGATAGGGCGCAGCTCATTGTTCTGGGGGTCCTGGCAGCAGGGAGCAGTCAGTCGATGTGAGGGCCCCAGAGGCAGGCAGTGATCGGTCGGGCTGAGGTATCCTGGAGACAGGACTCAGTCAGTCCGGCCAGGGGTCCTACAGGGCCTGGCTGTTTTCTCAAAATGATGGCAGCCATGTGTAATCAAACCTGCAGGTACTGTCACAGGGAACTTCCAGGCAACAGCAGGCAGCTGGTGCTCCACTGACAGTTGGCAATCAGTTTGCTGACTGTTGTCAAACGATCGGGACATTGGGTGATGGATAGGTGTAAGGCAGGTATTGGACTGGTGAGAGGCAGGTAAATGGCGGATGATAGAAGCCTGACAGTGAGCAATCTGCACTCAAAAAATGTGTCTATATACTGGCAGACTGTAGGTCATCACAGCAGATAAATGGGATAAACACCAGGGGATCAATAAGCAGCAAAAAATGCCTCACAGAGAAACAGGTATCCTCTGCTTGAAACCGGAGTTATGGAGCGAAAAGGAACACAGCCTCCCAACTTGGATCTCCTGAGCCACTGGCTTCTGATTTGGACAAATTGAGAAGGTGCTCCTCTCACTCCAGAATGCAAGCCAATGGACTGCACCTGTGTTCTCACCTAGTGAAGTCATCAATAAGATTTACATTTATACTGCCATTTTCAAAGTTGATAAAATAGACTGCATGGGAATTATGATCTTGGAAACCTCCCACGTTCTACCCATGAGGCCCTCATGGCTCAGTGACATGTTAAGTCATCAATGTGTCATTGAGGACATATTTAAACCTGAATTCATGAAACATTGAGTTGGATATGTAAGAGAGGATGCTGTTTACATGTGCATGAAAATATTTTGAAATCAAATTTGCCAGGAGCATGAAATCAACTAGGAGGAGTTCAGAGCTGGATTAGTTGGGGAAATGCTTGATATAAAGAATTTTGAATACATTTTTATGGTAGCAAATTTTAATATTAAATAACAGTTATTTAAAAGTGAATAAATTGGATCAGACACTAGGATTCCCACCATGATGTAGTTTAAAGAACATGTTAAATGAAACTAAGAAGAGCTATGTTGTGCAGTAAATGAGTCATTTGGCTTGTGCTGTTCTTAATTTTTCTCCAGAAAGAAAAAAGACCCTGACTTCAGACACTTTGATGTACATAAATTTCTGCCCTCACATTTTTACAATTGATTATTTGTAGAACTTTTTCAATCTCAGTCCTCATTTCATGATTCTTTATCTTGCAAATACTCAGAAATCTAGATCTTTAACAGTCCTGATAAAACACAAACAAACCTTACATTTTATCTCTGACAAGTGCTTAGAGATCTCTTTATTTGGTTTTGATTTCTGATAAGGGAAAGAAGTTACTGGGTGTATGGAAGTCAGATTTTCTCTACCTTTTCTTGGAAAACAGTAAATGATTTCTCCAATGCATATTGAATATGGAACCAGTGAAAAAGGGAAGCAGGACTCTTTCCAAAGACTGGAAGCCTAGCAGAGTAATGGCAGAGATAGACTCATCTCTTTTTCATATTGTTAGATAGATTGTTCACCATCTGTATTTTTCAAAGTTCTCTAGAGGAGAGGAATCAGTAGGGTTCTTGTGTGTATAGATAGATGAGAGATAAGAGATGTGCTTATCTTTGCTCTTACTGAGTTAACATTTGAGTGCAAAAATAAATGATTTCAATTACCTGCTGTTGATCTAAAGAAGGAATCATTGTGTAAACACAAAAGTACAATGGCCTGAGAGTCATTCAGGATAAGGCACTACTGGATGTCAATCATCAGATTTAGTGTAGTTGATGATATTTGTGTTCACTATTTCCCTACCAGGTGTGTATATTATCTGCCTCATCCTTGAGTTCTTTCAGCTAAATACCATTAAAAATAAAGAATTTGATGTTCCAAGAATTCAAATCTTTGTTCCAATTCACTCAGCTAATAATTTCTGGCTAATGTTGAAAATCAAATTCAGATTGGAAAGTCCACATGTTGGATAATTCATTAGCTTTCCTTTATTCATTAATACAGACTAAATGCTGTTCTGATCAGTACATTTTATTATATCTTCTGAAACAGCCTTTCAGTTAAGTGATTTTATTTTCACAACACTGTATATGTGAAAGTTAAAGCATGTTTTCTATCACTCTTAATGTCACATATTTTGTAATATCAAGTTAGTTATATATTCTGGTAATGCACATTTGAAACTAAATCCTTTGATGTAATAATCAGAGTTATCACTAATACATAACTATAATTTGAGGATACATGACATAATTATATGTTATCATTGCATGGACTTGGAAGAAAGGTATCATTGAGATAATTTGTACCATTGAGACAATCTGAGGCTCAGAGAGGAAGCTGAGGCTGCCTATAGTCTCAAGTTTAAAAACCAGCATATGAGAGATGAAGTGGCTATAAATCTCACATTCTACTTTCTGCATTCCCAGTCCCAATAATAGATTGTCACAACACTAATAAATGGCTACTGTGAGTTATGCAGACTTTTTCCATGAAAGCTGCTAATTCATCATGAAACTCTTCTACATCATAAAGGAGGAAACACTACTATGTGGAGAGTCTACCATGTGACATCAGAAAGAAACATTATTATCCCACTTACCATGGTCTTTGGCTACCAATAAGGTGGGAACAAAAAACCTTCACTTGGCTAGTACCACAGACCTTGGCAATCTTAGGAAAAGGTAAAAGAAGAAAATGTTTGATTTATGGACAATGAAATGGTTGAGATAACAATACACCATTAGAGTCATATAGCAACTGGGGTTAAGAGACCGGCCCTGAATCCTCAGATGGACACCTGAACAAAGCAATATTTAAAACTAGCTTTAGTTCTTGAGCACATTTTTAAATGATACAACTACAAACCGCTCACAATGTACATTTTCTCCCCTTCCAATTTTGTGATTTATCACTTAGGGTTCAGGCAAGAATAGAAAAAAAAATCTAGTTATTTAGATGGAGTGAATTGAACACAGGCAGTTGACGGGATAGTTACTGAAAAATGAAGGCAAAAAGGAAACACTGTAGTCACAGACTGAGCCTCTAAAATGCTAAAGACTTGAGGAGGATAAAGGAGTAGTGAAATATACTAAATTTTCAATGTAGTAAAAATTTGTAGCCATGAGTAAAACAACAAAAACAGGAGGAAAACATGGTGGTGATTTCAAGAGCCCACACTCAGCAAAAAATACAGCTATAAGTGGGTGATATCAGAGGAGAAAGACAATCCATTTAAAACTATCATAATTGCAGGCTGCATGGTGTTGATGGACACATTTAAAGGAAGTGTTTGATACACCACCTGGTCTGGGGCTAAAAGAAGAGATTTACAAACTTCTTCATTGAGCTTGGTCCCTTTAGGAACCCACATGTGAACCACCTCTGGGGCTTTCAAAACTCCTCATCTGTATAAATCATGATTTCTGGGGCTGAGACTAAGTCATCAGTATTTTTAACCACCCCAGGGACTTCCAACAAAAGTCAACCATGACTAGTAAGACAGCCTCAGGCATCATTTGCCTACATAGGTATCTGAGAAACAAAGAAATTTTTAAAGAAAACATGAAAGAACTTTCAAAGGGGATATAACTTTAAATATATAAAAATAAAGATAACCATTTTACCTGAAGTCCAGAATCATTGCTCAGAAACTACAGAGACTGCCTGGATTTACTGATTTAGTCATGATATTTACCATGAAAAGGATTTCAACTACTCATGTCATTCCATTAAAGATGAAGCAAAGAAAATACTTTTGAGATATGAAACATGGAGTAGAATTAAAGTCATGAAGCTACAAAAGTAGTGTTAACAAAAAGGTACGATTTCCAGGTGTAGATGATTGAGTTTTCCAACCCAAATTACAAAAATGATGAAATTGATAATGAGCTTAGATTCCTGGTTTCTGGACCCTCCATATGGCACTCTTAATGCTCCTGTTCCTCAACCTACAGCAACCTACAGCATGGGAGTGACCACAGTGTACACCAAAGAGACACAGCAGTGCTTTAGAGGGGTTTGGTGCAGATGATGCAAGGCACACTCCAATACTTGTTTTATAAGCAAACAATTGGCATGTGAGACCCACAGGTGGAGAAAGCTTTGCACTTTCCACATGAGGATGGGATTCTAAGAATGGAGGAAACAAGTTTATAGTAGAGAAACCGATCCCTAAGAGAGGAAGAAAACCATAGATGACACCAACAAAACTCATGAATTTTTTTGGTAAAGGTATCAAAACAGGCAGAGTAAGGATCTGAGAAGGTTCACAGAAGAAATGAGAAATTCCCATGTTCTTGAGGTAGGTAAAGTGTAAGGCCACTGAAGTGTTCAGCTGGGAGTCTGAAAATCTAAACAGAAAAGACTCCAAAACTAAGAAGTCACAGAGGTGAGGGTGCATGGTAAGTAAGCAATGTGGGGGCCGGCGGGGGGACAGATGGCCACAAGCCAGTCATAGGCCATCACAGTCAGAAGCAGATCATCCATACATCCAAAAATCATAGAAACAGAAATCTGTGTCAGGCAGCCCATGCAGGAGATGACTGCTGTGAGTTAGTGTAGGGATTTCAGGTCAGTCAATGTATAGAGGAGCAAAAGTCCTTCAAGTTGAACAAACTCCTCAGGACAAATGGTGCTCTGTTTGAATGCTCTGCAACTCCTCTGTCCTTGAGGTCTGCAGACATTATCTTATTTTAATAACCTTTGATACTAGTGGACTTTGAGAAGCAAGCAAGTTATGTGACCTGCGCATGCACAAAGCCCAGGAAACATGATACAATCCTGGAATAAATAATAAAGCGGACTGGCTTTCCCATGGGAGCCACTTCTTGCTCTTCACTTTCCTTTGTGCTTGCCTCTTTACTAGCTGTCCCCTTAACCCTTATGGCTGGACCCCAATTAACCTTTACAGCTGGCACCCTGAGCAGGGGCTCTTCTGGACATGTTGATGAGAGAAGGAGATAGCTTACTGCCTGGAATAGGGTTTGATGTGCTTCACTCATTGGCTGGTACCAATCCCACAACGTTGTCATCAGGTTGAACTTTCTTATTTGCTTCATAAGGCTAAACATACTATAAGTATCGCTGATCTTGCTGCTTTGCTGTCTGAAATAGATTCTTGCTGTCCATGGTGTCTGGAGAGTGGGTCCTTAAGATCCAAACTGGGAAGACACAGGTAAAAAATTACATGAAAAACCAAGCACTCCTTTACCTGTGTTATATGCTTGGTATTTATGTCAAGACACCATCTGAAACATAACCTTGACAGAGCCACAGACTTTCCTGGTAGTCTCTAAGACTGAAGTTTGTTTTCAGTCCTCTCCCTGCAGTCCTTCTCCTCCTGCCACCTCTGCATCCTCCCCCAGTCCTGTCTCCTTTATCTGAATGTCTCAAGCAGGAGCTGCACAGGGAGAAACTCAGACCTGAGCTGTCTGCACATTAGATGAAACAATGCTAATCATCCAGAATGTGAGCAACTGCCTTGTGCTGTGTTTAAAGCATTAAGAAGGATGGTGTTGGAGAGTAGAATTAATACTAATTTTACTCTTAATATGATAGAGGGGCAGGGAATGGGTTATGGTTTGGTTCCTAGTGATTGGAAAGCACTGGTGAAAATAGTTACTTTTCCTGCCCCAAATACAGTGTTTTTAGAAGAATACTCTGAGTTAGCTCATGTTCAAACTGAGGATCATGCTCAAGGAAATGTTAATATTGATTATGATGACTTGTTTGGTGTGGGGCAAGAAGGGACATTACAACAACAAGCACAGTTGTCTACTGCCACCATTGCCACCATCAGAACCTTAGTTTGTAAGGCATGGAGGAGGATCCCAGACACTCAGGATCCTTCCAAGTCCTTTACTGTAATTCAACAAGCCTTGGGAACACTTTTATTAATTTTGTTAACCAACTGACTAAAGGTATTGAAAGAGAAGTAGAAAATTTGGAGGCTGCCAATATTCTGAACAAACAACTGGCTTATGAAAATTCCAACCAAGATTGTAAAGAAGTAATGAAATCTATTTACCATAAAGTGGATACTACATTTTGTGATTTAGTAAATAAATTTCAGAATGTTGGCCCTGAAACTCATAAAGCAAATTTACTGGCTGCTGCTCTAAACTCCCTTGATAAACTTTTTTACATCTGTAAAATACCTGGCCATCTTCAAAAGGACTGTAAGATGAAAAAAAGAAAAAACAGAAACAAACAAAGAAAAAAGGCCACAAAAACGGCCCAATCAGAAATGTTCAATCTGCAATAAAGGATTTCATTGAGCTAATCAATGAAGATCTAAAGCAGTCATGTTAGGAAACCCAATTATGGGTCACCTCCCAACTTAGGGCCAAAGGAGGAGGAACTCATTGCACCTGCAGATGCAGATGTTTCCTTCACAAATATTTCCAATTCAAATAGAAGCTCCTTCCGCAGATCCTTTCATGTCACTAGAGGGCGCACAAGAGTAGATTTGATTACTACTGAGGATGCTCAAATATGTCTCCCTGGAAAAGTTTGTAGAACTGTTACCCAAATTCAAGGACCTCTACCTTAGGTACCTTAGGTTTAATATTACCCCCCTCTCACAGTGCTAAAGAAGGAAGATTAATAATTCCTGGAGTGACTGATTCTGATTCTACTGGTGTACTATACATTAAAGTTTGGCCTCATGTGCCCTTAAATCTTCCCAAAGGATTGTCCATAGCTCAATTAATTGTCATTCCTTATATTTCTGCCCAACAAGCCCTAAATAAAAGAGAGAATGCTGGATTTGGTTTCACTATTATAGAAGCATGTTAACTTAGATAAAAATTATAATAGATAAAAATTATCCCTTTGTTTAAATGGACTGTCAATCACAAGGTTATTGGACACTGTGCTGTTGTTACAGTTATACCTGTCTTACTGTAGCCTCGTGCATGATCCTTACAAAGGGCCACCCTGGTTTGGGGCATTGGAGGAAATAATAAGCAGTTGTTTAAAAGCTCCCTATGGTTGTGATGTTCCAACCCTTCCAACCCACAACAAGTTATTCCTCACATTCAAACACACATTATGGCAATTCCCTTTCCTACATGGGGCAGAGACATCTTACTCAAATCACAAATGTCTATGGGGTCACCTTTTTTACAGGGACCTCTGTGGAATTGACCACCTTACCATTAAAATGGAAGGTCACCACTCCTGTCTGGGTAGAACAATGGCCATTGTCTAAGGAGAAGATGGCAGCCACAGAGGCCCTCAGTGAAGAACAGTTACATTTGGGACATATTAAACCTTCTACCAGTTCATGAAATACACACATTTTTATCATAATGAAGAAATCAGGGAAATGGAGATTATTAAAGATTTAAGAGATTAATAAATGTATACAATCTATGGGTCCACTTCAGTTTGGATTGCCTAACCCTAGCTAATCCAAGATTTTTCCTTATATGTAATTGATTTAAGAGACTCTTTCTGTTTTGTTTTCTTTTGTTTTGTTTTACTATTCCTCTCCTTCCTGATGATCAAGAAAAATTTGCCTTAACAGTTCTTGTTTTCAATCATCATAAGCCTGCTGATAGATATCAGGGGAAAGTTCCTCCTCATTGTATGTCAAATAGTCCTACATTATGTCAACATTTTGTAGATAAGACTGTTCAGACTTTCTGAAAATTATTCCCACATACTCTTGGTTATCATTATATGGATGATAGTTTGATTACTGGGTCAATACTTACAGAAAATACTTTAACTAAATTTCAACAGATTCTATTACAATCTGGCCTCCATGTGGCCACAGAAAAAATTCAATAACAACTCCATATTAACTAATTAGGACATAAGATACTCCAATGTTATTCCATTCCTCATATTCCAAAACAGACTCTTCCTTCTAAATTTTCCTTTGTTCATTTACAGCAATTTTTAGGACATTTGAATTGGGCTCGAATATATATTTCTTTACTGATATGTTGTTGCCTTTTATTCAGCTGTTAAAAAACAACATAATCTCACCAGTTTTTTCCAGTTAATTCCTGCACTGACTAAAGCTCTTCATCATGTTAATGAGAAGTTAGCTACGGTTCTTATAGATAGAATCCCAACACTCAATGTTCCTTTATCTCTAATAATCTTTCTGGGAAAGCCTTATGCCTTTGCTGCAGTTGTTGCCATTCATAATCAAAACTTTGTATAATACAGTGGTTATGTTCTCCTCAATTTTCAGGAAGAAATGTTCTTCCTTATGCTGGTATTTATGCTCAATTGCTCTCACATGGTTGCAATCATATTTTATCTCTTAAAAGAACAGATATTTATGTACGTTATCTTACTTATGGAAGACTTTACATTGACAGTATTTACAGTTTTCTTCATATTATCAAGCTGTCGTAACTGATTTTTTTTTTCAGGTGCTTTCCGTGCACCTCCAATGAACGCCTTTCCTCGTTGTGTCAAGTTTCTCATGCTCCTTTTTCTATAATCTCCTCCATTCCACTTTCCAGCAGGATTACTGTCTATACTGACAGAGAACAATGGGGTATGGTATCTACATTCACTGATAAAAAATGGACTGATTTTTACACATTGCCTCAAGGTTCTCCTCAGCAAGCAGAATTAGCTGCAATTATTTTGGTTCTTCATATGTTTCCCACCACCTTAAACATCATCACAGATTCTCAGAATACAGCCAAACTGATGCCTCCTATTTCCTCTGCAATCCTGTCCCCTCATTTGGACTCTAATCTGCTATCCCTGTTTATCGCTATCCAATCTCTTTTACAGGATCTTATGGCTCCAGAATTTCTTGCTCACATACACAGCCACACTAAGATTCCTGGACAGCTCACTGAAGGAAATGCTCACGCTGATGCTCCTATGAAGCACTTTATCCTCTCTTTTCAGATGCTGTGGAGTCACACAGTGTTTTTATCAAAATGCTCATTCCTTAATGGAAAACGTTTCTATTTCCTCTCAACAGGCCCATTTCATCATTAATAACTGCTCTCATTGCACGCCCTCCCTTCCCCTATTTGGGAAACTGTAAACCCTAGAGGTTTACACTCTAATGCCCTTTGGCACATGGCTGTGACTCACTTTCCTCCCTTCCACCCATTCCTTCTTACATGTTACCATAAATACATCCTCAAGCCCTATATGGGCCATTGCACATGGTACAGAGAAGGTCTCTCTCTCTCTGTATCTCTCGTGCTACTTTGCATTGCCACCATGTGTAAATCTCATCATTTAAAAACTGACAACCCCACTGCTTATATTTCTAGTGCCTTTGCTCAGTTTCTTAATTAATGGAATATAATTCCAACCCATGGAATCCCTCTCAATACTACTGGACAGGCCTTAGTTGAACATGCACACCACACACTTGAAATATGTCTTTTAAAACAACAACACAAAAGGAGACCTAGCCTTACTCATGTTAATAATGCTCTCAATATTGCTTTGTTCACAATAAATGCTTTCAATGTACAGTATGAAGATAATACACATAGCTGGTTCTCTGCCTTGGACAGGCACTGTATCCCTAAGGAACCACTACCAAAGACCTATGTAAAATACTGAGTTCCACCAAATCTTGCTTGGAAGGACCCTACACCTTTAAGTACATGGGGGAAGGGATATTCTGCTGTTATTACTTGTACAGGTCCTGTCTGGATTCCTGCCAGGTGTGTGAGATGTGTCAATCATCACAAGTTGACATCAACTTCATAATCTGATTCCTAAATTCCATTTGACCTGGATACAGAGGACTCTGATTCAAAGAAGAAACCTCCAACAAGAACAAAAGGCCCAAAATATTCTCAGTGCTCTAATCATCTGGTGACTTGGGGGGACAGAAAGAGTTTAACAATCTCTGCTCAACAACTGCTAGCCCAGATGGGTTTAGAATGTACCTCAGAAAATTTGATTACAGCTCTGTTTGCCACTTACCCAAAATTTCACAACCATGCTGACTATGATTGTGTTATTCTTATGTTACAGTAACCATGTTGGTGGTGCCCCTGTACCTACCAGAAATTCTTGATAATAGGTCTTCTATTGATTATTTGCTGTTGCTAGATCATAAGAGATGCCAATAATTTATTAATATGTGTTGTTTCAATTTAACTGATAATAGTAACCCCATTCAAAGAGAATTTTATCATCTTAAAGACATTATAAGAAAAGGTACAACAAGATGATGGAGGTTGGGATTGATTAGATTGCTTAACCTCATGATTACCAAATTTTACATGAGTCAAACAGCTTTTCATTGGAGTATGTTTATTGATACTTGCTTTATTATGATGTGCTTGTTTCTGCCAATGTTTGCCTTGCTTTCTCCTTCCACCTTCCTTAAACAGAAGACAAGTCATGTCTATTCAAAAGGCCATACAAAACCAAAAGGGGGAGTTGTAGGAATTTCAGGTCAGTCAATGTACAGAAGAGCGAAAGTCCTGCAAGTTGAGCAAACTCCTCAGGACAAAAAGTGCTCTGTTTGAAGGATTTAGAAATGCTCTGCAACTCCTCTGTCTCTGAGGCCTGGAGACAGTATCTTATAATAATCTTTGGCAGTAGTGGACTCCGAGAAGCAAGCAAGTTATGTGACCTGCACATGCACAAAGTCATCTGTTCTATGTAACCTAGTTAACTTGATATAACCCTGGATGAGATAAAAAACTAGACTGCTTTCCCATGGAAGTCACTTCTTCTTCACCATTCTGTGTGCTTGCCTCTTTACTAGCTTTCCCCTTAACCCTTGTAGCTGGACCCCAATTAACCTTTATATGTAAGGATGTTCACAATCATCTTTGGGACTGAGGTTGAGATGAGTGGGAGAAGGAGAGAAGTCAGTGCTGAGTGATGGTGTACTTTCTCTTTCTCTGAAATTTTCCCTGATCTCAGTCATTCTTCCTGAATTGGGGCAGCATAAATGGCCTACTGTTTTACTTTGCAATCTGCCAGAAACCCCCAAGGGAAGTGCACAGTGACTAACAGGTCCCATCCTGGAGTGACAGGAAAGCAAAATGGATGGATGGGTGATGAAGGAGACAACCTGCCAGGACTGTCCCTCCAGATGTCCTCTGTCTCTACTCAGACAGCTTAGTTCAAACATGGGTTAAGCCTATTCAACCTACACACCTAACACAAGGTACCTAAAAATGCTGGGCTCCTTTGTGTTCCTTAAAATTAATTACTGTGGCACTTATATCATATGGAATACTATGCAGAATTCAAACAATCTAAGGAGAAAACATAGTTCGGATCCCGGCACTCAGGAATCTCTCAATAAGGACTTGAGATATGATAGGTACCATCGTCCTCTTCGTTACCATCAACACCTTCATGAACCTTTTGAAGTACTTAGAAAACAGCCTAAAGAGACACATTTCCTGCTATTCTGGGTGATAGTGTATGGGATGTAGACCCAGTGTGTGAGGACACCAAACCTTGACAGAGATGTCTACCACCACATACATGTATTTACCCACATATATAAACCCACAATCCTCATATGTGAAATTTGGCATATTATTCTCCCATCTGGCTACCCAAAATGCATGTTTGTCCTATTGGATTCTACTGGACCTGAGACCTTCATTTGAAGGACAGGAGGAACAGACGTTTATTGACAATCATGACTTGGGAGGTTCAATACACAGAGCTCATAAGGAGCCAATTTGATCTATAAAATCCCACTATATAGGGACTTACCAAGAGTAGGAACAAGAGGAGGAAATGTATGTGCACACATGTTCTCAGTTTCTCGTCTGTGGAAGAGGAAACTCATCTGTGTGATTCACTCTGTTTGTTTCATATTTCCATTGTTATTATTGTACAATTTAAATTTCAATAACTTACATTTTCACTGTTGTCATTTCACAGCTTAGTGACATTAATTACTTTCACATTGTTCTGCAATTATCACCAATATCTTTCTCCAGAAATTTTTTTATGTTCCCAAGCTGAGTTATTTTTATTCTTTTTAACAGCTCCCCATTTCTCCATCCCAGAGCTCAGATACCACCACCATTTCACCATGAAACAAGATGAGAAATTAAAGGCATTAAACTACACAAACTATGTTTCTAAGAAAGCAGGTTTGACCAGACTACATGTTTAATTTTGCTGCATTTTTTTAACACACCCTACAGCTGGATGCCACAGATCCTGTGATCAGAACAATCTGCTGCACAGCCTCCTCAGGGAGTTTTTTAAGTCCTTATTCCATAAGCTGTAGATTAAGAGTTTCAGCATGGGTGTGACTACCATGTACATCACTGAGGCCACTGCACCTGTTCTGGGAGAATGTGACACAGCTGAGCCCAGGTACACTCCAAGGCCAGTTCCATTAAATACACAGAAAACTGCCAGGTGAGAGCCACAGTTGGAGAAGGCTTTGTACTTCCCACTTAAGGATGGGATTCTCAGAATAGAGGAAATAATTTTGTAATAAGAGAAAAAATCCCTGAAATGGGAATAAAACCAAATATGGAAAAAATGAAGCACTTGACAATGGTACTGGAGAAAATTTCAGAACAGGTAAGATTAAGGAGTTGAGAAGAGTCACAGAAGAAATTGGAAATTTCTACATCCTTGAAGTAGGAAAAGTTTAAGACACTCAAATTTTGCAGCTGGGAGTCCAAAAGGCTAATTAAAAGAGACAGCAAAAGTATGAAGCCACACAGGTGAGGGTTCAGGATGACTGAGTAGTGCAAGTGGTGACAGATGGCCACAAAGCGGTCATAGGCCATCATGGTCAGCAGTAGATCATTCATGCATCCAAAAATGATGAAAACAGATATCTGTGTCAGGCAACCCCCATAGGAAATGACTCTGCTGTGATTTAGGAGGTTCACAATCATCTTTGGGACCATGGTGGAGATGAAACCAATGTCAGCCAGGGACAGGTTGGAGAGGAAGAAGTACATGGGGGTGTGGATGTGGGAGTCAGAGCTGACAACCAGGATGATGAGTAGGTTCCCAAGCACTGTGACCAGGTACATGGACAGGAACAGTCCAAAGAGGATGTGCTGCAGGTCTGGGTCCTCTGAGAGTCCCATGAGATGGAATGCTGAGACATGTGTTAGGTTTTGTAGTTTGATATTTCCATGACAACTTTTGAAAAACAAGAGAGAATGGGATATATGAAATACATAAATGGGCATCTACATTCTAAATGCTTCCAATTCAAGTATTTGTGTCTAAAGTAGTCACACTTGAGGTCCACAGACCATCAACAATACTTCTCAGTTGTGAAAAACCCAATCATTCTAGACACTTCCATTCTTGCTTTCTTTATTCATCTATTTCTCTCCATGCCAACTTTCAAGACCTTGTTGTAAAATAAGAAGAATTAAAGAGAACACTATATGATCACAATAAAATATAGCCAACTCCTTTAGGAAAACAACGGAATAAGTAATAACCTTTTTCATCATAAAAAATTTATTGTCACAAAATGACATTAAGAAGCAGTTCAGAGTGCCTTATTGTCCTAAGACCTTGATACAAAATCCTTTGATTTAACAAGATTTAAAACACTGTGCAAGAATTGTATTATCTGATAAGTACACAAAAGTTAATGGTTTACACTCAGAAAATATTGTTGGGGGTTCATTAACTTCTACGAGCTTCATGATTCCTTGATCATCTCTCTTCTCTCCTTTGTGGATTTAACTTTGACCTTTAAAAATCATGTCATATAAAACAAATATCCTTATATTTGCCAGACATCAAATTTTGATAAATCAGATTTGGTTGAATGCATATCATCAATGGTGTCGGTGACAACAAATGTGACATTTGTACACAAGCTACTTCTCAATTATTAAAAAAATATATATTGATAAGAAAGGTCTTCAAAAAGTTTAACTTCAGGGCTGGGGCTGAAGCTCTGTGGTAGAGCTCTTGCCTCACACATGTGAGGCACTGGGTTCCATCCTCAGCACCACATAAAAATAAAATAAATAAATAAACATATTGTGTCCATCCACAACTAAAAAAATTTTTTGAAAGTTTAACTTCACACAATAAATCAGTTTAAAAAATGATATATAAGACAGCCCTTCATCTTTTTCTTTTTCTTGACTCTACTCCATCTAGCCTGCTCATACTGCTTCTTTGTTTTTCTGATCATTATCTATCACATTCATAGTTTAGGAATTCAGCACCAAGGAAAGGCCCAAGGCTCACATTTGAGTCCTGACCTTCTTAATTGACTTTCACATCAATCTCTCCTGAAGCATGGATTGCAATTTCCCTTTCTTCAGCTATGTGAAGAAACGTGGGTTCATTACATTGTCACATCTCACTAAGATTTAACTGGGAAAATGCAAAAGATTAAGGAATAAGAAGGAAAGCAAACACAGCAGGTTGTTTCTTCATCTATAAAATGGGAATAACAATTACTCACCTCCTATGGTTGTGTAAGAAAGTTTTTAAAAATAATTTTCTAAACAAAATAAAAAGTGAATCTCAGTATCAGTAATTAATATATTCACCTGTGTATATTCCAATAATCTGAATCAAGCCAAAATAAAGTTAAGCAGCATCTGTACTTGAAGATATTGCTGGCATTTTTTTTATACCAGAATACTTAGAATACTTCTTGGCACCTAGAGTATGATCCATGAATATTAACTATTACTACTGTCAATAATATTCACCACATATATTAAAATCTGATGATCCTTGCATCAGAACTAACATTTGATAGGAATCTTAATTCCTGCCTATGATATTTGAGTTCTTGGTATGTCTGCATGATTCCATTCTCCTCCACACCTGTACCCCAGACACAGCTGCTCTCATGAATTTTGTGGGTATAATTTCCCTTCAGTGCTCCATACCACTGTTGATTTATGTATCCTTTGCCAGTTTTCTGAAGATCGGAACATACCTAAAGATCATCTATTTAGTTAGGGACAAAATGCCTATTGCCCCATGATGTACTAGTTTACATTAACATGTGACTTCAAGATTCTGTGAAGTACATACATCTACTTGAATGTTTTCTTCTAATGTATTGATGGATAAACTGCATTTAATTTGTACATCTATTACTATGAGAATTCTTTCAAAATTCTTGTACCTCTCTCCATTTCATACAAGTGGAAGTATCTAAGTAGCATGTTGATAGGATAATTGTTTGATTTCCACAATAATGCATGTACAATATTACTTTGAATCACCTATATTTGTGTCCCAATAAAAATCAGTTATTACACTTACATCTTCTTAATCTTAAGATGTACCAACTTGACCCTACAGTCTGTCTAGTAATGTTCTCTCTTTGATTTTCCCTATAGAAATTTTATTTTTATAGGAAAAACATTTCCATTTTTCTCCAGTAGAAGTGCTCTGGGATGGAAGTCAGGAAATCAACACTTGAGTCTCTTACATTGTCCTGCTGCTGTATGCAGAAGGTGTGTGGGTCTCTGCACCTCTCAGTTTTCATGCTCCTTAAATGGAAATAGGGAGAATAACATCCATCTCTACCAAACGGATGCCTGGAATTTAATAAACACTTAGTCCTTGGGTTTCAGTTAATAAATGAAGAATTTCACCATTTTGGAATTGTTGACTTCATTGTTGAATGTATTTGTGAAATACCACTGGAAACTTGGAATACTGGAAACTGAAATTTGTCTCATCCCAAAAATCAAAACAATCCTGCCCCTTCTGTTTCACTCTCTTTTCCCATGTTCCTACCCATGAAAATATCTGCCATCATCTTTTAACATTTGAATGAGGTCAAAGATATTCCATGAAAACAAAGCATCCACGTATCCATGATATAGACACAAGCAAGATGCTATTTAAACTAGTCTATCATTTCACAAAACCTTCCTGAAAAGTATAAAAGTGCAGAAAGGAGAGCTCTGTACGGTTAAAACAATCTAACTATGGGCATTTTGTGAATGAAGGATTGGGCAATTCAATGGTAAACAACATTTTTGATATTTCCTGTCTGTCAGGCAAAGCATAAGCCCTGGGTAATCAGAATTGAGACTATTGTTTCTCCAAATATACAACATATACATGTACAGAAAAAAAAAATAAAATGCACCATCATGAAACAGGAAAATGGTAACTTCAGGAGACAGAATATTTTAGTTGAATGGTATGAAAGTATCATTTTAAGTAAGAATATCTATAATTTTTATTATAAATAATACATCTTAATTTCATTTTTCCCTTTCTTATACATACTTCACAAATTAATTCCATAATGAACAACTATTTTCTGTTCAATAAATACTCAACACAGTTGTATCAACTAGAAATTCTATCAGATGGCGATGCTGAGTTCAGGACATTTATGCCTATCACAGGAACTATGAGGGATGATTAAATATATTCAAACGAGCATGAAAGAGAATGTGGCCAGCTGCTTGGCAAATGTGCAAGGAGGGCAGGAGAGCAATCTGTGCTGAATTACTGTGTTCCTGTACCTTCTGTAACCATTTCATGTGATCCCTAGCTATCCTTCCCATAATAGATGCCACCTATTGCTGTTCCCTGTGAAGGAAGACAACAGTGAGCAAGAGATCTCCCTTTGGAGTGACAGGAAGTAAAATGAGTGACAGGTGAGGTTGCCAAGTGTACACCCTGTCAGGATTCTCCTGGTATGAAGAACTGTGTCTGCGATCGAATAGCTCAATCCAAACACAGATGCATTCTTTCCTACCCAGCAAACTAATACATGTTATTACATAAATTTAATCTTTTATTTTCTGTAAACACAACTTTGAAGTGGACACATATAGCTAAGGTAAGATGACAAATGGTAATGAAACCTGCCACAGGAGCATCATCTCAGTGCCCACCTTGGTTAGGGCCATCCTCTTTCATTTGTCAT
Source organism: Sciurus niger (assembly GCA_020740815.1). Lineage (NCBI taxonomy): Eukaryota > Metazoa > Chordata > Mammalia > Rodentia > Sciuridae > Sciurus > Sciurus niger. Next base: position 489,797 of record JAHUXG010026197.1, read on the forward strand.
CTTCAGAGTCATTTTGGAGTGTTTTGGTAAAAGTGTAGATGAGCTACTTTTCTAGAATAGTGGGTGAGATTTCTAGGGGAAGTAAAACCAGTGTAGGTGGAAAGCAAATTTTGAATAAGATTTCTGATCCCCACACCAGAAACATGAACATAACCCTTCACAGATCCAAAGCTGGAACTTTGCATATTATTATCCTCCCTTCTGGCTACCAAGCTGTCATCTTTGTTATCATGTTGAGGAATTAATCTTTCCAAGGGATGTCCCACCTACAGGGCTCTCTCTCCACTAACTGGGTCATGCTGCTTCTCTGCTGGGTTGTGACCACAGAGTGCTGATCTGAAGAGCCTCCCATGCCAGCTGCCCAGTGACAGCCAGGGCTCTGTTCTTGGGAGTCATATGAGTACAGTTTTGTGCAGGAGTTTCCTGATGCAGACAGGGGAGAAGCAACCACGGAGCTCACTGGAACAGAACCATCAATCCCAAGGGCTGCAGCACAGGCTATTGATTGACTACTATTTGACTTTCGGAGCTAAATGTACAGAGCTCATAATTAGCCAAATTGGTCCATGTCATCCCAATCTCTGAGGACTTTCTAGTAATTACAGAGAAAGAAGATGTGAAAATGAATATCCACAGAAGTTTTGAGCCCTCCCTCTACTTAGGAGAATGCTTGTATGTATTACACAATTTCACACATCTATAAATATATGATTTATCTTCTTTTTATGTCCATTTTTAATTTGGTACAGAACAAAACAAATTTAACCATATTTAGTTCATGCTTTGATGACATTAATCACCTTCACATCACTATGCACACAGCTCATAATTAGCCAAATTTGTCCATGTTATCACAAACTCTAAGGACTTCACAATATGAATAGAGGGAGGGCAGGAGAAAATGAATATACAAAGATGTCTTTCACTTGTCCTCTACTGAAGAGGAAATGTGCATAATTCCTGATTTTCATTTCTTTTAATATTAATTTTATTTTTACAAAATTTTTCTTAGAAAATTAAAAATAATTACATTTTTGACTATTGTCAAGTGCTCAGCTCAGAGGCATGAATTACATTCACATGGTCCTGTAACCATTACCACCATCATCCTTTTCCAGAATGTTTTCCCAAACTGAAACTTAAAGTACATTAAAAGTCAATCATTCCCCTAACCCCACAACAAACCACTCTTACTCTGAGATGTACTAGTTTACATCAACATGCAGATTTAACTGTCTTTAAAGTACATATCTCTACACTAAATGCTTGAACTGATGCACAGCTTCTAATTCAATGGAGGGACATCATTTACAATTTCAGTTTATTATTACAACAATCCTTTAGAAATTCAGGTGTCTCCTTCCACATCTCACAAGTGCAATTTGCACTTATATGTAGGTGGAGGATATTTATTTGACTTCCAACAATTGATGTATATTTAATTTTACTACTCAAATTGTACATTATTCTTCAAATTAAAAAAAAAGTTTTATCAACTGTACCCTCTAATTATGAAATTGTACAATTCATATATTCCTTCAGTCTATTTAGTAATAATCCTTCCACAATAAATCACCAAGAAATTTCATCTTTAAAATATTTCCATTTGACTCCTAAAGACAGCCCTTTGGGAAGTGAACATTTTACTCTCATATCATTGACCTACTGGAAGTGTTAAATCCCCCAACTGCTCTGTGCTCATATGTTTAATAGAAACATGGAGAACAATACCTATCTCCATTCCAGGAGTGGTACCCAATATAAATTTGGAACTTAATAAATATTGAACTCTTTTGATATTTTTCAAATGAAGAATCCCCAAAAGCACTGGAGTCTGGAGTTATATGAGTTCTACAATATGTCTTAGTCCCATTCATAATGTGTAGCCGTACCTTTATCTTTGTACCACTTTTTTATATATCCATGGACATCTCTGCCATGATCTTTGAATGAATTTGTTGGGGCTGTAAAGTGGAATTATAGCCCCAGGTGTCCATGACATAGATATAAAATGTGCCAGTTCAACCTGCTTTAGTTCTATGGGGAAGGAATAGAAGTACAAATTCAAGTCACCAAGTGTTTTGAAGACACAGTGATTGTGGGCAATGCCATAGTGAAGAAGTGGTGTTTCTGACATCTCCATCATATCCTGAAAGCACTGACTCAGTTCCATTGCATTTCTCCTGGGTCATGACAAGGGAGTGAAGGTCTGATGTTCCTCCCCTGCCAGGTTCCAATGTCAGCTTAGACAATGTCCACAGAATTGAGATGAGTACAAATTGAGACAGGAGTTTCCTCATGGGAGAAGGAGAAACAGGTATGAAGTCCACTGTATTAGAACCATCAGACAAATTTGGAGGCACAAGTCAATCATTTACTAATACATAACATTGCATGCTTAATGAACAGAGCTTAAATCTATGCAAATTGAAACAAGCTACTCTAATTTTTAGGACTTCCTAACATTAATGGAGAAAGAAAAATAAATATGAATATTGATAAAATATTTTGGAGTCTTTCTGTACTTGGGAGGATGTTGGTGCATAATAGCCACTGATTTTCTTTCTTTCTTCCTTCCTTCCTTTCTTTCTTTTCTTTCATTCTTTCTTTCTTTCTTTCTTTCTTTCTTTCTTTCTTTCTTTCTTTCTTTCTTTATTTCTTCCTTCCTTCCTTCCTTCCTTCCTTCCTTCCTTCCTTCCTTCCTTCCTTCCTTGCTTTCTCTTTCTTTTTTCTTCTTTCTTTCTTTCTTTTTATTCAAGACCCATCTGATTTTTTTTTTTTTTGCTTTTGCTACTGTAGCAAAATATACACAAAGAAAATTACAATTTGGACCAGTCACAGTTCAGTGACATCAATTATACTCATATTGTTATAAAATATCACCATGATCTATGACCAGAACTCTTTATCTTTCCATATGACACTTCATATGCATTGTCAAAATATCCCATTAACCTTGTACCCCAACCCTGATGACCACCATTCCATATGAAACAAGAAATGAAATATGTTACAAAACATAATGTGACCAAAAAATCAGGATTTATAGGTCTAGATGTTATATATTTGCTTTTTCAAACTACATATCAAATGGACTGACTGTGATGTTAGAATATTCTACTACAATGTCTTTTCAGGGTGCTATTAACATCTCTGTTCTTCAGACTGAAAAGGGTTTGAGCATAAGGGTGACAGCTGCATACATCACAGAGGCCACTGCATACTTGCTAGAAAAATGAGACACATCTGTGCCCAGGTACACTCCAAAGCCTGTGCCATAAAATAATCGAAGAACTGATAGGTGAGACCCACAGGTGGAGAAGGCTTTAAATTTCCCACCTGGGGATGGGATTTTCAAAATACAGGAAACAATTTTATAGTATTAAGAAAAAGATCTCTGAGATGGAAACAAAGTCAAATATGACACCAACAAAATACATGTCTGTGTTGTTAGTAGAGGTGCCAGAACAGGAAAGACTGAGGACCTGAGAGGGATCACAATAAAAATTTGCAATTTTCATATCTTTGAAGCAGGTAATCTGTAATACAAATTGTGCAGCTGGGATTCAAAGAGACTAACCAGGAAAGACATCAAAGCCAGAAAGACACAGAGACCAGATTCATGATGATTGAGCAATACAGGAGGTGACAGATGGCCAGGAAGTGGTCATAGTTCATCACAGTCAGAAGCAGATCATCCATGCATCCAAAATTGGTAGAAACAGACATCTGTCAGGCAGCCCATGAAGGAGGTGGTTCTGCTGTGAGTTTGGATGTTCGCTATCATTTTGGGGACTGCTGTAGAGATCACACAGATACCAGGTAAGGACAGGTTTAAGAGGAAGAAGTACACGAGGGTGTGCAGTTGGGACTCAAAGCTGAAGGCCTAGATGATGAGCAGGTTCCCAAGCACTGCTACTAGGTACATAGACAAGAGCAGTCCAAAGAGGACAGCTGTAGCTCTAGATCATTTGAGAGTCCCATGAGCTGGAATTCTGAGACACATGTTAGAATGTATTGTTCTGTATTGCTCAGACACCTTTGAAATAGAAAAAAAGTAAGGGGAAAGGACATAAGCTTCAGACTCCAACACTGCATATTTTCAACTCAACTATTTATGATTAATTTTTTAAGGTTTGAGGCTCTGTTTTCATCAATATCTAACATTTGTGAGAAGCCCAATCTTCTTGCCACATTCATTATTGTTTTTTGTATCATTAAATTTCTACTCTATGCAAGTATTCATTTTTTAAGTACCAATAATTAGCCAGGGCCTCTTAAATGCTCGGCAATTGCTCTAGCCTGAAGTACACACCCAGCACTTTTTATTTTATTGTAAAACACGGTATTACTAAATTGCTTAGGCTGACCTCCAAGTTTCTATCCTCCTGCCTCAGAGGAGATGGGAATCACACCCTGCCAACCCACGTACTTTAGAGACACTCAACTGAACAATGTTAGAAGACCAAGAATACAAGGTATAATAAGACTATGAACACAGTTACATGCAGTTTAGTCTCTAGGGAAGAAAAAGTGTAGGAAGTATCTTTCCCATGTTCAGGAAGAAAGAAATTAATTAAAAAACAGACTAGTATACCTTATTACATTCTAAGAAGGTGGTAAAATTTCTTGGATGCAGACTATTGTAGACTATGTATACATTACAAAAAGTGAGAATGGCATAATCTGAAGACTGAATTAAGTTGTTAGTTTACAACCAGGACAGATTCTTATGGACTAGTTTTCTCCAAGGGTTCCATCCTTCATGACTTCCCATCTTCATGGATGGAAGTACTCAGTCATGCATTGTTTACCTTTTAAAAGTCATCCAATATATTACTTCTATTCTTGGCTTAGGTGGAGTCAAATTTAAAGAAATAGGGTTTATTTAACTGCACTTTATGACTTACATCATAGACTAGATACCTGGTAGAAGTATATACCACACCTGTCAATGATTATAGAGAAATGTTAAGAGCACTTTGAAAAAGCAACACTAAACAAAAGAGTGATGTTGGAGGCATCACAAAATCAGATCTCAAATTAAACTACAGAGCTGTAGTAACAAAAACAACCTGGTAATAGCATCAAAACAGACAAGAAGACCATTGGAATAGAATAAAAGACTCAGAGAAACTGATAAAGGTACAGTAATCTGATGCTCAAAAAAGTTGTCAAAAAACCTATGGATAAGAGATAACCTTTTAACTCATGGTGCTGGCAAAATTGGATATCCATATATAGGAGAGTGAAGCTATATCTCTTATGCATCAAAATCAACTTGAAGAGGAGAAAAGACTTAGGAATTAGACCAGAAACACAAATGCTAGAGGAAAACCTGGGGTCAACACTGCAACATGTTGGTGAGGTACCAGTTTCCTTAAGAAAACTACAATAGCTCAAGAAACAAGACCAAGAAGTATTAAGTGGGATGACTACAAATTAAAAAAAAAAAAAAAACCCTTCCACCTAACAAAGTAAATAATTATAAGAGTAAAGAGAGAGTGTACACAATGGGAGAAAATCTTTTTTTTTTTTTTTTTTTTTTTTTTTTGCAGTGCTGGAGATTGAACCAAGGGCTTTGTGCTTGGAGGCAAACACTGTACCCAACTGAGTTGTATCCCCAGCCCAAGGGAGAAAATCCTTGTCATTCTGATCTCTCACAGGCTGATTTTAATGTCCTGTCAGAGATTAAAATATATAAAGAACTCAAAATAAATAAAGAACTAAAATCTCAATACCAAGAAACAATTCAATTAATAAACAGGCCAATGAACTAAAAAGACATTACCCAAAAGAAGAAATACAAACTGTCAAATAATATATGAAAAATATTCAACATCTCTGGCAATAATAGAAATGTAAATCAAAACTACTTTGAGATTTCATCTCACTCAAGTTAGAAGAGCTATCACCAAGATTCCAAATAACAACAACAAAAAGAATACAAGTAACAATTCTGGTTAGGGTATGGGGGAAAAGGTATACTCATACATTGCTGGCAGGACTGTAAATTAGTATAACCATTTTGGAAAGCAGTGTGGAAGTTCCTCAAAAACTAGGAATGGAACTGCCATATGACCCAGATAACCTACTCCTATTTATGTAAAAGAAAAAAAAATTAGCACACTATAGTGATACAGGCACACTAGTGTTTATAGCAGTGCAATTCACAATAGTCAAGTTATGGAACCAGCCCAGGTTCTATACATGAATGGATAAAGAAAATGTGGTGTACGTGCATGCTGGTAAGGGAAGGGAGCTGCAGTACATCATGCTAAACAAAATAAAGCAGACTCCAAAAGTCAAGGGCTTGAATGTATTCTCTCCTATGAAGAAGCTAGTCCAAAATAGGGGCAAAAAGGAGGCACCCCAGGAAAATGAAAGCAAGATCAGTGGAGTAGAGGAGGAGAATTGAGGGAAGGGAGGAGGGTTGGGAAAGGGGAGGTACTGCCCAATGAAACTGACCAAATTTTACCAAGTACATATATATGAGTGTACCACAGTGAATTCCACCTCTATGTGTATCTACAAAGGATAACTTTAAAAAAGATAAATAAGTAGAAGGGAGACCAGTATAGAAGGGGTTCAAGGGAGGGAAGTAATAAGGGAAGGGGGTAGTTCTTGAGATTGAAATGAAGAAATTTATGTTATGTGCATTCATGAATATGTCAAAAGAATCCCATGATTATGAAAACTATAATGCACTAATAAAAATACAAATTAAACATGTAGTTTGAATTTTTTAAAGTTTTAGATAGTCTCAATGCTATCAGCCATATAAATATCTGATAAAAATATAACTCTGCATTGTTGGTTGATAAGATGATGCATAGTGACCTCTGCTGTGTTTCACCATTTCTCTGATCACAAACTCTCTCACTTACAGTTGAGAACTTTATAACCATGGTTGCCCCCCTCAGCCCAGGTTTCAGTCCCAACCATTTTATGACAACATAGATTTTCACCTTTATCTTCTTGATACATGGATCACAATTCATCTACATAAAACTCACGATCATTATTTTGTCACATTTCATGATGTTTTATTTGGGATAAAAGGAGAAAGTACAGAAACTAGTGTAAACACACATTGGCAAATAGGTGATATGGAAAATAGGAATACCAATTATCTAACTTATAGGGTTGGTATAAGAATTTTTTTAATTTTTAAATTTCTAAATTCATGATTCTGTCTCAAGTATCAGTATATTCACCTATGGGTATTTTAAAATACTTAAAAACCCTGGCATCAGACCAAGACCTATTTCATCAGATATTGCCTGTGAAATTCTTGGTGGTCATTTCTTAAATCAGGGTTGAGAACTCTTGCCTTAGACTATATCCTGGCATGTACAAATGGTGCAGTAACATCATCTGTTGTTTCTGTGAATAAAACTACCAATTTGAAAATATAAATAATTGGTAATATTCATTTTATTACTAAAATTTCATCAAAGATTTGAGCTATCACCTATAAAATTTGCATTTTTGGTCTGCGGGATTCCACTCTCCTGCACAGCTCTCAACCAAAGGCAACTACTGTCGTGAAATTAGTGAATAGGTGTGCTATGCATGTTTCCATGTCAGTATAGATTTTTTGAAAATCTATAAACAGTTTTCTTAACATACCTCAAACGTACCTAAAGTTTATGTACCTAGTGCACAACACAATACCTCTTGCCCCTGAGGTGTACTACTTGACATCAGGGTGTGTCTGTCTCTCTGTGAAGTACATACACCCATTTCTTATACTGTACCTGAGGCACAGCATGATCCGAAGTAGGGACATCATTTAACTTGTAGGCTTATTACTATGAAAGTCCTTTCAAAAATTATTTTGCCTATCTCTATTTTACACAAGTGAGGATTACTATAGAATATATGGGTGGGGAATAATTCTTTTACTTTCACAATTGAGGCTTGTTCTATGTTACTATAACTCATACACATGTGTTGTCCCAATGAAGAAAATCAGTCCATGCCATATACATTCACTCTTTCTTAGTGTATAATGTCAAAAATGTCCCTGAGGCTCATCTAGTAATAATCCTTCCAAGACAACTAATCAAGAAATTTGATATTGAACTGGGAATTTTATTCCATTTGATTCCAATAAAACAATGTGGCACTGACACCTTTACAAAAACTCTGCAGATGAAATCAATAAATCTACATGAAACACAAAGCTGGGCAGCCAGCATCAGGAAGCTCTGAATAATGGTTCATAGTGTTACGGCTACCTACTTACTCATCCCCACCTTCTGCATCACTTCCACAAACCTTTTGAGGTACTTGGTATTGGCATCAGATCTGCTATTTTGCTGCTGCTATTATTCTCCCTCCTCCACAACATTTTACAACACAGACCCTTAGCCCGCAAACTTCCTAGCCAGTAATTGGTTCAGATTGTTAGCCCGCGAACCTCATTACCAGCCATTCGTCCATGTTATTAGCCTGCGGAATTCCACTGCTTAAGAATAGATCCCCTGCCATTTTCTCTCTCTCTCTCTCCTCTGGGATTTCACTCTCTCTCATGCACTCTCTCTCTCTCTTACCCTGCAGACAGATGCTCTGCCTGTCCACTTAGTAAAATCTTTTGTGTGAGTTCCCCCGTCAAAGGTGGTTTCCGGGTGCTTTCACTTAGGAAATTGTTTTAAGGGACACATTTCCTGCTATGGTGGATGAGAGTTTATGGGAAGTAGAATAAGAGAGGGTGGACATCAAAACCTCGAGTAAGGTTTCCAGGACCCCACCACAACTAGGTGTGTGAACTCACAGTCCTCACAGCTGAAATTTACACCTGGTTTCCTCCAATGGGGCCACCCAAACTCATGTTCATCCTGATGAGGGGAAGACAAGGTTCTTGCTCCATGCAAGGTCTTTCTCCATCCAGTGTCCATCCCAGCATTTAGTGGGTCATGCCACATCTCTGCTGGGTCATGGCCAAGGGGTGCATATCTGAAGCCTCTCTCCTGCCTGGTGCCCAGTGAACACCAGCTCCATCCCCAGGGATGCTGTCCATGCTGTCTCAGGTTAGAGCTTCTTGATGCAGACAGCCATGGGAGGAGGAGACACAAGTATTGAGGCCACTGGATCTAAACCATCACTTAGGGGCTGGAGGCACTAGCTGATTATTAAGGATATATGACTGGAAGGCTCAATGTACAGGGTTCATAATTAGCCAAAATTATAAGTTATTTCAATCTCTGAGGATTTCATAATATTAATGGAGGAATCAGGCAAGGACAAAAGAAATGCCCAGAATTTTATTTCACCACTTCCTCTATTGAAGAGGAAGTTCATGTGTATAATTCATCTCTTCCATTTATTTTTTCTAAAGATTCATTTGATTTTTATTTCCATTTTATTATCATGAATTTTAAATTTAAAACAGTTTGCATTTCTCACCCTTGTCAAGTGCAGAGCTCAGTGGCATTAATCACATTCACTCCATTTTACAACTTTCTCCATCGTCCAACTCCAGAAATTTATCATCTCCAGAAATGAAATATTTTACACTTTTTTAGACACTCACATCCTTCTTCCCCAATACAAGCTTTAACACCGTTCTATCATGAACCTGATAAGAAATTAAAGGCATTAAACTGCAAAAATAACATTACTGAGCAGGTGGGATGGACAGGACTGAGGTTTACTTTGTCATGTTTTCAAACACACCTCAGAGCTTGATGCCACAGACAGTGACTTGACTGAACCTGCCTGGGGAGTATTTCTGCTTTCTTCCTCAGGCTGTGAATGAAGGGACTCAGCATTGGGGTGGCCACAATTCCCATGACTGAGGCCACCAAACACTATCTGGGGAAGTGTGATGGAGTCGAACCAAAGGACACCCCAGTGCTAGTTCCACAAACTCAACCAGCAGTTAGAGGAGTCTTATTACTTCCTACCTGAGAGCAGGGCTCTCTCATAGGGTAACAAATCTAGAGTAAGAAAAAGGATCTGCAATGGAAATGCAACCAAATATTCCTGCAACACATAACACTTGACCATGTTATCAGAGATGTTTTCAGGACACACAAGGTTGGGAGAAGAAATTGGTAATTTCCACATCTTTGCAGAAGGGAAAGTGTAAAAAAATCAAATCATGGAACTAGGATTCCAAAAGGATAAACAGAAAAGACAGAAAATCTAACAAACACAAAGACAAGAGTTCATAAAGACCTGGTACTGCAGAAAGTAAAAGATGGGCACAAATTAGCCATAGGCCTTGCATTCAGAAGCAGATCATCCTCACATCCCCATACAATATGATTCATAATCAGAAAACTTTGTTTTATGTACACCAAATCACTCAGTCTCATTAATATAGGTAACTGTGTGTGTTTTAAAATATCCAGATTTTCTGACCAGAGATAAAGGCATATTTAATCAGAATCTGTATGTGAAAGTCTCAGTGGTCCTTTCTTACACTAGTATTGAGAATCTATGCCCTTGAATATTTCCTTGCACATACAAAGTGCTCCACAAATATTAACAGTTGCTACTGTCAATAATACCCACCACATATATTAATATAATATTTATCTTATTGCATCTAAAACAATATCCCTATACTTAGAATATTCATAAAAACATCTACAAGAACTAATAGTGAAGCTGGGTGTAGTGGTACATGCCTGTAACCCAGTCTCTTGGGAGGCTGAGGCAGAACGATTGTGAGGTGGACACCAGCCTCAGCCAATTAACAAGACCCTGTCTCAAAATAAAAAAATAAATTGGGGAGGTGCTGGAGATGTGGCTTACTGATTAAACACCCCTGAGCTCAATCCTTAGTGCCAACAAAAAGAAGAACTAATACTGCATATTGAAATACATGAAATTAAAGCAGAAATTTCATAATCAGAATACATTTATATATGCCAATTTCTTCCTAACAGTTTTTCATTGTTCTAGGATTTATCATATCCCTCCTTTATGCAAGTAAGTGCTCACTGAAATTTTATTCATCTTTTAAGAAGACATTTTTATTCTATTCTAGTCTCAGTTTTGGCAAACTCCTGGTTCTGAAAAACACTTTTTAGGCAAAAGCTTGCACCCTCACTGACCCCTACTTGACCCAGGCGTGACCTTAGTGTTCACAGCACCATTCATTCATCTCATTCATTAACGCAGGAGGAAATGTGATGAAAAGAAGGACAGACATAATTAAATAGAAATAAATGTATCCTGCCAAATGTTAAATAAGTCACAAGTTGATTTCCTGAAAGGGATGATGAAACCTATGTACCTCCTGTGACTGATAAGAACAGATCCAGACGGCATTAGTCAAGAAAGTTGAGACACAGCTTAGAACAGAGATGAGACAGCAAGGGAAGACCACAGACAGATCAGCAGGCTAGCGGAGATGAATGGTGTAGTCTACAGAAAATTATAGTCCCCGTGCCTGGAGCAGCAAGAATCTTGATTAGCTCTTCAGCAGCCCAGCATGTCAGCTCCTCATACCTAAAGACTTTCACTCTTAACTTCCCCACACTAGAGGAAAATGCTCCCATATACAGTTCCTGTAATTCAGAATCCTGTCAATCCAACGTTGTATGAGTACCTGACTAGAGCAGAGAAAGGAACAAATGTTAAGGCTAAGTGGAACTCGATATTAAAAACAAAGATAAGGTGAACTCATTGCTGAAATTCAGCCATGAACGGTTTTAAAATATTAGGAGAACCATAAATAAACAAGCAAATGGAAACCCAGGTGAGTAGAGGAAGAGAGAGGCACCAGAGAGGTAAGGGGAGGAAGGGGAAGTGTGGTAGGGTCCTCCCAGCTTTGTACAGACCCAAATGCTCTACCAGTGAGGTTTATTTTAAAATGGACATTTGTTTCCTTTTCTCCTTTTCACCCTCCCTAACCTCAGGGTAAAGGAGTCACCCTTCCTCCCCTTCCTAGGCTGAGTTCTGGTTCTTGAGCAACTAAGTACTTCAGACTTCAGAGATGGCCAGAAGATCTAGGAAATGACTCCTTCCCGAATCAAGGAGTGGATTACAACCCCTCCTGCAAGAAAGCCTTTGAATTACCTGTTTAAAATCCCTGTGTTCCCCTGAGAAGCTGAATCCTGCCTCTGAGACAGGAGTTCCTGTGTTTCTCCTTTGCTAACAAAGCAATCAAATGTTTTCTCTTTCTCAAAACCTTGTCTTTATTATTAAATTAGTATTGGGGACAAGAACTAAGTTTTCAGTAACAGAAGTACTGGGGACTAAAGTGGAAGAAATCACATTTCATACCTGTGTGATTATGTCAAAATGAACCCCAACATTATGTATAACTATAAGGTCTAATAAAAACAAAATTTAAAAAGATTTTTTATAATTTTGGGAGACGTATGCCTTGATGCATTAAACAAGAGAGGTCATATTTTTAGGGCAGCTGTCACAAATATCCACCAGAGACACAGGTCTGAGTTCAAGCAAAGGTTTATTGACAGAGAGAGTCTCCCAGGCTGCCCCTCTGCAAGTTCCAGCAGGCTGCAGGAAAAACTTCTAAACTATATAGTCATGTACAATGGAGTAGTTAGAAAATAACCACTCTGGCCTCATGACTATCACTTGACATCATGCCTGGGTGGGCAGGTGCTGATTTTCAAAATGGAGTTACTTTGGCCTAAAGACCTAACAATGTTATTTCATTATACTGAGGTGGTAAATTTTACAGTTAAAAAGTACAATCCTGAATGTCTTAAGTTTAGGAGGGTGATGTTCCTGAGAAAGGCAAATGCAAAACCTCCCACTTCACTGCCCCCAACTAGCCGCAATGCATGTTTAAAAACCTTTAGAAATATCTCAGTCTGGGAAGGAGACTGAAACATCTGTGTGGCCAACAGAACAGAATGAAACCTGGGTTAGCCAGGTAAGAGGAATGATCTTGTGGTGAAAGCTAGGTCCTGTCCCCAGTGGCAATTAAATAATCAGGACATGGTTTTGAGAAAAAGGAAAAAGAAGTTGCATTGCTTGTTACAATCTCATTTTATGGAATCTACTGTCTGGTTCCCCCAAGCCAGCACTGGGCCAGAGGAAAGGTTCCCAAGGTCCACAATTCCTACAATGAGAAAGGAAAACTGGGAGGCAGTCAAGCAAGCAGCCCTTCTAGTATTCTGAGATGCTTTCCAGGAAGCCCACTGTGTTCTGACATTATGGGGGAGTCTTGGGAGTAAGAGCAGAATAGTCTACCTGCAGCCAGGTATATCACTGCATTTCTGTAGAGGTTAGAGGCTAGACACAATCAACCACAGAGTGCAGACATTGCTCATCCCAGACTCAACGTCCACTCCAGTATCTTAGCCATGCGGGGAAGTAAGCTTCAATCATGAGGTAAGCTTCAATCATGCATTTCTCTGGAGCATAACCTGTGGACCAATCTGTCCTAAAGAAGCCAGCCTGCAGCTCTGCCCAACTGCAGAGCCCAACTACTAGTGCTGCCTGGCCTGGGAATGCACTCTGCATTCCTGCCCCATCAGAGGTCATTGTGCCCAGCAGAGGGCAGTCAGTGGTCACATGGACTTGAAGAGCAGATATCAACCTCAGCAGACCACAGAGCAAAGACAACAGCCCAGGCAAGGAGAACCTGACAGCAAGGTAGGAGTTAGCAATGAGCAGTGAAATGTGAACCAATAACAGAAAGGTCATAGGTTATTATTTTTTAAAATGCCTTCAATGAGCAATGAAGTAACTTGCATGAAAACAACTGAGATTAAGCATGTGGAAACAAAAGGGGTTCATTGAAAAATACATCAGGAAAGAAAGATGAGGCTGGAGCTTTGGGCTCATTGTAGAGCACTTGCCCAGCACTTGTTTGATCCTCAGCATCATATTAAAATAAATAAATGAAGGTATTGTGACCATGGACAACTGAAAATATTAAAAATAAATAAATAAAAAAATAAAGGAAAATAGATCAAGGGACTAACTCCTGGAAGTGTCTACTGAAGTGGATGAAAAGTTAGGATTTAAGACCCCAGGTTTCTCAATGTATTTCAGAAGTGGAATTTCATGAATAGCACAGGTGCACTAAGATTAAATCTGCCTGGCCATTGACTCCAGCACCCACATTAACATAAGATGGACTTGTAGATGAAGTCCACACTGAATAGGATGTTTAGCATGACAGTTCCAGAGAAGACACCCTAGGGTCAAAAGCTCTAAGATGGAGGAGGAGTTGCACAGCTACTTACTAAAGACTGCTGATGGCAGACCCCAGATATCCTGGTAAACAGCAGGCAGCAATAAATGTGGAAACAGCACTGTTTCCTATGTCACTCTCTGCTTGGAGACTAAGGCTTGAGCCTTAGTTTACTTTCACTCATAATAAAATTGTCTTGCTTGACTTTTTTGTCTGACTCCACATTTTCTTTCATGAGAACACAGAACTGAGGTTTGGAGGTTTTGTTTCTCCTATGACACTAGGAACAACAGCACCTGGCCCTTCTAGATTCACAGGTTAGACTAAAATAATAAAGATCCCTGCCTGCCAAAGAAGCTCTGTAAAGACTGAAGGAGATGGTTATGTAAGTATGAAGACTACAATGACTGAGCTTTAAAATAATAGTGTTAGCACAAAAAGGCTGGGCAGGATGCAGACCTCAGGAATCATCTCATCTGTTTATTTCACACAGAAACAGGGGATCAGGGATGAAATAGCATTGTGGAACCCACTATCCTAGTGGAAAATGAGCCTATGAACAAAGAAAGGGACTAGGCTTATATAGGTTATTTTGAGGGGTGGTCTAGTGAGCATATCAGTTTTCTTGGTCTCTAAGGAATTTGAGGTCTGTTCCATCAGTGAAAGTGTCAGTTTGAGGGCTTGGGATTTGACCTCTGGGTCAAGGGTCTGAAGATGGCAGTTGGAGGGGATCTGCTTTTGAAGGGATTAATGCCCTCTAGGGACTGTCACTTTAGGGGTGATGAAACACTTCCACCCCCATCTGTAGTCTGCATCTGGAGAACCTTTGGCTTGGGAGATGAAGGCTGTAGGTGCATGGCCTTCTTTTTCACCCCCTTTTCTGTGTCCACATTATGTTGTGGATTTTTCATTTTCCATATCTA